>OY540817.1:1200000-1800000 GCA_961205875.1 Sialis fuliginosa
CACTGATCTGGTATTATTTAACTGGATAGTGGATACCTATGGAATTACTATTAAATCGGATGGCTAAATTTCATACTTTTTCTAACAGTATCGTTTCCATTTGCGCATGCGCGAGACGCAACACTGAACTCAATTTTGATATAATATAGAGGTATGTGACGTGCTTCTATAGTTTCTTTATTCAATTGTTAATCAGATTTGACAGTTAGTATGCATCTATGGTTGTTTATTTAGTTATGATTTGATAATTAAAATAAATTACAGGTATTCGCGTGTTAAATAAGTGTATTGTAGTTGATATACAATCGAACTTGTATGTATTTATTTATATATTTAACAAATCAATTTGATAAATTTGAATTTCGAACATCCGTTGACGCATGCGCATAATCAGTTTCGGTTGTTAAGCCCGGCGCACACGACGCTAGATTTGCTGCTAGTTTGTTTGCTAGATTCAATGCTGGTTTTCAAGCGTGTTTCGGCGCTGGATTGTTGTCATGGTTTCAATGTGTGTTGGTTTCACACGATACTTGAATTTGTAGATGGTTTTGATGCGTGCAAAGTGACAGTTCTAATATCAACATAATACTGTAGTGGATATGGTTTATGAAAATAAAAAAATCCTTTGGGTGAATAATATATAATTAATGTTTATTAATTTCAACAGTTAAAATCAATGATCTAAGTTTAAAATTTCACTACAATTCAGTTTTCTCACATTTTTTTTTACATTCAGGATCGATCTTATAAGGTATGTTTAATAAAACTCACATTTGAATATTTGTAAAATGGACATATGTAATTATTTCTTATGATTTGTACGAACAGCTGTTACAAAAGTATACGCTATGACGCCATGTTTGTTTATGACGTTTATGCTCACGTGACATTATAATATTTTCTGATTGGTTCTTGCTCAAATCTAGCAGCAAATCCAGCACGAAAAATAGCCCCGGTTCTAATTCTGAAATCTAGTATGATAGCGCGCAGCGTAGCAAGCAGTGGCGTCATTTCTATCACTGAAACAAGCCTGGTTGCCAGCACAGCAACCAGCAAGCAAACCAGCAGCAAATCTAGCGTCGTGTGCGGCGGGCTTTAGGAAATATTCAATTTCAGCCATCATGTCTGACTTATCATCAGTCCAGCCATGTCAATGTTTGTAAGCCATTGATTATGCGCATGCGTCAACGGATGTTCGAAATTCAAATTTATCAAATTGATTTGTTAAATATATAAATAAATACATACAAGTTCAATTGTATATCAACTACAATACACTTATTTAACACGCGAATACCTGTAATTTATTTTAATTATCAAATAATAACTAAATAAACAACCATAGATGCATACTAACTGTCAAATCTGATTAACAATTGAATAAAGAAACTATAGAAGCACGTCACATACCTCTATATCATATCAAAATTGAGTTCAGTGTTGCGTCTCGCGCATGCGCAAATGGAAATGATACTGTTAGAAAATGTATGAAATTTAGCCATCCGGTTTAATAGTAATTCCATAGGTATCCACTATCCAGTTAAATAATACCAGATCAGTGCTTACAAATATGAAAAAATATGTAAGAAAACAAATGATTACATTTGACAACATCGCATTAGTACCAATTTAATTTACAACAATCATATTTGTATTATTTGTGACTGTGATAATATTTGTGAACACATGTGCACGCGTATTCAATTTGTTAACGTAAAACACAGAACAATAATACGAGTATACTCAAATATAGTGTTGTTAGTTTGTTAAGAGAAAAATGTTTCATTGGAAAGGAAAAATTGTTAAAGAAACGGTACATAATCAACGACGAGTAAACTCTTTACGATAAAAAAAAATATAGAGGAAGTGCCTGTTACACCCGAGGAGACCGAACAACACGGTTAGTTCTCTAGCACCCCTCCCCCCAAGTATATCTTATTATTTATTTATATACATATGATTTAATTATTTAAATGCCGAGTTTTGTAATAATTGTGACAGAAAAACGTTAACCTTCAATTGTTTAAATTGAATAGTTAAAAATCACGCAAATTTTAATAAAAAATAAATGTTAACGTCTAAAAATAATAAAAATGAATCAATTATAAATATATTAATAACAGTAAAATAAAATATTTGGATGTATTGTAATAATACAAAAGTTTATACAGCGCGCCCTGGATAATCAGCTGTGCACTGTTGCCAAGTCAAAATATAATTTTTATAGAGTACGCCATTTTTTTATTTTTTTCGACATTTTTCAGCAATAATTATTTTTTTTCTCACAATTTAGTTCTGTATGCATATAATTTTTTTTATGAAACTTGTTGCTAAATATGTAAGTGACGTGTTGTGAAAATTTCAGATTTTTCTCGATGCTTGAACCATGTGTTTTATTGGAATTCAACTGTCAATACACCATTCTCCCATAAGAGCCCATGTTAATTTTTTTAAATAATAACTTTTAAACTATGTTGTAAAACCTTTTGAAATTTTGTGTGGGTACTTTAGATTTATTAAGGAGTAACTTCTCCAAATTTCAACTATTTCTCGTTGAAATTAGATACCTGCCATACATCCTTAATATAAATATTTAAAAAACTTGACGTCCCATTTTTTTCCACTTTATTCAACTAAGGGTGACTTACTCTACCGATTCTCATTGGTTTTATCCATGGGTAAAAAACGTTGTAAAGTAGTGTTATTAGTCCTTATGTTAAAATTCTTCCCCTTTATAGCAGTCGACCAAATCAGTGGAGTTTTGTGGTACCTCTGATTAAAGACCACGCGGTGACCAAATTAAATATTGTAACTTTTATTATAAGTATAATTTCTATTTAGTTTATCAATATTTTAACCCACCCCGTCTCCACTGAGCGAGGTAGCGGCACTCTATTTTTGTGACGACCATTTTGTCGTCACAGAATTTGTCGTACCCAACGTGAGGCTCCGAGATAAACAAATTTAAGAAATTAATTATCTTTTTAATTTACTTACTATCGCATAAATATATTTTGATTCACATTTATCGAATTCACGTTAAAATTATTATTTTTAATTTGAACTAATTGGTTTTGATGACGTTATCTATAATTAGATTTGGAACTTTGCTTAGACAAGTTACTGGCTTATCTAAAATATTGTTATAAATTTAAATGTAGTATGTACAATAATTGATTTTATTTCCAATTACCGTTTATATTAATTTAATTGTAGGAATATTTATTTCAATTTCATGAAAGCCAGAGCCGTAATAGTAATTTGTGAATTAATTTTAAAGTATAAAGTATTAAATTTTTTTGTACTATCGTATTTTATTTTGTTTACTGATCACTGATCTGTCAACATTTCGTGTAGGGGAATTTGGCAAAATTTTTACGAAAGAAATTTATGAGTAATAGAATATTTTGTTACTTATCTGTTGAGTGCGGAGAAATAATTTCGACACAATTTTTCTGAAAATTATTTCCCATACAACTTTCTTTCTTTTTCTTAGAAATTAGAATGACACGTAACTAGATTGGTTGCTGGTTCGGTTTAAGGTAATTTTGTTGCGTTAATTGAAAGTTTAAATTCTGAAATTCTTTTTTGATTGATTTATTTTTTTTGCATTTGGATATATCGCATTTAGGGTAATTTTTAATGGTTTACCTTATATCTAATGCTATATTGTGTATGTAATTAAGGACTCATTTTGTATGTTTAATAAAAAATTTTGTGTATATTAAGTGGTATATCGTAGAGTGTATTTAAATTGTGTATCGGCTTAATTAACACGTTCACTGCGGTATTTATTTTAAAAAAAATACCATGGCGTTCAAAATGGATATCAGAGGTTATCCCAAGACGAGTTGAAGTACGAACTTTGCATTCGGGGTTACATGGACATAGGCACATGTGATGAGATGCGCAAATGCCTACGTCAGATTTTAAAATCGGAACGCGAGGGTAGATCGGTAAATAATCCTACGTATACATTTAATTTAGCTTCAGAGAAAGACTGTTGTGAGCAAAAAGTCGCGGAGATTGTACATCTGGTAAACAATTTCACGGGACAACCTAGTGATGGCGATTATAACAAAATACAAACTAAGTTGGCACATGTGTTTGATAGGTTGAACAGGTTCAACCTAAGTGACGAAGGTGCGAGGGAAATGCGATCGCGACTATTGAGCAAGATAATGACAGCTAGTGCCGATTTGGAAGAAAAGGTAACGAGCGATGTGAACGACAGAGACGACGATCTCGTTCAACAACCAATAAATATGGAAGATATTCCCATAGACTTTACCGTAATGAACATAAATGACGAGGTAAGGAATAGCTCACTATTGGACACAAGAGCCGATGACGCACTGGTTCCTCGGTACTCCCAGATGGTTCCGTCTCCTAACGTAAGATCAATTCCAGTCTCCCAGTGGAATCTGAAATTCAGCGGCGAGTCCAAGAAGATGAACGTGAATGCCTTTTTGGAGAGGGTTGAAGAGCTACGTGTAGCCCGCCATGTAGATGAGACTCAGCTATGGGATTCCGCTATAGATCTATTCGAAGGATGTAACGATACAAAAGTACGTCCATAGGTAGGGACTTAAAAATCAGCCGTATGCACGGGCACACGGACTAGACCGGCTGTAACTTGACGGCAAGCGGACGGGATCGCGCCGTAACAAGAACAGTGTACACGCCGATAGAAACAACACGTGTAGCGTTCTTTTTTTTGTGTTGTTCTGAACGGGATATAGTGTACCTATTGCCGACGAAAGAAGGATAAGTATTGTGTTTTAAGATATAGTGGAGACGTCTGAAGTAGAGCTGGGCGCGTGAGTAATTTTTGCTCACGATCGCGCACGCTCACGAGAGACATTTTTTTAGTCACGCCCGCTCACTCACGGTTACAAAAAAGTATTCACGATCACACCCGCTCACTAATTCTATTTTTTTACTCACACACGGCGGGTCACAATCGTGACCCGAATAATATGTTATAAATAAAATGTTTAATGAATTTTTTTCGTGCAATATAATATGTGTATATTTTATATTTGTATAATTTTTCTAAAGTGCATTTTTAGTGCAAATAATAACACCAAAAAAAGATAAAATGGAAATAAAACTTGTATGGTATCAACAAGGTTAGTTGGTATCAATACATTTTAAAATCTGGGGAATCAGAGAGATTTGAAATTTCAAGTTGGCAATAGTGCTTCTTCTTTGAAATTCTTATTGTAGCCAATTTTAGCATTTCGTATTAACAATTAAATATGTGAAACAACGATTATCATCTTATGTGTGGTCCAGTGTGGTTGAATAAATACATATATTGTTTTTTTGTTTGTTTATATACTTAGAATACTTACAGTGAATAAATATCTATTTTACTTCCTCGCAATATCGAAGATACGAAAAGCTATGTGATCGTTTCAGATTGAGACAAAAAAATGTTCTCCGATTTCAAAATTTTAAATTGATTTATCCGTTTCACGTCAAGGCAAACACTTTTCGTTCCGTGTCTGTCTGTCTGTCCGTGTGTCCGTCTGTTCCCTGAATCCTTGTCACATACATAACTCATGAACCACTGAACCGATATTATTGAAACTTGTCGGATGGTTGGGTTTGGTTTGAGGACAGTCCCATTTCAAAATCATCAAAATCGTGTGTAAGGGGATGGGGTGACACCCCAAAATATATATTTTTTCAAGATTTCTCAAGAACGACACATGTTACGAGAAAATTTTATAGAATCTTTTTTGTAGAGCATTAAATTTCCTATAATATCGGTCTACTACGTTTGTTGTAAAATATTCCTTTACCTCAATGCTTGGCCATATTAAATGTCATTTTGACGTTTTAAATGACATTTTGGCGTTTTAAATGTCACTTTGACGTTTTAAAAGTCATTTTGACATTTGCATAAATTTAGATTTAGATTGAAATTGTCAAAAAATTAAAAATATTCAGGTGCGTTTTAAGAAAAATTTTGAACTAATATTTTTTAGTAAAATTTGTATAAAAATTAAATGGTTAACCAATGCCAGGCAATTTATCTTAACACTATCGGTTTTGGTGAATTTAGCACGAGGAAGCACTGTGCATTTACTTGGCAAATCTTTTATTAAATATGTCTGAACAAATCAGTGAGAGTAGTGAGACGAATAACGAACAATTATTTCTTACAAAATCCGACATGGAAATAAAACATAGAAATAAAACAGAAGAGATTAATTTCAGTTTCGAAGCAAATACAAATAACTCATTGAAAAGTAAAGTATGGACACATTTTGATTTAATTTGCTAAAAAGGAGTTGTGCAAAACTATTGCAGATGCAATAAATGTAAACTGTTATTGAAATACAAAAGTACAGCTAGCTTATTGCGTCATAAATGTAATAAGAAAAGAGTTGACAATCAATCAACATTAGATACATTTATGAACACAAAGTCAAACTAAAAAGAAAGAAATTGCTAATATACAATTATATTTTATTTCAAGAGATTTAAGACCATCTGATATTTTAGAAGGAGAAGGATTTCAAAAATTGTGTCAATCTTTAATAAATGTTGGTGCAGATTATGGCAAATTAAATGTTAGTGACGTTTTGTCTAGCAGACGTACAATAATGAGAACAATTATTCATAAAAAAGTGGATGAAATTAAAGAAAAAATTCGTCAAAAATTATTGCACACTAGTGTTGCTATGACGACAGACTAAGGATGTTAGGGATGTATGTATTTCAAAATGCTACCAAATACCTGAAAATTGGTTGGAATGTTCCCATTAGCATTCTTATGCAATAGACAAAATATTAAATTGATTCACTAAGCCGTTTAGGAATTATATTGATTTAAATTTAACATGTGTTCTTATGGGAAACTGATATTTTTCGGCATTTTTTAGGTAAAACACATTGATAAAATGCTACCGATTTTCTAATTTTTGGAGGGAGTGTAGTATTTGATTAGTTGAACAATTATGCAAAATATCATATGTTTTCACTAAACCGTTTCCGAGAAATAAATTATAATACAACAAAATTTTTAATTTCCCGCTCTACGACTGTTATGCATGTAAATTTGATAACAATGTAAACAAAGTATTTTTTGAAAAAACGATTATAAAAGATCTTTGTTTTTATAATTAAGTCATATATTATGTTTCTTATAGAGAATTAAAGAAAAATTTAGTACATAGTGCAATTAAAAGTGCATAAATAATAAAATATCAAGATATTCTATTAGTGTTTGACAGCAATTTTTACCAACCTGAAAATGACAATAGCGTTGTGAAAACTGATAATTAGAATATTAAATATGTACGTTAATAATGATAAATATCAATAATTGTTATATTTATAACACAGGATTGCGTATTTTTAATAATTATATAAACTATATTTATTAATTTGCAGCTATAAATAACATAAATTATATTTAAAATATATTTTTGTTAGGTTTAATTTGCCGTATAGTCAGTGTCAAAATAATAAACTATCTTTATTAGAATTTGTACAAATTTAACAAAATAGTCATTGGAGAGGAAAAATTAGCTTCATATATGTAAGTTAACGACTCTAGTTATAATTTGTATTATTTATAACATCTATTACGATATTTATAACGCCGATATTTGTATATTTCAAAATTTAGCTACTTTTGTATCTGATTGCCCGTCCATATAACCCTTAAAATAAAAAAACAAGTGAAAACATTGTTAAATTTATTACTAATATGCTTAAAGAATATATGTACTTCTAATACAGATGAATTTTTAATGAGAAGTGTTGTTGTTATAGAGCTGCAGCTTGACCATATATTTTCGACTTAACCGGCAAGATCGAGATAACTCTTTCTGTCCCATACTAATCGAAAGTACATTAGTTGACAATACTTTAGACAAAAATTACCCAAAATTACTGCGTCGGAACACATCCAAATGGGGCTTCACAGTACGCGTCTCTAACGCGACGTTTTAAACGCTTTTTCCACTGATCTAATTATGAAATTTGAAATCTTTTGTAATATACTCATTAGGCATACATCAGGCTTCAAGAATATATAAACATATATATAAAAAATGTTGTTTAAAACTAAAAAAATGGGACTTAAAGGATGATTTCTGGAATTTTTGGGGGATTTTTTGAAGACAGTTTTAGTTATTAGTTAGTATTCTGTGAAAAGTATGAACCTTATACAAAAATGTTTCAAATAAAAGTTGTAGAACATACATTCCTGAACAAAACAAGCGGTTGCTCATTTATGTGCGACTAAAATTGTCGTACTTAGAGTAAATTATAGCAAACCGTACAAAACATTTAATTGACAAATATTTTCAAATTTTTATTAGAAAATCATATAAACTTACACCCATTAATAATATCAAACAAAATATAATATTTACGAGATATGTAAGGTTTTATAGTACATTGACAAGGTGTAACTAGGACACAAAGCTTACCAAAATTACTTCATGTATCAACCCCTAAAATCGAAAAACCACCCCCAAAACATTACTCGCCACTAGTTTCAGGTAATTATCTCGATAGTGACCACTGATGGGAGAAATTTTTACTAAACTTAATTTATAGAGAAGGAAATTTTAGATAATAATCGGTAATTATATTTTACATTTATGCATTAAGTAAAGCAGAATAAACATATTTACGTATTGCATTAACACCTTAACCCTACATTCACGACAGAATAAGCAAGCCCATGTTATATAATATATGTAAGCCCATGTTATATAATATATTCGAATGTATATCAGTTGAGAATACTTCGGACAAAAATTACTCAAAATTACAGTGCCGGAACATAATATAATAGGGTCTTCAATGTACGCGACTCGCGTAAAATGTTTTAATCGCTTTTTTCACTGATTTATTTAAGAAATTCGAAATCTATTGCAATGCACTCATTTGGCAGACATCAGGCTACAAGAATAATAAACACATATATCAAATATTTTGTTAAAATAAAGAAAATGACATTAAAAACATGAAATTAGAAATTTTTTCTGATTTTCCGCGAATATGTTATTTTTGGAAGATTTTTATAGACAATTTTAATTATAAGATACTATTAATATGTGACAAGTATGAACCTTTTAAAAAAGTGCTTCAAGTAAAAGTTGTAGAACATATACGAGTACACATCAAAAAACAAGTGGTAGTTCATTAATTACAACAAACCGTACAAAACATTCAATCGACAAATATTTTCAAATTTATATTAGAAAAACTTATTTTTACATTGACAAGGTGTAAGTGTAACTTAAGTTTAATTTTAAAATAACAAGTCGTCTTATTGATTTTGTGTAGTGACATATTAAAAGAAAAAATACATCTGTATCAGGAAATCGTACTACTTCAAATAATATTGAATATTGATTGCACACGTAATTTATATATAACATAATCCGTATATCTGTTTCTGTGTGATTTGAAGATAAAATAACCGAGTCCTGTGAACCTGTGTTGATAATTTCTTTTGTTACAAGACGATTGGCGTAACCACCAGCTAGGTAAACATTCTTAGTTCGATGTTTAATAGAAGTTAGGTTGATATATTGCTATATATAATTGCACACAAATAAAACTAATGCGTGTTTATTTTCATATTTTAACAAAATATTTGATATACTATGTGTTTATTATTCTTGAAGCCTGATGTCTGCCAAATGAGTGCATTGCAATAGATTTCGAATTTCTTAAATAAATCAGTGAAAAAAGCGATTAAAACATTTTACGCGAGTCGCGTACATTGAAGACCCTATTATATTATGTTCCGGCACTGTAATTTTGAGTAATTTTTGTCCGAAGTATTCTCAACTGATATACATTCGAATATATTATATAACATGGGCTTACATATATTATATAACATGGGCTTGCTTATTCTGTCGTGAATGTAAGGTTAAGGTGTTAATGCAATACGTAAATATGTTTATTCTGCTTTACTTAATGCATAAATGTAAAATATAATTACCGATTATTATCTAAAATTTCCTTCTCTATAAATTAAGTTTAGTAAAAATTTCTCCCATCAGTGGTCACTATCGAGATAATTACCTGAAACTAGTGGCGAGTAATGTTTTGGGGGTGGTTTTTCGATTTTAGGGGTTGATACATGAAGTAATTTTGGTAAGCTTTGTGTCCTAGTTACACCTTGTCAATGTACTATAAAACCTTACATATCTCGTAAATATTATATTTTGTTTGATATTATTAATGGGTGTAAGTTTATATGATTTTCTAATAAAAATTTGAAAATATTTGTCAATTAAATGTTTTGTACGGTTTGCTATAATTTACTCTAAGTACGACAATTTTAGTCGCACATAAATGAGCAACCGCTTGTTTTGTTCAGGAATGTATGTTCTACAACTTTTATTTGAAACATTTTTGTATAAGGTTCATACTTTTCACAGAATACTAACTAATAACTAAAACTGTCTTCAAAAAATCCCCCAAAAATTCCAGAAATCATCCTTTAAGTCCCATTTTTTTAGTTTTAAACAACATTTTTTATATATATGTTTATATATTCTTGAAGCCTGATGTATGCCTAATGAGTATATTACAAAAGATTTCAAATTTCATAATTAGATCAGTGGAAAAAGCGTTTAAAACGTCGCGTTAGAGACGCGTACTGTGAAGCCCCATTTGAATGTGTTCCGACGCAGTAATTTTGGGTAATTTTTGTCTAAAGTATTGTCAACTAATGTACTTTCGATTAGTATGGGACAGAAAGAGTTATCTCGATCTTGCCGGTTACTCGCGTTCTAAGCGACTTTTACGGTTTGAGTTGCAGCTCTATTACTGACAACGCCGCTAATATGGTCAGTGCATTTCGGTATTATAAAAGACTGCCGTGTGCGTGCCACAATTTAAATTTTATTGTTCATGATATCATGAACAGTTTTCCTGAATAAGTTTCAACTACAATAAATACAATTAAACATCTTGTGAAATTTTTAAAAAAATCAGGACTGATTTCAAAACTAACAAAAAGTTTAAAATAAGACGTTTCAACAAGATGGAACTATTTATATTTTATGATTAAAAGTGTGGATATGTTTGAAGAAATTCAGCATAATATATTATTTGAAGAAAAACAATTTAATCGTTTAGGAGACATTAATATAGCAATTCCAAAAATGTTACTATTTATTATTGTTTTTATTAAAGCATCCCTAATTGGTGGCGTCACTGCCAAATAAAGTTTATAATTAATTTTATTTTTATAGTTTTACATGTTATTTCTTGTTATGAGAAAACATGTTGGTTTTCGTGCAAGAGTTTAAATCAGCACAGTATTAAAAAGGCAGCATTAAGTAGCGTTTGCTAATGCCCTTATTATTTATAAATAAACTATCCGCATAGTTTGCACCCTTTGTGCATTAAAATTAAAATATATTTTTTTTGTTTTATCACACCTTTGTGATATATATCTTATTTACTATTACAATTCAAAGTGAATAAATTTTAAGTTATCTTTGTTTTATGTTATGTGTTTTGTGTATTGTTCAAGTGAAACTGTATTTCCATCATCCCCCTTTTTCTCCTAACTTTAATACAATTCACTGGATGCAGTCCAGGACCCACTAAGCAGGACAAACTGTAAGTAGTAACTTATTATAAATTTAATATACCATTATACGCGCAAAAACAGTCCACGCCCGCTGTAGAGGTTAAGGGTTATATCATTTAACCTACCTGTACCCCCCACTAATTATTATTACATTATCTTGAAAAATTCATTTTGTACGTATTTTAGCAGTTATATCATGTTATTTTTTATACAATTTTTCTAATACGAGACTTGTATATTTATTGTTTCGCATCTTAAATAACATAATCAAAATGTTTTATTTTGTTTGAAAGATTTTTAGATTTTTTTATAATATAATAATAATTTTGTTAAGCAAATGTTACTGTTATTGGTATTTTGTTTGAAATTTCTAATATAAAATACAAGTGTGACTTACAATTTGTAATTGACAATAGATGTATATATTCATCAATATTATATTGACTGAAAAACTGTTAATATGAATTTGAAGTATTAATTTCATGTTATTTTCTTTTATTATCACCATAATATTGTCTTAACATTTTTACTTTTTTCTAATATGAGGCTATCATACATTTGTTTTTATATTCAAATCGTTATATCGGTATGTATCATTTTAAGACCACTTTGGGCTGTCAATTTATGAAGTGTTAAATTTATTTTTTTATGTTATCAAAGAAATAAAAAGCTATACTTATGCCCGATTTCTGCAAAGTTCATGATATCAGTGCCAATACCTAACATTTATCAGAACCGGTAAAGCACCGGTAAATGAACTGGACTTTACCAGATGCTTGACAGTTTAATGTTTCTATGTTCACTTCAGTAGGAACCAACTGTAATGTGTCTAGTGATTTTCAAGTTAATTTTATTTTCTTATGTTTGCGGACGCTAATAATAACATGTGTTTCTCATTTTATAGTTGTTTATGTTCTGTACGGCGGTTTTTTTTTACAACAGTTCGAATATTTATTATTATTTTGTAGTTAGTGTAAAAAAATGGAAAATACAAAACGTAGTCAAAATTTTAGTGCTGTGGACAAAAATATTTTGTGTGACTTACAATTAGTTATAAAATATAAAAACGTTATAGAAAATAAGAAAACAAACGCAAATCCTATTTCTGAAAAACGAAAAATTTGGGATATAATAGAAAATTTTAATCAATCTACTATCACTGGAAACAGAACTTCGAAACAACTAAAGGAATTCTATACAGTTATAAAAAGGAATGCAAGAAAGAATATAGCACACGACAGAGTAAAGCCGCGTTTACACTATGTAGCAAAACCTGCTATATAACAAATGTTATATAACTTTTGCTATAAGTACGAAAACGGAAAAATGTAAAATGTTACATGTAGCAGTTTTTGGTGCTACATATAGCAAGATTTATGTTTTCCATCCAGAGTAGGTAAAGATCAAAGAAAAATAAGCTACATGTAACTTTTACTATATGTAGCAAGTATTACAAGTAGTTTTGGTTCTCTAGCATCTGCTACATGTAGCAGTTTCTATCATTCGAGTTCAAGCGGTGATATTTATATGTCTTATGTGTCTATGTCTACAACGGTTTTTTCATTTTTAATAAAGTTTTCATAATGGAAAAGTCATGCAAAGTCATCTGCATTTAAGTCTTTCAGCAAATCACTTCCACTGTATTTTTCTCTAGCTAATAATGACGGCCGAACCCAAAACCTACGTTTCCTTCTATAACATGCCAAAAATACCGTAATAGCTGCCGCTAGCATTAAGTCTTCCATCAAACTGGATGTTATATAACTTTTGCTACATGTAACACGGTATCATTTGAGTACAATTTGAAAAATATAGCAAATGTTATATAGCAGATTTTACTACATAGTGTAAATGCGGCTTAAGTAATCATTAAAAATTGTAATTTTTTTATTATAATATCACTTAAAAAACTAATTACATTTTAGATTGAAACATACAAAACTGGTGGTGGCACATTCAATAAAAAAACAACAGACGTGGAAGAAAAATTGATAAATGCATTTAGGCATCAATTTCAACTAGATAGTAATCAATATGATTCGACCACCAATCTATACGGTAAAAATATTTACTTACACTCTTTTGTCCATACTCATAATTAAGCTACATTAAAAAAATACTAATACATACAGGTCTGTATGCATATTTTATGTCTATCAAGGACTTGAACCAGAATTTTTTTATGGTTCGGTTTGGGTTCGGGTTCACAAAAACTGTTATTTTTTCAAGGTTCAGGCTCGGGTTCAAGTTTGTAATTGAATATTTTATACCATGATTTTTTTTCCATTTCGATAAAAAAATTATTATTTTTCGCTGCTGTGGCGTTATGCAATAAGCAAACAATATTTTTTTTATATTGGAAAATTTGTGACGTTACGATTTTTTGTACTGTATTTACATGTTCTCTTTTAGTTTCCGTAATAATTTACCTTTCTTTAAATTATTTCAAAACTTTATTGTACATTATAATATACATTATAATTATATAAATGTCAAAAAGATGATATCAAATTAAATGAACTCAGATTTCTTCATTATCAATCTGCAGCTAAAAAATCGACATTCAAATTAGAAAAACTTTTTCCAACTGAAGGAGCTGCTGCACAACACAGTTATAGAGTGTACCATCAAATGCAAATTTGGCTAGATAACGAACTTGGTATGGACAAGGCAAAAGAATGGGGATGGAAAAATAATCAAGGTGTATGTACTTATGCCACAATTTACAGACTTCGATTTAATTCCAGAAAAATTATTAGTTGTAATTGCGAAACTGGTTGTGACAATAAAAAATGCAGCTGTCGAAAACATGGACAAATGCACAAATTTGTGTGGTCATTGTCACGGTTCTGAAAATTGCTCTAATGCAGAAATGCAAATCTATGAAGACGTAAGTGATTCAGAGGACATCGCCAACGAAGCATCAGCAAATGTAGATCATTCTATTGACGATGAAGATATTGGAGATTCAGAAGAAGATGAAGAAGACAGTTCCTCTGAATCAGGTGAAGCTGAGCCAATGTTAAAAAAAGAAAAGTTAAATAAACAAAATTTCTTAAATCTATGATAAAAAAATACTTTATTAATAATGTTTTTAACTTTTATCATATAAAATATAATTTATGATTTAAATATTACGAAAAAATTGTTTATTTATCGCATTCCACTTCCTTTAGTTTAAGCTGCACTTACCTAAAATCATTTTATTTTTCTTTCATTTGTATTTATTATTGTAAGTATATTTTATTATTGTATTTTATCTCAATATCGAGCGATTAATCAGAAATATTAACAATAATTGAAGAATTTCGTTTTTCAGATATCGTCATTTTTGATTTTTCACAATTTTGACAGAGTTTTTAAATGTAAGGGTAATTTTTTTTTTAATCTTAAAGTTTAATTCAATACGAAAAAAATGGGATCAGAAAAAGTTCAAAAATCAAAAAAAATTTCGTGAAAGTTTTTGATTGAAAAAAATTCGTTTTTTTTGGAAATTGTTAATATCTCAAAAACTATTCAAGTTACAAATTTCGGGCAAATCAGGATTATGTGAGAACGTAAAATATACAAGTTATCAAAATAACAAGTGTATGAAATTTTTTTTTGGACAAAAAACTGAAAAAATCGAAAACCCGGTTTTTTGCCCATATCTCGTGAAATCTGAGGTTATGTTGAAAAATACCCTGAATCAAAATTGTAGGTTTTTTAATTATCCATCACTTGTCTATTGATCACTTTTCGATTAAAAGTTAAACTTCGCCGGAAAACACAAAAAACCATTTTCAACCCCTAAAACTCACAACCCCACCCACCCCGCCACGAGAATCGACCTGCATTTATTTTTCCCCTTTTTTTAATCCCTTTTGCCGGCGATTCCAACTATTGTCGTCCTGTACCTAATTTTTTTTTCTAAAAAGGTATTTTCCCTGGGCTATTAATATATGAATTACTTATAAAAAGTTGATTAAAAATAAATAAATACATCGTGATTTACAAATATTATACATGCATTACATCTATTAACATCTTCTATCTCTGACACTTTTGAATACATTGGTTTTAAATATATCCAGATCCTTTAAGAATTTTAATATCTACTTGTTCTACAACTTGATACTGATATCTAAAAAAGTAATGTTTTTAGGTTAGAATCGGTAACATAATAATATATTATATTTTTATGTTTTAAGAATGTTAACTTACCTAATTTTATCTTGATTAAAGATGTAAGGTAATGAAGCAAATTTTAAGAAAAATATTCAATAATTATTTTAAAATAAATACAGAATAGTATTATGTACAAATGTCAATTTGGCGCTGTTCATGGAAATTATTACCAGTAGTACCACCAGTACACGCATTTAATTAATACGTTATTTGTTTACATTTTATTAACGTATAATAATTTTAGATTTATTATAAGATTTTCTGATAAAAATTTAAATAATTTTTATAATTATATTTTTTAATATAAAAATTCGATTTAACAGATTATCATATATGCATGAGATCAGAAATTAAAGAAATATCAAAATATACATACATATACTCACGGACTCACGCACGACAAAAATGTACTCACGTCCGGTCACGCACGATTGTTTTATTTTGACTCACGATCACGCCCGCTCACGATCCAAGATTTGAAAATCGCTCACGTCACGTCGGGTCACGACCGTGACCCGAAAAATTCACGGCCTGCGCCCAGCTATAGTCAAGTGCAGTGAATATTTTGTGAGAGTTAGTAAGGGAAGTGTGGGGTCTCTGTAAGGAGACGTGATTAAAGTGAAGGTGGTAATTTGGTGTCGACCAAAAACCACCCTGGTTGTTGGTGTAGGATTAAGTTTGTAGAATTAAAGTCAAATATTGTTGTTTTTTTGTTTTGATAAATAATAATTAATGAATTATTAGCATTATTGTGAATGATTAGTATTATTATTAATTAAATAATAAACGGTTAACAATCATACAAGCCCCTTTTCAATTCGCAGTAAAGCTAGGTTTATGGTATACCTCGGAGGCAAACGATGTGGCGCCCAGATATATAAATAGATATATAAAATAAATAAATACTCAAATCGTTCTGTATCTTTTCTTTTTGATAGACCCCCCCCCCCACCCTCCACCTCCACTGAGCAGGGTGAAACTTGTCCTGTGCCACTATCGTTATTTATATTCGTGGCAAGGGTAGGCCTTGATCTGGTTTAGAGCAATGCAATTTCTGGCCACAATTATGCCTCAGGGTACGAGAACAATTTCAACCACCAGACTACCATGATAAATTGTTTGACGAAATAAAACGTCGAACGCAGGGTAGGGATGAACCGTTCGGTATTTATCTTGGCGTTATGTCAAATATTTTAAGTCGTCTTGTTTTGGTACTATCAGAGTCTGTCAAACTGCGAATCCTGCTGAAGAATATCTCTCCTTGGTTTCAAGATCGGTTAAGCTTGGTTGAGATAACTTCGATCAATCAATTAGCGCGTAGGTTGGAAAACAGTCGTCATACAGTTGACTCTTTTGTTCCACCCACTTACTTCGCTAGAGCCAGATTTCGCATACCATACTAAGAAATCACATCGAGCAGCACCAGTGGAAGCATCGACGTCGGAGGAGGTAAGACATTTTCTTGTTGGAATTGTGGAGGACAGGGCCACTAACGAAGAAGCACTGATCTTCGCGTTATTAATTAAAAGAAAATATAGACGCACACGAGGTCAGCGTAGATATTGGATCCATCCTCTTTAACTACAAGAGAAAAATACGGCCATTTTTTTACAATTTATAATGAGTTAAGAGAAAACAGAGCAATTTTTTAACTACTTCAGGATGTCTTTAACTACGTTTGATAAGCTATATGTTATATTAATGGATAACCTAATGCGAGAAAATACACAAATGAGGAATAGTATTCAATCAAAGGAACAGCTTGGTATGATAAATTTTTGCCTAGGCTCTACAGAGAAGCCATAAAGATTAGTAAGAACTATAACAGACATCTGCTTACATCTGTCCGGTGCGTGGAAACCGGTGCTGTTGCCGAGCAACACTTGATTTATCCAAACTAGTTCTAGCAAACGTCAACGCTTATTTAATTAAGCAGCTACACCTTCTGTACTCAACACTTCACTTCTGAAGAAGACCACGAGATCTTGGTCGAAACGTCAAGTGTTAATATAGTGCAACGCGGTATACAACCCAATAATCAAATGTTTATACAATTGAATAACAGCGAAAGTCTACGTTCAAAAATATCTAATAATTATAATATTTTAGTTTTTTATTAAACTATGACAATCCGGCAAATTTAAATTTAAATTTTGAAATTTTGAAACAAAATTTTTTTTTGCATTTACAGTAAATGGTTTCTAAAGATTTTTTCCATAGACAAAAAAATTAAAAGTATTTTCATTTACAAAAAAAAGAGAATCGTTCTTGCTTCTTCGTCTTAATTTTGTTAATTTTGAATACGAAAAAGTTGTTAATTTCTTTGACCCGACAGAATTCATGCAAACATCACAACATTGTTGTCTTCTTTTAATTTAACTTAATATATACCCCGCAATGTAATACAACCCATTTAATTCTATATTGTTAATTTCAATATCACTCCATGAAAGAAAATTTGTTTGTATTGTATCTGGTGAAACTGGTATTATTTCATTTTTATTTTCTCTGTGTTCTAGTATATCCAAAAATTCTGATAAAAATATTCTATCATCTTCTTCGTAGTTTCCATTACTAATATTTTTCATATATTGTGATATCGTTATAATTTTTAAATTGTTTTTGAACTGCACACAACTTGGAATTTGATTTTTTGCCCTAATAATACCAAAAATATTCTCGATGCAATCTTGCGTAAACCTTGACCCCAATACAAATTTATAATTTTTTTATTTAATAAATAATCAATTACTTCCGAAAACGATGTAGTAGATAAAATAGCAGATTTTTGGAATGGTTTCCATTTTTTTCACTTCCAACTTCTAGCTCGGTAAAAAAAATAATGCTTTCCTTAAGAAATAAAATACATTCATTGTATACATCAATATTTTTTTTTTCTAAAGCAAAAATAGGATGATGAGCAGTCATTAATTTGAACCAACGTGCAATGTAATTAATAAACCAAAATGTCGTTTTGTACTCATTATTAGATTTTTCTTCTGTCAAAAAATTTAAAGCTGAACTTACATCAAAGCGTCGCACTTCCTACACGCATTTTTTTAAAGTGATTTTTTACATCTAAATTTTCTTCTGTCAATTTTGGTGCCAACATAAAATGTAAATCTTTTTGAGTTTTTATTAACTCTTGTAAATGTTCAATTTTGACTTTATTTGATGGTAAATGGTACTTTTCAACAAAAAAATTTGAAATAGTGAAAATTTTGTTATTTAAAAAACCACATTTCATATTTTTAAAACTATGTGGAGTATCACCAAAAAACCATAATTTCCTTAATTCATCACAGGGATGTTTAATAAAATTGGATGTTACTGAAAATTGATGTGCGGTTATTTTTAAAAATGTCCACATGCTCTGGTTTGCCGCACCCATATCGGAAGTAATAGAATGAACACTAGACCGGTACGTTTTGCACGAATGTTTAAAAATCGTTGCGGCACCGGCAGAATTGGATAGTCCAACTATCCAAATGAAGATTGCCAAGACCCTAGCTCTGACAGATCACGGGAACAGGTCTCGATATGTTTTGAAAGGTTTAAAAACGTAGTTCAAAAACCCAGCCTTATCCAGTACACAATGCTTCAATTCCCAGCTTCGTTGTAGGTCAAAAATTTAAATCCAAGATACGTAATCTTGTGTATTTTTTTCCGCTGAATTGAATGGTGCTATTAGTTTTTGGATCAGACGTCAATTTTTGGCGTTACGTAGACTTTTCTGAGCGGGAAAATCGAGATTTTTCGTAAACCCCCTGTTTACACACTCTGTAAATGAACAGAAATAATCTGAAAAATATTTAAAACGTATCTTGGATTTAAATTTTTGACCTACAACGAAGCTGGGAATTGATGCATTGTGTACTGATAAGGCTGGGTTTTTGAACTACGTTTTTAAACCTTTCAAAACATATCGAGACCTGTTCCCGTGATCTGTCAGAGCTAGGGTCTCGGCAATCTTCATTTGGATAGTTAGACTATCCAATTCTGCCGGTGCCGCAACGATTTTTAAACATTCGTGCAAAACGCACCGGTCTAATGAACACGTAGACCCACTTCTTCAACTTTTTTGATAACATTAAGAACGACATCTTTTAAATCTTCCCCTCTTAAACTTTTGTTGGTAAAATGATACGCAACTACTTGCTTCCACCTACTTGCAATGCCTGCAATCATTATTACCAGGGCTTGTGTCGCTTCTTTATCCACACTACCGTGTGGTAATGTAATGTGCCCTAAAAATCTCTTACTAGAATTATCAAAAATAACTCCTGGTGTTATGCACATTTCGTCCAACACCAAAACACAGTCTTTATCAGTTTCGTTTTGGAATTGAGAAACTTTTATTGACAAAAATTCAAAAACTTCATCAATAAGTTCTAAATTTAAATTTTCTAATTTTCTTGTCAGAGTTCTTATTGATGGTAACGGCTGTCCTTGGGTTAGCAATTCTTGGTACCCTGAACTTCCACAAGAAAATTTTAATTTATACGCTTTAATTAAAGTATCGTTACACCACTTGGGCACTTTTTTATATTTTCTGGTTAATAGCATTATTTGGTCTTCATTAAATAACGATGACATAGCAGATAACGCAGAATTTTTAACAAAAACTTACAGTAAATGTTCCTTACTTACTGTAATTGTCCATACTCTGAACCACACCAGGTAAGGATGCTTTAGTAGTCGTACCTATACTTACTTTTCAGATAATTAGTTAATTATTTTGTAATAATCAAAATTTCACAATACTATTAATAGATATTATTTTTCACTAGAGCGTAACCAAAACAAACTTATGTAACTAACAGTAACTGACATTTAAAAGCGGAAGTAACATTACCGGAAATCGGAAATATAATTTTATGACGGAAATGGTAAAAAAATAACGGAAACGATGAACGACCAATCCGCATCTTGACAGGTCGTTGGCGCATTCCTCATTAAAGTGTCCCTAGCGTCATTAATCAATTAGCAACGGTTGGTTCAAACTTGATTATTGCAAGATAGAGTCGTAACATATGTCGTGTTCGCACTTTCCGTATTTTCCATAGTATTTTTTTTATATACATATATTCATATTAATTTACCGACCATAAGAGTGTTATTTCAAAGAGTGTATCGTTGTTTTGTGTAATATCCTAATCGCCAACAAGACTGGATTGAATAAAGAAGGATTTTAGTGAAAAACGTGATAATCCTAACCTCCATTTATCTATAATTTACCCGTCACGCAGATATCAGTTGAGATTTCACCAGAGTTTCAAAGGTATGTGCCAAAATATTCAACTAGATAAGTGTTTTTACCATACAGTTCATTATTCGAAAATTCACCACACAGTGGCCATTCCGGCCAAAACACTAATATTTTAATTAAACTTAATTTTAAAAATAGATTCTCAAAAAACAAAGAGCGTCTAAAGTATTATCACTCATATTTGTTCTTAATTTTGAACATAGTATACCTACTGACGAAAATTCTCTTTCAGATTCGACACTTGGAGGTATAGTAATTAAACTATTATATATTTGTTGAAGAATTTCTCCTTTTTCCGGTTTCTTGAAAAGTTTTTCTTTTCTTATTTTGTTACCAGTATTAATGAATTCACAATGTTTAACTGTTGGAAGTGGCATTAAACTATGTTTTATTACATTATCTAACTCAGTTTTTAATAATTTTGAAGATGTAGATTGCTGTTGAGACATAGTAGAACTAGATTCATCATCTCGCTGGGGTTTGTTTCTGTCTTTATGTTATCAAATCCAATTTCAACTTGTTGATCGTATAATCTTTCGAAAGAGTCTATTAAAAAATGTTTATACTTATAAGAGGTGGCATTGAAAATAAATCATTTGATTTGCATATACTTTTGAGCCACTGTATAGATACTGCAGAACCCCAGATAGTTCACTACGTATCTGTTTAATTCCATGTTTCAAAGATGTCTGCATTTGATTACTAAATTCTGTATTATTTGATTCCAATTTTGCCATCATAAATTTTAATGCAGCTTCGCAAGTTATCAAATTGACGTCCCTTCGACATAAAGCTTCGACAGTTATTTTAATGGGTTGTAAGGCCGAAAAAATTATAGACGCCAGTTTTAAGTCGTCTTCAGTAATTATAATATTTGAATCTAAATCAATTAAAACTTTCATTAAACATATTTTTAGTAAAATACATTTTTCTAGCATATCTACTAAACTATTCCATCTGGTTATAGTTTCTAATATTAATGATTTTTCTTTATTTTCAGTCTCGTTTATATATTTCTGCAATGTATCGTTTTTTTGGGCGATTTTCTGAAAATTTTAACAATATTTCGTATTTTTTGTATTAATGTTTTTATATTTTCATTTCTTAACACTGGAACTTGTCTATAATTATTAGCAATGCCATTTTCATCTGCACTAAAATCTTCTTCACTATCTGATTCCAAACTGTCAACTTGTTATTTCACTACTATTTTTATATAGAACATCGATAACAACAAGTTGAATACCATGATCAAAACACAATTGCTGGTAACCTGTTAATAAATTTCCTACTTTAACCATTACACTTGCTCCGTCTGTTGTAATAGATATAATGTATTTTTCTAAAGATTTGGGATCCCGGGATTGCAATCCCTACTTCAACTGTGCATTCAGTTAGAGTAGCTAGTTTTAAAAATGTATTTTTTTTGATATAGTACTATAATATAATATAACGATTCCAGATATTTCGTGACAACAATGTCTGTAGACTCATCTAGGAGTAAACTGAATTTACCATCTCCAACATCCCATTTTAAATCCTTTTTAAAATGAGGACTCAAAACATTTTTTATAATGTTGGAACATTTTCTACGATGCAAATGGTTATTTTTAACAGCTTCAGAATCTTGAATGGTTTTTTTCATCATTTATCCTAAATGATCGACAGTCAAAATGCTACAATGTTCAGTTATAAAAAGTGATGTGTAAGCTTCATAAGTTTTAGTTTTATCGAATAATGGTTTATTGTAATTTATAATCTTTTGTCTTTGCATTACTTATGTGTTTTTTCGAATTAATATGCGTTTTTAAATCTGGGGTGGTGGAGGCGGCAACTTTGATATCTTAAATGGAAACTCCCAATTTTTATTTGGATTTTGCGTCAAAAAATACGTAACTTTTATCTGAAATTTTTTTTTGTATTCGGACAGATGGCGCTGTAATTGCTGTCCGAAAAGACAAATTTTGTAAGAGAAATTCTCGAGTAAAAAAACAAACCACCGTACTATGGTCATGGTGCGGCTGTGATGTGGCCGTGGGTACGGCCATACGGCCGGGTTTATTTCACAAACAAACCTAGTGCTGCCGTGGTGCGGACCGCTCGGCCGTACGGCCACACCACTAATTCCTCGTTTACGCCATTTTTGTATGTCATCATTGACATATTCACCGCCGTTTTCCCATTTTAATTTGTATATCTTGAGGTTCCATTTCGATTCAGCTTCGTTTATGAATTGCTTAACTAATTCATTCACTTCGTATTTTCCTTTAGCCAAGTATATATATTGCAGTAAAATGAGTATAGTCATCTATAAAAGTCACTACATATTTATAACCATCCCACATAATAGGATCAATAGGTGGACATACGTCGATATGCACAATTTCTAGGGGTCTCGTAGCATTATAACGTTCATTATTAAATGATTTGGACTTGTTTTAACTTTACACAAATTTCGTACACTTTATCTAAAGTTTCTAAATCTTGAGAATCTATAGTATTTCCTTCACATATGTAAGTTTATTAGTTTTTTAAGGCTCGTGCCACTTATATGTCCTAGTTTTCGATGCCATATTAGTGCACTTTTATTTTCAGATAACAGAGCACAATCTAAACTAAAAAGTTTATCTCATACAATCAATTTTTATTTTTAAATCCTTCAAGTACTTTTTGTCTTTCTTTAAACACTTCCACTTTATTATTACTAAATTTCACCTCACCACCACTTTTAGTTATTGCATTTACTGATGTGATAGGCTTGAGAAAGATCGTGTCTCAATCATATGTCTAAAATGTTTCACCGCCAGGTAAATCGCGAGTAGTTCGCGGTCATATGTTCCGTACTTGTACTCAGCGGAGCTCAACTTCTTGAAGAAGAAATCTAACGGTTGCCAGGCACCGTCAACGAATTGTTGGAGGGCAGCTCCTACCGCGTAATCTGAAGCATCGCTGAAGCATTGCATTGCGGTGCATTGAGGCACGTTTACACGGTGACAGTACTGTCATGATAGCACTGTCGTATAGTAATGCGATAGCTACTATCACATGAGGATGAGCGATTTCACGGTGACAGTAATTATTGTGTTTCGTGCGATAGCTGTATTGAATAATATAATTAAAATTTACTATTGTCACTTATAATTAGTTATCACTTGTTTTATTATTATAATTTTGCCCACTTCTTGATTGTATATTCCTCTAATACTTCTGATTTTTGATCGTAATTCTTTTATGTTAGAAACTTCCGAGATGGGTAATAATTTTTCCTCAACCGCATTTATTTTTTGCTGTTTCTTAAAGTCCGGTATAGTTTTATCCCATAAAGAAGGATGCTCTTCATAATGTTTAAGAAAGTCAATAGTATCAAAAACCATTTTTAATTATTATAATTTAAACATTAAAATTAAATATTTAAATCAGTTGAATTAAAACTCAAAACTGTAGGTATACGTGATAACAAGTAACAATTGATAACAACAATATACAAAAATCGTACGATAGTAGTTGACAGTGTGGTAGTTACTGTTTACACGATAGAAGTTGCTGTCACACTGTCAACTATCTAGCCGAGCTTGATAGTTCGATAGCTGACAGTTGACAGTGTGGCAGCAGCTGTCATTATGTTTACACGGTGGTAGTTCCTAGACAGTCACTATCGTGACTGTGGCTGTCGAGTGTTACTGTCACCGTGTAAACGCGCCTTTATGCTCGGGATGAGCAAGTAAAGTAGCTTGTGCAAGACTCTTTACTTGCTTCGAATGCTTTAGCGGCTCGGCAATTAACATTTTTATGAGGTACAATTTTTTGTCATAGTAGCTTGGTCTATTATTAAACGAAACCGATGGTTTTAAGATTAGTACAGCCTTCGGTTTTACAGAAACAAGTGAAAAAGGTACAACGGAATCGTCGTGTTTGGGTGCATCCTATCAATGAAAGGAGAGAGAAAATAATACATTATTTGATGCTTTATGGAATGATGAAAATAAGTTTTTCAATTATTTCCGTACGTCAACTGCCTCTTTGATTAATTACATAGAAAACTCAAGGATACCATTCAGCGCCAAAACACATAATTTCGACATTGTATACAACCAGTTTAGAATTTAGATGCTGTCCATTACATTAAGGTAAATAAATAAGCTAATATAAAATCCCACAGCACAGGTCTGACTTGCACAAGGGTAATTAAAAATTCTGCATCAATGTGTGATATTATTTAAATAAGTAATAAATAAAATAACCAAATATGATCGTGTCTCGAAGAAGTTTACGTACGAATAAAAACAGTTTAATGTAAAAGCGTGCATTTGGTCATGTACACTACTAAGCTTTCGGTCGCCGTCCGGGTGCCGTTGATTGTAATGACAGTAGGCGGTGTAACATTTTGGGTTCTAGTGACTTTTGTTAATCTCATTTACCTTTAATTGGTTAGGTAGATGGACATGTAGGTGCTCGGAAACGTAAAACACTGCTACACTAAATAATTAGATTTAATTATAACATGTAATATAGTACTTTAAATTGGGATAAAGGTCAATTATAATTGCTGTTATTTTTATGAATGCATAAAATGTAGCGCTTTTATTTAAATTTTTTCGGAATCTATATCATTCCATCATCAGTGCATTTATACAATATAATTAGATCTAAAAAGTTAATAATAAAAGAAAATACAATATAAATAATCTATGTTAAAATATAAATATAAATAATAAATATAAAAACAAACTTACAATTTTTTGTAATTGTAGAGTAAATAATATTTTAATACAAATATTGAGAATAAAATTATTTGAATTCATATAAAATCTGTTAAAATATTTTATGTCAAAATAAAACAATTTTTAAAAACAAAGAGCCTTACTTCTCCTTAGCTTCAATTACAGTGCTAATAGATTCACTTAACAAAATCGGCATTTTATAATTTATTGTGTAATTCACGACTCTGTGTTCACGACTGACTTAATAAATTTCTCCCGGGGTCTCGCTACAAAAATTATTATCTAATGTTAACTAATTTCTACAAATAATTATACAATAACCCAAACGTACCATCAATCATATTGTTACAACGACTGCTACATGACACGGCTAAGATATTTTACTGTAACCGTGTAATGAAAAGAGGCCATGTTCTTCTTCACTCCATTAAAATTATTTCGCCGTACGGTCAAAACCGTATAGTATGAAAGGAGCCTTACAGTGTTTTTCTTAAATGAAATTAACCCTTATGATGTTAAATATTTTTTTACATATCTACCAAATGTTTTCTTTCGACGATCCCTGTATATTGAGTTTCTGTACAAAATGAATTTAAATTTTGATGACATTTTCGTGCAAGAAGTTGTTCTGTGCCATTTTCTAAGAAGTGTGTAATAGGTACTGAATAATTATTATAATGTTTATCCCTACTGTAGCACCCTCTTTGGTACAGAACAATTTTCAGTGTAACTGAAGATTTCTGGTAATAATTTTTCTGCTAGAACACCTACATTTTCATTGCAGTCCATTACTAGCAGTGAATTTACAGCAGAGTGCTATGATAATGATTATGATTAATATTTCGACCCTCTTTTCATCTGTTTTTGTAGTCACACCACGTTCTTTAACATATTTTACTAAATTAAAGAATTTAGATGTGTTTTCTAATAAATGGATCTGTAAATAAAATTATATCTTTTAAAAATTGCTTAAGAGGTTTAGGGGAAATACCTTCAAAAAACTGTTTTTTTTTTAAATTTCCATAAAAAATAGTATAAAATACTCTTACTTTTTCTATAAAAAAACATCATAATCAAATGCCGCTGCTAAAAATATTTAGAAAATGTTATTAAAAGCACAGGTATTTCGTACCGATACTTTTTTCCATTCATATTTGTTAAGTCAATTTCCTAATTACTAGCGTTTTTAAGGACAGGTATTGTCACATGCTTATCAAAAGTAAGTTTATCTCGTATCTTGCATTTCGAATCTCCCAAGTACACTGCTTTACTGTAACGTTTTTAAAATACTAAAGATAATTTTTATTTTTAATCAAACAGGTAATTAGAGACCACAGGACATAGAAGCATCAAATAATATAGTTTTTACACAATTTTATTACAAAAATAATAATAACATTTAACATACCTTGAATGTAATAGTTATAGGGTTGTTGTTGCCCTTCTGGGCTTTGTGGTAAATGCGTGGACTGTATTATTTGCTGGTCGGAGAAACGATAGACGGCTCCTTCATAGATATTAAAATGCACAAAAAAGGACTCACTTTTTGTCTTCTCCGGCGGGATTTGTCCAACCACAATCCCGGTAAAAGGAAGATTAAAAGGACAGGAACGTAGCGAGTTTTACCTCCCTGATCGGACTGCAAGATGGTTTTCTTTTTGTGCACACCACTGCCGTACTCCAAAATTATCTTTTTGAATGACATTTTTAATTTGACAATTTGTCTTACAATGATCATAAAATGATGTTTATTTTCACCCACATTAATTCGATATTTTATTTCACTAGTACACTACTTTATAAAACGTGCGACCATATATGTATATCAAAAGCCCTGGTAACTCTCGACTCTACACGTTTCGCGGTCTTTCAAGAGCACGCTAGCGCCATCTCTGTGGTATCGCGTAGCGCTCCAAATTCAAAATTTAACAAAATGATAATTATTTCTAAAAAAGATATCGGCGTCAACATTCCCCCCGTCCTGAACGATAGTTTCAGAACCAACTTTTAAGTCCTGATTATTGTCCTTCGTTGGTCAGCGTGCAGGTAAAACTAAATCTAAATTCTTATAGGGACCATGGGCCTTATAACGGGTAACGATACTCACAAACTAAATCTAACCAAAAATGGAGCCCGCTGATTCGATTTCAGGCGGGACCAAATTTATTCCCCAACAGAATAAGATAAAGCTGAACGAAAAGTACTTCGTTAGGCGTAAGGTAATGGTAATTTCTTCCAAAAATTTCTTTAAACTAACTAAATCTACACTAACTAATTAAATCGAATTAAATAAAAGTAGTTACTGAGAGGGTAAAGGTCAGAGCTTAACTAACGGTCGTTTGTACAGCCCTGCGTTGGTCTTAACGGTGGTTACTCTTGAGATCCCATCGGTGCCAGGGTGTAACTCCTGTATGACACCGAGGGGCCAGTGAAAAGGTGGTGAATTTTCTTGTTTTATGAGAACCAAAGTCCCCACCACTGGTGTGTTTTGAGGTTGATTCCATTTTTGCCTTATTTGCAACTGATTTAGGTACTCAAGGTGCCAGCGCTTCCAAAACGTTTGAACCATATGGTCCAGTAAATCTTTGCGTTCCGCCAATTTGGTGGGGTCATTTCCCAATTCTGAGGCAGGTAGCGATTTTAACGGTATAAGCGTCAAAAAATGCGCTGAGGTTAATGGCATTGGATCAGACGGATCAGTGCTCAACCACGTGAATTTATAACACCATGATTTGCGTTAATACGGTATTTAATTCTTTATTCATTTGACATACTCATAGTATGGATAAAACTAGATGTGGGCCGGTGTGTAAGTTCTTACGATGGCAGTCGTCTATTAGAAGATTCACAAAATGGTCGTTCTTAGGTAAAAGCAGGGGGTGCTGCTTGTCGAATTCTAACGGTGCGTCAGTTAATCGTCCTCCAACGCGAAGCAAACCTTTGAGCATTTTTTCAGATTTTTTTAGTCTTGATAAAATTAATTTTCAAGTGATTTACAATTAATTTAGCCATGTCAGATATCAGGACAAAGAATTTTACGACTTTTTTAATCAATTTAAACATCAAATCTAACATATTTGACAATTAAAGACTATTACAGGCGGTAGCATTTTTTTGTAATTTTTATTTCTTTTGTATATTATCACAATTGTAAATACCTAACAATTTGATACTTATATAAAGTGGGTGTAATGATTTTTACAATTGTTTTAACCGTTTAATTCTAGATAGTAACTACTGATGTCTAGCCGCTATCATGTCATAGTTGAAAAAATGAGATATTGTATTACACAGTTATGATAACAAATTACCACATATCAGTGAAGTGCACCGTTCGTATGATGCTTTGCAGTACCCGCTACTTTTCTGTCGTGGTGAGGATGGTTACTCCATTGATATTTCCCGGATTTACCCGAAAACGAAATTACCCCTTCGAAAAACAGTTTCTCCATTGAACTTTTATTCTAACCGCATTATGATCAGGCAAAACGGAAACCAACCATTTATTGTACTGTCAATCTCTCTTTAGTCAATACTTACAATTAGTTGATATGTACGCAAAAATTGAAACTGAACAGTTAAATTTTATCAGAAGCAACCAGGCGCAACTCAGAGTTGATAGTTATATACATCTTAGAGATGCCATAGGGAGACAAGATATCGATGTCGCTCAGCTTGGTCAGATGGTAGTGCTTCCATCATCACTGGAAGTGTTATTATCTTTGTATTTTACTTCATGAAGTCCGAGGCCCCACATCTTTTTAGGTATTGAAAACTGTTAATAGCATAATTCAACTCATATACCAGTCAGCATGTAAGGCTCCAGGCTTGCTAGAAAATGAAAAGCATTGGGATGCAACTTTGGAAGAAGCTGCGCTTTGTAATTCTCTGTTTAGATTACGGGAACTTTTTGCAGTAATGCTGATATTTTGTCAGTTGTCAGATGCTTTAAGTCTTTGGGAGAAATACAAGGATAGTCTTTCAGAGGATATACGGCATCGAGTGGAGTAAGAATTACAACATGGGGATGTTCACCATATTTTAAATGAATTGTACAATAAATGCTTGGTTTGTCTTGAAGATACAGTGCTATCTTTGGGAGGTAAATTCCTAGAAAATTATGGTTTACCTCAGCCATCAAGATATGAATCAGTCTTACAAAATAGAGATTACCTCTGGGAGATCAGGTACGACCCAAATATTTTAGCACAGGTTGTAACTGCTAACGAAAATTGGTTAAACGATTAACAGTCCTACGTTTATGAACAAATTTTAGAAAGCATCGAAAAAGGCTCTGGTAAAACATTTGTCATAAATCTTTTATTGGCCAGAATACGAAAAGATCGTGAGATAGTCTTGGCTGTTGCCTCTTCGGGCATTACTGCTACGTTGCTGGAAGGAGGTAAAATAGCTAATTCTGCTTTCAAACTGCCCTTAAACATGATGCGAGTAGAGACACCTATGTGTAATATTTCCAGAGTAATATGGCACAAGTTTTGAAAGAGTGTAAGCTAATAGTTTGGGATGAATGCACAATGGCCCACAAGGGCGGATTCGAGGCTCTCAGTAGAATCTTAAAAGATGTAAGAGGAAACAGTAACTTTATGGGAGGGGTCACTGTGCTGTTGACTGGAGATGTTTGACAAACATTACCCATCATACCTAGGGGTACACGGGCAGACGAAGTAAAATCGTGCAAAAAGGCTTCATATTTGTGGCCACATATTCGGAAACTTGCACTTCATAAAAATATGAGGGTCTATTTAGTCCATGGGCCAGCTAGCCAAATTTAAGAAAATGGTATAATTTGGGGGTACCAAGTTTCCTCTTTACAGTAGTTAGACAGGTTTATTACAATGTGAAAAAACCATGATTGCCATCTCAAAGTAGTAGCTAATAGAAATGGCGGCCAATCCAAGATGGCGGATGTCGAGTTTTAAAAATTGACTATAACTCGAGAAGTATTTGTCCGATTTCATTACTGTTTTTTTTAAACTAAAGTTCTACATGTGTGCTTTAAATTTTGTTATGTGCACTGTTTCGATAAAGTGAACCATTAATTTGAAATTAAAGGAAATATTGAAAATTTTCTCATTTTTTTGATATTTTTTTTTTAATCAAGTTTTTACAAAATATCTTGTATCTTTGTGAAACAAAGTAGTGTATTAAATTATCTTTAATTTGATGTATGAACTGTTTCGATAAAATGAACTATTAATTTGAAATTAAAAGAAATATTGAAAATTTCCACATTTTTTTATTAAACATTTTTTTAAACGACAGTGTCGCGCGTTACGGAATCGTACCTTTACTTTAAACGTTATAACTAGTAAATACAAATTAAAAGTCATCTTCATCGTCACTGTCAGAAGATTCGTACAAATTAAAATCTGCGATATTTTCTTCTTGTTCAGTACTGTTTTCACAGTTCGACAGTCTGCACGCGCTTGTGCACTTTAATTTGTTAACCATACAAGTACACGATGGAATTTGACACGACTTTGAACAAGAGCAGCTTAGGAGTTCTAACACTGCGTCAGGTGCAGGTGCTCCAGTCATCCACTTGATGCTGAGCGTACCGTCTTCATCTAGCATCCATCCATGATCCTCTGGATTTGGTATTTCGGGAAAGTTATCCAAACATCTCTGCCAAATAGCTGCTTGATAATTAGCTCGTTTTGAATGTTGACGTAAGCAATCTTCACATGGAGGAAGTTGAGCTGAGTCTATTTGGCCTTGTCGACTTTGGAACATGTGATATCTTAGTTCGTTTATGTTTTCTATTTTGGTGTTCCTTGAGTATAACTGACAGGCAAACTTTTGGATTAAATTGAGGTCAGAATTTGAAAGTGTAAATTCACTCCCAAGCCGTGAAAACAGCAAACTAAATTCTATATTGGCCTGTAACAGTTTCAACGCTTTTAGCTTTCCTTGTCCACAAAACGCACTTATTGTGTTACAACCAGTCCACGCGTGTAATCCTGGCAATGCTGATTTCATACTACAGCCAACAACAGATGCTAGTTTTTTTATGTCTATCAATCTGATTCGACCACTAGACCCGCGATTTATATACAGGTCACTCTCTGCGTTGATGCTGGATGATATATAAAGAGCCAGAACCAACACGTCTGTGTCATCAGATACACATTTTGCACTCGGAAATTCCATAGCAGCATCCTTTATGTGTAGCATCATACGCGTATCTGCTTCTTCTTGAGAAGAAGCAAGTTTCTCCACTTCATGATATCCACTGCCAGTTATTTTAATACACTTGTTAGAGCGAGTAACATATAAAGTCTTGTTACCGATTTTTGTCTTTTTACTATCTTCTTGCCAGCTGTCAGCAAGAAACATTGTTAATTTATTTTTACTGTCACCACTTTGTAGAAGACTTCTCCATTTTATGATTCTATGACCGCCTTTAATATTCTTGAAATGTATTCCTGCATCTGAACCTCTACTGCAGCGTTCCGCCGATTTTATTGATTTGGCTTTATAGGTATCGAACACAACATCAATTCGAGTTGAGGATTGCATCAGATAACTGATCAAATGTTGTTTTCTCTCCATGCAATTTTTGAATTAATGCCATCCCATCAATTATCGTAGCTGATAAAGATACGTTTCCATCTGTAGGTGAGACTAAGCTTTCTAGGTGTTTTCCCAGTACGGCTTTCATAGTTTTTTTCATAGTTCCATTAGGGTTAGAAATACTCCAAGGTAAAGGTCCCAAAGGAAGACTGAACACTTCAAGCATATCCAAACGTCGGTTTTCTGCTATGAGTATCATATTGGCAAACAGCTTTCTGTCTGACTTGATGATCACATTTTTATTTTTGTCAGATTTTTTCGAAGTGGTCGTGGATGTAAAAGTCTTTAAGTTAATTTTTTTAATAGGGTCAAAAAAATTCTCTCCTTTTACCAGACGATCTTTTTTAAATTTTTCATAAGCTTCCTCGTCTTTTTTTCTCACAGTTAACAGGGATGACTGAACATCTGACGGTACTGCTCTTCCTGTTGATAAGCTCACTATATCTGAAGGATTTGTCTCAAATGGATTCATCCACTCGTTGTGCAATAGTTGAACTGCAGACGAGACACACAGTTCATCTATTTTTATTCGAGGTGCATGTAAGTCTGCGTGGGAAAAATTACTAGTCATTTTTTAAATTTTCTCGTAATTGTCTCAAAGCTGATGCACGATATTCAGCAGTTATGTAGTACTTCATCATTTTTGTACGCTACAACTTCTATCTACATAAGCTTTTTGTTTTGTACGCAGTTACATATTTAATCAACGGTGAATTTCAACGGAAGTAAAATTCATGTTTCCATGTGTTTTCAGACATCAGACCCATACATGTTATACATCAAATTAAAGATAATTCAATACACTACTTTGCTTCATTTAAAACTTTTTTTGTAAAGTACAAGATATTTTGTAAAAACTTGATTTAAAAAAAAGGATGACAAAAAATGAGAAAATTTTCAATATTTCTTTTAATTTCTAATTAATGGTTGACTTTACCGATACAATATATAGAACATGATTTGGAGTACACATATAGAGCTTTGGTTTAAAAAAAACAGTAATGAAATCGGACGAATACTTCTCGAGTTATGGTTGATTTTTTAAAACTCAATATCCGCCATCTTGGATTGGCGGCCATTTTTGTTAGCTACCATTTTGAGATGGCAATCATGGTTTTTTAACATTGTAATAAACCTGTCTGCTGTGGAAAGGAAATTTGGTACCCCCAAATTATACCGATATCTTGGCTGGCCCATGGACTAATTTAAGAGGCGATAAATTCGCTGGGCTTTTCGCTGAGTTGCTACTCAAAATATGTAGGCGATGGAAATTATCCTTAGATAAGAAAAGACTATAGATACATAACAACCAATGCTAGTCCGTATATGAAAGTGTTACCAAAATTCGTCGGCAGCCATCTTTTTTTAATTGTCAAAATCGCATATTATCCCAGAGACATCAGTTGAAAATTTATAATATGCAAATATGCTTTAAATTAGAATTGAATTTAGTATATAAATGAGAGATGATATTTCCAAATAGACATTTCTCTGTTAACCCGTTCAGTGCTGAGAACGCGCTTGCCAGGCGCGTTCCGACAATATCTCGTGTGACGCGTACAACGCGCCAGGCGCGTTCTGATTATTACTGTGCTGAGTTCTATCTGGCGCGTTCTATCAAGCAATTTATCGATATAAATATATAGTTGTCTTTTAAGGTGCCAAAAAAACTCTTTTATCTTACTTTGTCGTCCGTTCGTCCGTCCCTCCGTCCTTTCTAGTTAAAGCATAATATTTCGTAAACTATATAAACTATACACTTGAAAATTTTACTAGACATGTAAAGTTATGCCTGCTAGACAAAAATGTACAAAAATTAAAAAAAATTTAAGAGGGGGTACAACGGAACAACCCACATTCCAACATGTGACATCTATTTAAGCCAATAACCAATTTATACCACCACCAGAAAACAGGCCATCAACATCTGGATCTACAAATTGGTCGACTATACATAGTCCAGCCAGGAATATTCCGTTCTCCGGAAATCCTGGTCTGAAAATTAATATTTCAGGCAATGAGCCAATAGATTATTTCAATGCCATAGCTAATGACGAATTTTATAATTTGATTATAAATGAATCCAATGATTATGCGATTGACGTATTATAGCCCAATCTGAAGGAGACAAAAGCCGAATAGTACAGTGGAAGGATGTTACACTAGAAGAGTTTAAAATATGGCTTGGACTCATTCCATATGGAAACTGTCTGGCTAAATTGTATAAATGATTATTGGAAAAAACATCATCTCTTAAATATAAAGATATTTTCGCAATATATATATCATGAGATAGGTTTTTGTTAATTATGCGAAATTTACATTTCCATAAAAATACTAATGAAACTACTAGTTTGGATAAAATTCAGCCTTTAATAAAAATTTCTTAATGTAAGAATGAGAACAATTTATGCTCCTCAAAAAAAAAGTCTATTGATGAGTCACTAGTGTTGTGGAGGGGCAAATTAATATTCCGTCAATACATGAAAGGAAAGAGTGCAAAATATGGGATAAAATTATATATATTAGGAGAACCGAATGGCTTGGCATTGAAATTGATCGTATATGGTGGTGGTGCTGGTGACAAAGAGTTAGGTGGGAAAAATCACACCAATAAAGTCATAAAATAAACTAATGGAGGGAAAGACTGGCGTGGGACATTCTTTGTACATGGACAATTTTTATAATAGTGTTAACCTTACTGAATCTTTACTTGATAAAAATACTTATGTCACCGGAATACTAAGAAATAATAGAATAGGAAACCCAGTAGACGTGACAAACAACAAATTAAAAACCGGGGAATCTATCAGTCATTATGCGGATCACGGAGTTTGCGTAACCAAATGGAAAGATCGCAGAGAAGTACTCACTATTTCATCCGAGTTTGATAGTCAGTTGACACAAACGACGAACCGTCATGGCAAATCGGTAATAAAACCAAAAATGGAATTGAATACAACAAACACATGGGTGGAGTCGACTATCACGATCAAATGTTATATTATCCCTGCCAACGAAAAACTCTTCGTTGGTATAAGAAATTAGGAATCCACATATTTCAGACGATACTGCTAACGCGTACTACTTGTTTAACGCGAATACCAACAAAAAAATAACGTATGATTTCAGACTAGCGATAACTGAAAAATTACTTGGTTCTCCTCCATCATTACCTATTATTTCCCCACTAACGCAAAAAATACACCTTCCAACATTTTGCGAAGAAAATCACGGGAAGAAAAAGAGAAGATGCAAATATTGCTGGGATATTCACCATACACACAAAGACTCTATCTATTACTGCACCGATTGTCCTGATAAACCTGGTTTTTGTTTGGATCCATGTTTTAGATTATATCATAAGTATACATAATGTAATATATAGTGTTAAAAAAATGATTAAAAATATATAAAAATATACAATAAGTTACGCATTTAATTAGTTGATCTATGATATACATATGATCAGGTATAAGTAATATACGAGGGTTGTTTGATAAGTCAGTGACTTTTTGAATTTTCCGCGCAGTAACTTTAAATGCTCCCGTCAACTGCTATCTATGAATAGACTACTGTAAAATTTGTAGCAAGCTGCGCCATTTATTTTATGTTTGACAGCCATTGAAAGTAGGCAACCTCGTGAATTTTAACGAACATGGAAAAAAACATTGCCGAAGCCATAGTGATCACTGGGTGTGCTTGGGGAGAAATAGTTTTCATTCCAAGAATTCCATTAATCCCAACAGAATGTCCGTTCGAGTTTAAAAGAATACAGTTCCCTCTCAAGGTGTGCTTCGCCATGACTATAACACATCTTAAGGACAGTCACTTAAAATGGCCGGCATCGATTTGAGAGAGGACTGTTTCTCGCATGAACAGTTCTATGTCGCATGTTTCAGTGGCCTGGTCAATTTAGCAATACCACAAAGGTGGTTTACAAAGAGATATTGGGGTAAATGATACTCGATTTTTCGATGTTTTTATACTGTAGGAAGTTTCAGACAACGTCTTAGTGTCGTCGAAAAAGGATTATTTAATTACGAAATCCACGCGAGGGAAGCCGCGGGTAGCAGCTAGTAATAAATCATTTTCAAAATGAACCACGTTTAAAAAATAAGTTTGATGTGTTAACCTACTGGAAAACAAAAAAAAAAACTAGAAATATATAAATTATCAAATGTAGTTTTAGCAGTGCCTTGCACTCAGGTATCTGTTGAAAGGTTATTTTCATCTTTAAAATTTGTATTAACAGATTACAGAACGAATTTGTTGAAGGTTGGCATCTTATCTATGGTGTAAAGTAAGATGTAGTAGATATAAGGTAGTCTATGGAGAGATGTAATAATGTAACCGAAGAATGTAGCACGTGTTTAAAAAGGATAATTGATAAGATAAAATTATGTGAATAAAGTATAGTAAAGTATAGAGAGAAGTATTATTAAAGAAACCCAATCACCAGTGAAATATAATTATCAGAATTTAAAAGATTTAATGTTAGAAAATATTTTAATTCTAAGAGCAAATAATTTGTTTTCAAAGTTACTCTAATTTTATATAAAATATTTTATAATAGTTGCATGTTATAATTTTTACTTCCATGTTCTGAAAGAAATGGAAGTATTGTAATATCATCGAAAAATCGTGTCCGAGAAAATGACAAATTCTAATTGTACTAACTTCAAAACTTAAAGAAAAGTTAATTTGTTTTGTGCGTGTGTCTGTGTGTCTGTGCGGATGTAGAATTTTTTTTCGTTCACGATAACTACTGTAAAAATGCACCGATCTGAATTATTTTTGGGGAAAATGTTTGTCTCAGTGAGTACTCCAGACCTATTGATTTTGGTGCTAATCGGATTAGAGGTCTTGGAAATATTCGAAATTTTGTAACTTTTTTCGTCTAAAAAGTGAATATTGCGAGTATTATCCCACTAATTTTGATAAGATTTGGTACATTTGCAGTTCAATTGAATCTAAGGGACATTTATTATTTGTACGTGCCTAAACAGCCATTAAAGAGGTGAAAAACACACTTAAAATTTGAATTTTAAATACTAATATGTCATTAATTCATGTTGCCTTGGAAACAAATGCAACTAAATTCAAATTGTCAAATTAGTTTTTCTACGAATGTGAATTATGTTTTTGACATAAGAAAACTAATATTTATATTCAAATGGCAAAAAAAGCTGTAACCGTTGTAAGTATATGAGGAAATCCAGGAAACTTCGAATTTTTCGTAATTTTTTTGAAAAAAAATTTTTTGCGAGCACATGCTAGCCCAATATTTTTTTAGTTACTAAATACTTCAAAAAAAAGTTTTTCATTGGTGTAACTCATTTTGCGACTTGCCTCGGCACTGTAATCCAGTAAAATGAAGAAAAAAAAAAAAAAATAAGTAAATTATGAATTTCTTCACACTCATAGTTCTTTTAATAATAAAAACATTAACAACGATTTTTTTCACAACAATTAATAAAGGCTCTTATTAATGAAAAATGTTTTTAACAAAAAAGTTCATAAACCGAAGAAATACAAATTAATTTTTAATTTTTCTTAAGTAACTTCCATTTTTCATTTTTTCTCAATGTTTTTTTTTTCATGTTAACAGCTTTTTTAACGGGTTTATTCCCGACATTCCAAACATTTGGACTTAATGGAAAATGACTACATGAATAATTATACAATTTATTTTCAACGCAATAGGAACATGATAAATAATTCAAACGTAAACACTTATCATAATCTTTCGACCAAATCAATTGGTGGATTTGTTTGGTATTTGGTGCTGGTTTCAATTGACTAGGTAGTACCGCATCAATTTTTTCTATCTCTGGAAGTTTAATGACAAATGCTGTAATTTTATCGGAAACAGTATTTATCGCAGTTACCATTTCTTGCGCAGAATATATATCGTTACCTTGCGCTACCATCCGATCACACAATCGCTTTACTGTGCCTCCGATTCCATCTGCAGTACTTTTGCCATGACCCGATGCAGTGAAATTCCACGTCGAAAATTTTAAATTAATTTCAGAACAAAAATGTTGAAATAAAAAGAAATTAGATTTATTTTTATATTGGGTCGCTGGCCCGTCACTCTGGAAGTGTACAGTTGTCAAATGTGGTAATTTTTCTGTCATTAATTTTAGAATCGGGCTCATATGAGCCCATATGGCCGCTGCATCGTGACGAAGGCATTCAGATATAGTGCAGAATGAATCACATAATACAGTGCACCCATCATTGCTTTTATAAAAATATGCGCCAGTATGTAAAGATAGTTGTTTTTGTGAAGCACCAAAGTGAATGGCTTGAATTTCTTGTTGATACTTGCATATATAATTCTGCGAAAAATCGACAACTATACATACTTCATCAATTTTTAAATTTTTGTGAAGAAGTTGCACTACATTTTGTTGATGATTGGTTACATAGGCATGTTTTAAAAACTGAGGTATAGTTTCGTTAACTTTTTCAACAAGTTGTTTCACAGAGCAATCAATTTTCTCTTTGGAGGCAATATTTACGTCGTAAATACGACCTTTAGCCCCTGGTCTGCTAACTTTCTGATTGGTTTTCCATTCATAATACCAGGTCGAATTATCTACTCCATTGTACTGAACTTTTTTAGTTTTACACTCATCACACTCGCCAAATGAACATTCTTTACTGTCAGAATAGCAAACGATTGACTCAATAAATGAGTGAAAATTAATCGTGGGCACAATATTTAATTTGAATAACCTTTGAATTAGTCAGTTCATGTTGTCATGCGTTTTACAAAGACGTGTATCTCTATCTGTTATTTTGCGCTCTACTATCCAAAAAGGTTTTAAAGAATAAAAACTACTTCGAGATAATTCCATCGATTTTTCTTCTTTTATATACTTTTGATATAAATTATCTACAGTATCAAGCAAAAATCTTTTTTGCTTGGTGATTTTATTTTTCGTGATTGTATCATGAGAACCAGGAGCCAATGCCGAATTGTCATCCCTTTCCAAGAAACGTGTAATACTATCTACAATATTTTGATGTTGGATTCTTTTTCTCGTGCATGATCTTTTGTGGACTAGAGCATTTGTATCTGCATGTTTTTTATTCTGATAAGAATTAACAAAAGGAGATAAATCTTTCAAACACTTGTACTTATTTATAATATTTCCTGCGAAATGTTGAGCAAATATTGATTTATCTTGCTCGGTTTCCAATAATTTTTTATTTTCTATCACTTGATTTTTTAAAATTTCAAAATTTAATAAATTTTTACGAACTTCTTCAGGTCTTTGTTTTATAATTTCATCAACTTTACTCGTTATTTCGTCTGTTTCATTGACCTCAGATGTTTTAAATTTTTTAACTGCCTTGTAGAATTTATTTCTCCATTGCGTAATAATACGATCTTTGGTAGTTATAGTATTACTTAATTCTTTAATACGTCTCCTTAACTTAGCTTCTCTAGCTTTCAGCGTTTTAATTTGTATTTGTAAAGATATTGTTTTTTTTTCTTTTTCATGCGAATTATCATTAGATTTAAATAAATCTACTTCAGTATGCAGGTTTGCACAAGATGATACGTCTTCGATAATTTTATTGCAACATGAAATTGGAAGAGTATCTTCATCTGTAACTTCAGATTGTGTACAACTGGATACTGATCTATTTTGATTTTCGGAATAATTTATGACTTGTTCAGAATGTTCAACTTCATCTCCATTTTTTCTTTTATGCGATGGAACCAAATTCAATTGAGGCAAATGAGAGATTTTTCTTTTTCGTAATGTGCACTTTGAAGTTATTTCATCAGTAGGTTCCCTATAAAAAAATTTTGATATAAAGTACATAGATAATTATATCTATTTACGCTCAATTCAATGGCTTATAGGAACGCTTAAAAAGGTTGGACTCGTAAGTGGCTCAGTATAGCATGCATAATCCGTCTAATAACTTTTACCGAGGCTGTGTTTATGTCTATCTATGACCCAAAGAACAAAGAAAAATTAACACAAAAACTATAGAAAAAACTAGACGACTATTAGACGAAAAAACTAGACGACTATTAGACGAAAAAACTAGAGAACTAGACCAAAAACCACTACCTCACGAAAAGTAATTAGATACTCTTATCATGATATAAAAAATAGTTACTTACAGTACGGGTGATACCGAAGATTGCACCGACTTTGATACAGATTTTCGATTCTGATTGTAAACTTTCTTTTCTTTTAACCTTTCATTTCTCTTTTCTGCAGCAGCTTGGCGTTTTTTTCTCATGTATTCTCGTTTTAACTCATGTTTTGAAGTTCTAACGCTATCTGAATCATCTAGTTTGTGTAAAAAGAAACACAAAGATTCGAAAATAGATCTCAAAATAATGAAATGCAGCTTAAACTAAAAAAAAGTTTCATTTCTTACCCATTTTGTTGAGATTTTTTGTATACACTTTATCACTGTACACTTGTTACACTGAAGAGTTGAGACGTGATTACCATATCATAGTCAAAATGTGAATGATACAATTTTACACAGCAATTGTTAACTGCCGACAGCGATAACAACAGCCACCGCAGTCAGATGCCGACAAAGGAACAATAGACACGCACGCAAGCTTGCACATCGCCTTTGACTAAATGCCGCCAATTAGCAATCGATGTCGCAATAACAAAAAAAACCGTTACAATTTAATAACGGTCAACAAGAAAGTGGAGGGGCAATCCACTATAAAAGGTTGGCCCGACACTCAAGCAAGGAAAGTCTCTGAAGGTTCTGATTCGGACATGAAATTTTTCGCTCTTTTCGAATCGTCAATAAAAAAGTTGAAAAAAACATATGTTAGTCCTCTACAGCTTCAAAGTTATTTTCAAGGTCAAATTTAAGGTCATCATTGAATTCCTCGTAAAAAAAATACGTAAGATACAGTAGTCACAATTTTTTCATGACTTCTTACGCCAGATTTTGAACAGTTTCCATACTTCTTCTCCACCTTATATATTAGACCTCTTATAAGTCTTCTAATAATACTCTTTGGATATGAGGCGTTCAACAGCATGTAGGAGGTACCTAAAACTAGTGATTACACGTAGTTGTACAAAAAAAAATCATAAAAATAAAGTGTGCCTTCAAATAATGATATTTTTTTACTACAGTTACGATATTGAGCATCTTATAAAAACCGCCGGCATTATGTCAATTTTGCAGGCACCTACTCCGGATGCGTGGCATTTTTTTTGTCTTTGCAAGTACTTTTTAGTTCTCCTATTTATAATTTGATACAAAGTTGCCTCGGCCATTGTTATCAATAAAAAGACAATGATATTGAAAATCGAAAAAATCTATTCCCCTGCATCAAACGTCTAGCGTTTCATTTCTTGAAGATGCACATCGATCTTACTAATTGGATATTGTTCAGAACACTCAAAAGTAATACCTCACCAAGTTTCGCAGAGTAAGGATTGTGCCATAGGATAAATTACATAAATTAAGTTTTGGTAATCGACGAGTTTCTTCTTTTTTTTTGCATATTCGCTCCGTTTTTCAATGATGCGTGATTATAGAAAGTTGGCGTTTGTTTTTAGAACAAATGACTATATTGTATTCTTGTTTATACATCCTAAGGTATTGTTTGAACCTAAATAAGACCATTTATTTCAATTATTTTTGAAGTTATACCACTGTTCCCGTCCGATTCGAAGTTTCCTGGATTTCCTCATATATGTTTTTTTAATGTATTACGATATTATATTCATAGTAGTAGGTTATATAAATAAAATATTTAAAAAAATGTATATTTAAAAATTATTTAAAAAGATAGAAAGAACATGGAAGTCATGTATGGTTCTCCATACCGATATTTATATATGTTTGTGTTGATATTTTCATTAAATGTAGGATAGAGCGGAGCTATTCGGCACCCTTTTTTTCAATTGCGTTTTTCAGGAACAAAATGCAATGTATTAAAAACATAATATGGTTACTCATATAACTGAAAAAATGTCGGTTGATACGGAGAATAGGGGTACAAGCTTTCACAACTGTCAAAAATACTCAAAAATCACTTGCATAGTTACATAGAATAAAGTTGATATCATGTGAGACCAGATTCATTTGTTCACAATTGTAATTTGACGTTTATTGATATATATGTATGTAATTCAAATAATTTTTTGTATTTTTATATTAATTAAATTCATAAAATGTTGAAAATAAGTATTTTTAATTTGTTTAATTTAATTATATTATAGAAATTAAAATCATAAATAACATTAATAACGTACATGTTTATTTATTTTTAAAGTTAACAAAATTATGAAGAATGTAAAAATTATTAAATAACATTAATAACGTTACTTTTTATTATATCAAATTAAAACATTTTCGCGTCAGCGAAAATGTAGTAATGTTATGTACTATATTGTCTTTAGTATATTAAATATTGATGTTCTTTTGTAAGGATTTCTTGAATGTGGGGCTTATAAACTATAGTTTAAAAAATATGCGTTACTTTTTATTATATCAAATTAAAACATTTTCGCGTCAGCGAAAATGTAGTAATGTTATGTACTATATTGTCTTTAGTATATTAAATATTGATGTTCTTTTGTAAGGATCTCTTGAATGTGGGGCTTATAAACTATAGTTGAAAAAATATGCGTTACTTTTTATTATATCAAATTAAAATGTAATGTTATGTACTATATTGTCTTTAGTATATTAAATATATGAGTTAAATTATAGATTCATATAAATATTTAATTGTTTTCACATAATAACAAAGTAGGTGGGTATTGGCAAACAAACAAATAAATGAGATCACAAATTTTAGTTATATTTTCCTTAAGTGTGTTTTTGTTAAATATTTACTAACAATTAGTAATTCAAAATTAATTGTATAGAAGATCTTGTAATAATAATGTTGTGTTGTGTAATATATGGTGAGTTTATGATTTTTCTATTATCACAGACATACATTTTTGACATATCGTTAATTTGATATAGTAGATAAACCTGTAATAGTAAAATATTTTGTCAAGTAAAAAACCTCATTATCATTTATCATTGATTTGATATAGTAGATGTACCTGTAATAATAAAATATTATGTTAAGTGAAAAACATCATTATACAGATAATATATTAAATAGCGATATGTCAAAATTGGATAAAAAAAAACACTAGTTTACACGTTACTATAGATACAGCACAAATTCTACTTCATTCTAACATACCAACACCTACTTTTTGACATTTGTGACAGCTTGTACCCCTATTCTCCGTACTTACCAAAATGTCTGACTATAAGTTGGAATAAAAATAGTCAAAAGTGTCAAAATCGATACTTTAAAAAAACGCGGGCTATTCGGCCCCTGCAATTTAAAAGTATAATGATCCTTTTTTGGGTATAGATTTTCCGTATTCAACAAAAAACATTGTTTATTTGTCACATGTTGTGAAAAAGAAATTCTGAAAATATAAATTCAGTGACATCCACTGTACATTAGAAAATTAAATGCGATTTATGGTATATACATAATCGCTATCGGAATTGCTAGTTACGTCCTGCGCTGTATTTTTTGACATTCTGAGTAAAAAAATTTATAATTCTTGACTGTTCTTTACACACCAAGTTCCGTGAGTTATAAACATAGGGGGCCAAATAGCCCCACAGGTATATTTTACGGTTATCTCTATTAGGGATGTTACGGAGCTCCGTATCCGAAACCGAAACTATCGGATATCCGAAAAGATTTGACCACCGAAACCGTATCTGAAATAATTATTTCGGATAGTTTCCTACTTGTTCAGTACCGATGTATCTAGTATTTAGTTTTTTTTATATAAATTTTTAGTTGGCTTTGCCAATGTAAAAAAAGTGTTATTAGATTGTTTTTGTTTTAAAAAATAACAATTTGTGAAAAATTCAATATAGAAAATATATTAACCAAAATTGTGTGTTATTATTAAATACAGTATCCAACTGATATCATCAAGTGTACAAGTTTCTTCATCAAGTTGACTTTTATAATCCTTAACAGCCAATATCGAAGGAAATTTTAAATATATACTGTTAATGTAAGTCTATAATATTTGACACTAATGCAACTCTGTGGTATTAGAGATACATGTGCGCATGCGTGTGGTAATGTGGTGAACTAGCCTGCGTGCTGAGCGCCATCAGTTAGTTACTCTCTAGATGTTGAAAAGACTGTATCTATTTCGCAATAAAGTTTTCCATTGTTTGAAACATTAAACATTCTGTGTTATTTCTCACCTATTCCTCTTAAAACAGCACGTAGAAAATACAGTAAAAAGGGTTACCTTAACATATACAATTAGTGTTATCATAGTGGTTACGAGATAACTGGTCCTAGGCATACCGCACATTACTTGTTACCCCGAGCCTCGAGACACAAACAAAACATACGAGCAGATTATAAATTTGTATTTACCGCCTGAAATTTGATTGGCGTATCATGTACTTTTATTTGGTCTCTATTTTTAAATTCGCTACCATAGATTATAACAGATGATTTTTTAAATAAATTTGCAATAATCACTTTTTTGAAAATCTATTATATTAAAGATTATACAAAATTTTTAAAAATTGTAAATGAAACATCAATTTTTATATCAAGTTTATCATCATATTTCAATTTTATTCAAATTCTTGACTTCAAATTTTTATTGTTGTCACAAATTACACTTGTTATCTCCGTGCGTCGTAAGACTCGTAAGTTCGTTTATTAATTGACTTTGACACAACAATCTTCAAGAAACTACTTATATCAAATATCTTGTGTAAAACGTTAATTAATTAAAGTTTTGGAGTGTTAAGTTTTGTTTGTGACTTGTGTTGATTTATAAAAATGCGACCTAAAACGAGTGCTATTTAGACATATTTTATAATGGTCGACAAAGATACCGCAAATTGTAAACTGTGTGAAAAAACTTTTTCACGCAAAGGCGGTAGCACCACATCATTAAAACTTCATCTTAAATCAAAGCATAAAGATCAGCACCAAGAATTATTCAAACATGAAGAAAATGCTGAAAAATCACAAACGTGACAACAGTGTACCCCTTTACAATGATTCTACTTTAAAACAAAAAGAAATTGATCGATTAATAGCAGAAATGCTTGCATAACATAATTTGCCCTTTAATTTTGTGGAAGGTGTTGGGGATCATCGACTAATACAAGCGGCATTGCCTCGCTATCATTTAAGAGCTCGACAATTTTGTACTGATTTGCTATGTGATGATTTGTATAATAATATGAAAACGAAAATACAAGGACTCTTGAAACAATTCGATAAAATATCGTTTACTGTCGATGTTTGGTCGGAGCCGAGTGCAAATGTGTCGTTACTTAGCTTAACTGCTCATGCCGTCACAAAAGAATTTGAAAGAGTAACCATAATACTTAAGGATGTATGGCAGGTATCTAATTTCAACGAGAAATAGTTGAAATTTGGAGACTTTACTCCTTTATAAATCTAAAGTACCCATACAAAATTTCAAAAGGTTTTACAACATAGTTTGAAAGTTATTATTTTTTAAAATTAACATGGGCTCTTATGGAAGAATGATGTATTGACGGTTAAAGTCCAATAAAACACATGGTTCAAGCATCGAAAAAAATCTGAAATTTTCACTACACGTCACTTACATATTTAGCAACAAGTTTCATAAAAAAAATTATACACATACAGAACTAAATTGTGAGAAAAAAAAATTATTACTGAAAAAAAAATAAAAATGGCGTACTGTAATGTAATGATTTGTTTTTATTACATATTTTTTCATATATGTACTAATATTATTATTTTTATTACATTTGTATGTTCCACATACGTTCTAAGTAGTGTTATTTTAAAATATTTTAAATTATGTCATTTATAACAATAAAATAGTTCTTTTGTTTTTATATCTGACAGATGAATTCGGAATAAAATTTTTTCGTATTATCAACACAAATATTGATTTTTGTGCAAAAATTCTAAAATAACAGTCAATAATGGGAAATAAGGTTTTAAACAAAAGTATTTTTATAGTTTATGTAGTGTATAAACCAATTAAACTTTCTTATAAGCATTTAAAGTGAATAATTCATAATTTGATTTTGATCGTTCATTGCATCTAGATTTACATTATTTTTGACTCATTGTCAGACTGTACGTGCCATACATCTTTAAGTGTGAAGAGATAGAAGGACGTCATACTGGCGATGTAATTGCAAATAAATTACACACGATGCTTGAAGACTGGGGCTTGGGTGCAGAGTCCGTCCATTGTATTTTACGTGACAGAGGGTCAAATATGATAAAAGCTATGAATTTGTCAAATTTTAATGATCCTGATAGTACAATCCACCAAATTCAATTGTGCATTCGGTCAGGCTTAGAAAGTGAAAAGTTTCTCTCACAATTGATTTCAAAGTGCAAAAAAATTGCAACCCATTTCCAGCATTCATTAGTTGCCCAGGACGAGTTAAAAAAACTTCAAACAAAACTACATACATATAATCCAGGATTGTTCCACAAGGTAGATATTATTTTTTAAAGTAATATAGGTATCCCGCAAAGGGTATATTAAGCCGCAGGAGTATGATTCTACTCTTCATACTGAACAATATTTGTTAGAGAAACCGAAGTATTTTCTCAAATTTCCGAAACAACAGTCATTCAATACCCCTGCCGCTCAACATACCAATTCCTCGGTTTTGTTAGATAATACGTTTTTAGGAAGAAATGTAAGTAGTGTTTGATAACACGAAGGTATTCTATTTTTATTGTATTTTTAAGATTCCATATCCATGAAAAAATATACAAGCATGATATAAAAACCAAAGTAAAATTTTTAAGCAAAAATTATTTAATTTTAACAGAATAATTAAAAACGTTTTGTGCTTAGAACGCGAGTAACCGCAAGATCTAGATAATCCTTTCAGTACATTAGTGTTGACAATACTTTGGACAAAAATTATCCAAAATTACTGTGTCGGAACACAGTCAAATAAGGTCTTCAAGGTACGCGACGTTTTTAACGAATTTTCCGCTGATCTATTTATGAAATTCGAAATCTATTGTAATATACTCATTAGGCTGACATCAAGCTTCAAGAATATATAAACAAGTATCAAAAATGTTGTTTAAAACTAAAAAAATGGGACTTAAAGGATAATTTATGGAGTTTTTGGGGGATATTTTATAGACAATATCAGTTATTAGTTACTTTCGTGTGAAAAGTATGAACCTTATAAAAAAATGCTTCAAGTAAAAGTTGTAGAACATATACTTCAGAAAAAAATAAGTGGTTGCTCATTATTATGCGACTAAAATTGTGTACAAAATATTTAATCGACAAATATTTTCAAATTTTTATTAGAAAATCATATGAACTTACGTCCATTATAATATCAAATGAAGTCTAATAATTATAAGATATATAAGATTTTGTAGTACATTGACAAGGTGTTACTAGGACATAAAGTTTACCAAAATTACTTCATATAGCAACTCCTAAAATCGAAAAACCTTCCCCCAAAACATTACTCGCCACTAGTTTCAGGTAATTATCTCGATAGTGACCACTCATGGGAAATTTTTTTATTAAACTTAATTTATAGAGAAAGAAATTTTAAACAATAATCGGTCATTATATTTTACATTTATGCATTAAGTAAAGCAAAATAAAGATGTTTATGTATTACATTAACACCTTTATCTTACATTCCCATGCCTATTCCCATGCTATAATAATATATGTAATATAATCGACAAATATTTTAAAAATTTTATTAGAAATATGTTTTTACATTAACGAGGTGTAACTTAAGTTTAATTTTAAAATAATAAGTCATCTTCTTGATCTTGTTTTTCATTATTACCGCACTGTGCGCAACATTCACATATTTTGCTGCATGGGACATTGGCATGGGCGTAGCCAGGGTGGGGCAGGGGGGGGCGCTTGCCCCCCCCTAGCTTGTGGACAAAAAGTAATAAGTAAATCAGTATTATTGTCCAAACAGGGATATTTCTAGACTAGCTTGCCCCTCCCCCTAGCTCGTGAATTAAGAGTAACAAATGAATCAGTTCATTGGCTAAATATTGACATTTTTAGATTCGAAAATTTAAATATCATTGTTTTTTTTATTGCAATCTCTTTTTATAGCGGGTAAACTATTCATGTCATTGTCTTTTTATCCTTTTTATACATAAAAAATTATAAATTAAAAAAAAAAACACCAAAATAGCAACGTAGAGTACATTTTTGTAGAGGATTATGTCTTCAAAAAGATATGACCATACATATAAATTTAATTGATTGAAAAAAATGTGGCGAAAATAAAAGAATAAATGAAAAAAAGAATGACTTTTCATTGTTACTTTTTGCGCACCTATCTAGAGATATAATAAATAATGAAAATGTTAATTTTTTCATAGCTCTTTTACAATTCCTCGATAATAATCAAGAACACACCAAAAAATTGATTTATTAAGTTAATGAAAATCACGGATTTTCACGAGCCAAAGTTCCAAGCTGCAACGAAACGATAGAATTAAATTTAAGAAAAAAGGATTTACCAAATGTTTACATTAATGACCATTTATCAGAGCCGTTCTTACAAATTTCGAGGTCCCAGACGCAAACAATTTGAGGCCCATTGAAAATATTTTTATAAAAAATTTTTTTTATAAAACTTTTTAGGTAAGGTTACCACAATAACGTGAGAGCTTTTTTTGCTCCCCCCTCTCTCATTACCTCGGGGTCCTAGGCAAAACACGCCGACCAATCGGTTAAAAAAAAAAATTGCCCCCCCCCCCTGAACAAAATCCTGGCTACGCCCATGGACATTGGCATTGCGGCACGGACATGATTTTGTCAATATGCATGAGGATGATTTAGCATTACAGTTGCAGAAATATTGCTGAGAAATTTCTAAATTGGTGGGGCCATCAAAATAAACTGGAATCAATTGTTCATCTACAACTGCCAACCATACTCCAATGGTTCTGGATTTGTTATTATTGGAATGTGTGCATTATGTTAGTATTAGTTAAATAACTGCACACTTTTTTTGTTGTTACCGATTTTTTAATTTTTATATATGTTTTAGTTTTAGTTAAAAGAAATTTTTTAACGGTACTTACTTAAAAATCGAAAAAAAAATTCCCCCCAAAAATATCGACTTTTGAAAATTTGACTTTTTTTTTAAAAACGAAATATCTCAAAAATTATCAAAGATAGCGTAAAAATACAAGGGATCAATTTTGTAAGAAAATGTATATAATTTATTTTATTTATAATTTAATTTATTTTTAAAAATATTTTGCTGCACAAAACTTTTGTTTAAATATATTTTTTTATTTATAAATTTAACTGAAAATTTGGGGCACATGTCAACTCTGAATTTTAAAAATAAAAATATATGTTGTAGCTTAATCATTCCTGAGTATGTAGCACTTTGAAAATTTATGAACATATGAAAACTTTATGAAATATTAATTTTTTTAGGTAACGACGCGCGAGTCTTAGCGCGCTTGCTTGGACGTATCACTGCGCGACTGTGTCGGAGCGTTCAACATTTACTGCAAATGCTATATTATCGACTCTATTAAGACTCGCGCGTCGTTACCTAAAAAAATTAATATTCAAGTATTTTGTCGCTGGTTCAATTTTATCACTGCAAGTATTTTTAGTTGACAACAAATATTGTTCTTTCTTAAATGAGACCAAATGTTATTGTAAATACATTTGTATTTTATTCTTCAATTGAAGATATTTTTTATACAAATTATTCACTGACACAAATGTGTTGTTGTGGAATATATAATTTTGATTGTATTATATTTTGTTTTACAAAGCAAACTTACATTTTTTATTTTTCTAAGACTACTTTGCTGCTGTTGGAACAATGTTTCCAACACATTGTACGAAATGAATGCTTGCCAGTTGCATCGTTTTAAATGCTGGCGTTGAAGGTGGTAATTTTTCTATGCATACTTGCTTGAACAGTACTATTTCAACTCTCATAGCATTTAAATCGCTATGTTTATCTGTGTATTTTTTTCATGTCATACAAAGATGCGACGAATTTAGTCGAAGCTACAATTACCTCTTCTGTCAAATCTTTGCCAAGACAACTGAGTTTCATTAATTCAGAATCTTTTATATTTTTTGCTTCTTTAAACACTTTTTTTACCAATTCCATAAAATGATGACGTTGTATCACAACCTGTAAAAGCATGAATAGCAGGTAAAGCCACACAGTTTTGAGCTTATTGTTAGTTTAGATATTTTGTTAACTGAAAGCTCAATGTGAGAATTACCATTAATATTCTTGTCAATTATTATACCAAGGATTTTTACTTCATTAGTTGAGCATAATTGTAGCGTATTGTTATCATTGAGATCTAAAGTACTATTGCCTTCCCTGAAACAAAGATTCTTCGTTTTATCAACATTCAATTTTAATCTATTACAGTCAAACCATTCGTTATATTTTATTAAGGCGGCTATTACACTATCAAAGAAATATGATAAAATTTCTTTGATAAAAGAAATATGGCAGTGTAATAAGTCAACTTTTATAATATTTACCTTCATAATATTTCTATGATCATAGTTAATGACAGTCTCATATATTTGATCAAAGTTTTTTAACGTCAAAAACAAAATGGCGACTACCAAGTTATCACTGACAGTTACAGTTACATAATTATTAATATATGAATATCAACAAAACCCAGTATTATATGATAATCTTCTTATTGATTATAAAAACCACAATACACGGTTGTAAATTCAAACCTCGATCGCGTCAATTGACGAACATCCACGCACTGATATTCAAAAGGCACCAAAAAAGAAGAAAATATCCCTAGATAATATTGAGAAAATATTATCAAATATTTTATGTAGTGTAATAAAACAAAATCTCGTATTTTATCAAAGAAATATGATCAAATCTTTGTCAAAGATCTTTGACATATTTATTTGATAGTGTAATAATAGAGATATTGATATCTTTAATCAAGACATCTTTGCATTTATTGTGATAAAAACAGTTGTCATCCGCGAATAAAATCATTTTCTTTTAAGTTATTGAAGGTAAATCGTTAGTATATAATATATAAAGTAATGGGCCCAAGATAGCTCCAACGTACATACAACATATGGATCAGCGTTGGAAACTCGAATACAACAAACTAAAATACCCAAATGATACTTTAAAATCGCACATGGGACATTTTATCTCAACAAGTTTGATTATCATGCCATCGTTTAGCACTATACCATCTACTGAGACACCCAACCAGGGCTGCCTGGGTGATATAAATAATCCAATTTGAATAACGTGGACATCACGTTCTAGTTTTATAACGGAGTTTTTTTGTTCATTTTGAACTCCATAATTCAAACTTTTAGTGTTTAAAGTTTTGGGATTCAAAAATTGCTCTAATAATGATTCAGCGGAAGTGCGAGTCGTGGTTTTCATTTGGTGAGCTTTTTTACTAGCTGTAATTCTTGTTTGTCTTGCTTCGAATCACTCTGCCGTTTCGCAAAAACTTGGGTTGTAAACATAAATTAAAAAATCATCGTTACTCAATTCTATAAAGTAATAGGCATGATGCCAGTAACAAAGTATCACTAAAATTATGATTTTAAATAATGAAAGTTAAAAATATTCTAAAAAATGTATTTATTTTTATAATATTAAAAGCGAGATTAATATGATTTTTGTTAAGGGTGATATGGACGGACAATCAGATACAAAAGTAGCTGAATTTTGAAATATACAAATATTTGCGTTATAAATTTCGTAATAGAAGTAATAAATGATACAAATTATAGTTAGAGCGGTTAACTTACATATATGAAGCTAAATTTCCCTCCCCAATGACTATTTTGTTAAATTTGTAAAGATTCTAATAAATTATAGTTTATTTTTTGACACTGACTATACGTAGATTCAATCTAACAAATATATATATATAATATAATATTAAAATAATAGTAGTGACGTTAAATATAAATAAAAACATGAATATTATTGAGATAACAACATCGTTCTCAAATTTAAATCTTTATTAATAGCCTGACGATGATTCTGTGAATCGAAAGCTTGCGGTTATCTTTTCTTTTAATAAATTTTTGACGTTTAAACAAACAAGTTTGTTTTTATTTTTTTATAATATAATATTTATAGCTGCAAATTAATAAATATAGTTTATATAATTATAAAAAATACGCAATCCTGTGTTATAAATATAACAATTATTGATATGTATCATTATTAACGTAAATATTTAATATTCTAATTATCAGTTTTCACAACGCTTGTGCCATTTTCAGGTTGGTAAATATTGCTGTCAAACACTAATAGAGTATCTTGATATTTTATTATTTATGCACTTTTAATTGCACTATGTATTAAATTTTTCTTTAATTCTCTATAAGAAACATAATATATGACCTAATTATAAAAAAACAAAGATCTTTTATAATCGTTTTTTAAAAAAATACTTTGTTTACATTGTTATCAAATTTACATGCATAACAGTCGTAGAGCGGGAAATTTAAAATTTTGTTGTATTATAATTTATTTCTCGGAAACGGTTTAGTGAAAACATATGATATTTTGCATAAATGTTCAACTAATCAAATACTACACTCCTTCCAAAAATTAGAAAATCGGTAGCTTTTTATCAATGTGTTTTACCTTAAAGATGCCGAAAAATATCAGTTTCCCATAAGAACACATGTTAAATTTATATCAATATATTTCCTAAACGGCTTAGTGAATCAATTTAATATTTTGTCTATTGCATAAGAATGCTAATGGAAAAATTCCAACCAATTTTCATGTATTTGGTAGCATTTTGAAATACATCCCATACATCCAAACGCAAAATACAGCAATCCGTCATGTTTGATAAAACACTAGTCAGAGTGGAAGACGTCACGGCTACGTAAACGTCATTTTTGTTTCATTAATATCTGTACTGTTTATAAACTATTTTGTGGTTTTAAATTATCAATTTGCTCAGTTTTGTGTCACCAAAAGTAAAACCGAGAAACATTAGCGATGGAACAAGGATTTATTACTGTTGACAAGGAGTGTTTACATAGGCGTGACATCAAAAATTCGCCGTGACACCTGCGTTTGTTTTGGCGTCAAAATCAAAATTAGTTTTAAAAGGGTCAATTTTTGTGATTTATTTTATTTTCTACAGAAATAAGCTTTTTTTTGGAAATTAAAAAGACACGTAAGATCATCATAAAATAGTGTTTTTTTTAAATTAGGCATCATGCCTATTATAGTTAATACTGTGCCATCTCTGAGGGCACAACGATATCAGTTTTCCCTATCATTATGCTATGACTAGCAGTAATTAGGAGATGTACAATGATTTATTTTGTACACTGGAACAATATTTCTATTTCTCGTTCGAAAAGGGAAATGTTCATGATGACAATACACACTCGTTCTTCTTCACTCATATGATCAATCTTCAGTCTTTTTTTTATGGGACTTTCAATCTGGGCAAAGTGTTCCATCGTAAAATCAAATGGATGTCTTTTTCAGCGTTTTTTGTGGGAAGAATATTTTTGTAAATGGTTGATCGAAAGAAAGCTCCACTCTTGTTCAATACTCGTTTTCGAAATGCTCCTATCATTGTTGATGCGATGAATTAATGCTGCAATATGTTTACACTCGCCTGTCTAAACAAACATATACCTAGTATTGTATAATATAGTTCTTTCTTATTATTTGTACGAACATAAAAAACAATTAATTTAATTAAATTTTTCAATTTATTTAATTAATATTTACAAGCGCAATCGTGGTAATACAAAATTTAATTTTTGTTGTTTTTGTATAACATAAAATTTATCATCTACATATTAAAACTGGTTAAATGTTTTGATTTTTACTTGTATCGCGTAGATCTAATCGAGATCTATAATTTGAGACCAAAACCCGCGTGGTAGCTGCTCTATGTGTCGAACTGTCGAGATATGCTGATTATGAATTTACGCTAGCGCGCAAAACTGATCTTTGCGTGTTATATCAAGTATCTGGCCTGATACTCTAGACTCTAGACGTTATTCACATCAAAAAGTTGTTTGTAATTTAATTGTAAAATTACAAAAATTCATTCTCGATTTGGGATTTATGAATTTACCTCTATCTTTAATTTGTAGGATGTCTCGGTGACAGAAGTTTGCCGAATGCACTTTGCAATAATTATGTTGTTAATGTTGTCATCAACAAATTCTTCAACTCTCGGCTTTCTTCAATGCATCCTCAGAAAAAGGGATTGAGTGTTTGATACATTCAAACCCGGTCCGCAAGATCATCATAGTTTGAGGTTATGCTGTCAATGTAAACGAATTAATTATTATTTTTCTATTATAAGTGATAATTGAAAAGAAAAAACCCAAAATAAATAATTTACACGTACCTTTTATGCTATGCTATATGCAGCTAAATGATATTTGTTTATATTCAAAAAATTTGCAATGTAAAACAATAATAAATATCGGTATGGAGAATCATACATGACTTCCATGTTCTTTCCATCTTTTTAAATAATTTTTAAATATACATTTTTTTTAATATTTTATTTATATAACCTACTACTATGTTTATAGTATATACCTACATATATCGTAATACATAAAAAAACATATATACTTTCGACGGTTACAGCTCTTTTTGCCATTTGTATATAAATATTAGTTTTCTAATGTCAAAAACATAATACACATTCGTGGAACAACTAATTTGACAATTTGAATTTAGTTGCATTTGTTTCCATGTCAACATGAATTAATGACGTATTAATTAGTATTTAAAATTAAAATTTTGAGGGTGTTTTTCACCCCTTCAATGGCTGTTTAGGCACGTACAAATAATAAATGTCCCTTAGGTTCAATATGGTAAATTTAAAATATAGTTGAAACTTTGCACTCTTTTTAATACTTCTTCATTACAACAATAATGAAATGTTAATTTTTCGAGCATTTTAACAACATTTAAAGCATCATGAGCTCCTTATAAGCATAAACCAATGCTAGATGCTAAAATTGTTTATTTAAATGCCCCTTTACCCTTCCTATCAGGAAACTTGTTTTTAAAAAGCACCAGAGTATCCACAAACCCACCAAATAACATCTTTATATTCATTAATTATGCCAGTTTCTTTGATTATGTTTAATAACCGTGGGCCATCAAAATTATTGTTATGAGCAACTAAGATACACTGACTGTCAATACTTTTCAGGTATTCTAATAAATTTTTATAAGATATAACATGAATGCCATGATAACATTTGTTAAATTATTTACTTCTGACACTTTGGTAGGTATATTACTTTTTTATACATACATGAAATGTACTGTATAAATAAAGTATAGTGATCATAAAAAAATTCTCGAGATTTCAACGGAATTACACGTATTGAGGGTCCCTGAACCACGTACGACCATTATCACAATGACGTCTGTATGTGTGTGTGTGTGTGTGTGTGTATGTGTCTGTGTGTCTGTGAATGCTCTACAGCCAAAACGGTGAGACTTGCAGACACGGAATTTCAAACTTAAGGTTCTTGTATACTTTAGATGTGCACCTCCTATTTTTGAAAATCATCACTAAACCGGAAACGGATGTTTACTGATGTCAGTTTTTGAATTTTTCGAATTATTTTTGAAACGGTGCGCAATAGAAAAAATGTTTTAGATTAAAGTTATAGAAAATGCTTTATCTATAATTTATGTTCTGTTCATTTTTCCCCCCAAAAATTTTTTTAGAAAATAATCGATTTTCTTTAATTTTTGAATTTTTTGCATTATTTTTTAAACGGTACGTATAAGAAAAAAATGTTTTAGATACAAATTATAGAGAATATTATTATCTATAATTTATGTCTTATTCTTTTTTTGTATCTTTTTTGAATTGACCAAAAAATAATAATTTTAGTTTTTATTTAAAATTAATTTTAATAATATGTTTGAATAATCTAGTTACCAATGAAATTAAAAGCATTTTTTCTTACAACTGTCAATTAAATATATAAAACGTGTTGAACTGTTGAAATATGAAACAAATAAGAAATCATTGACAAAACAACATTTTTTTTAAACAGGAAAACTATTATAACGATTTATAATAAAAACGTTTGAAATAAAATCACAGAATAGAATTAAAATATATCTAAATCTCGAACATTAACAAAAATAACAATTAATGTAATGTAGTTAATTATATTCAATTTCTTAGCAGAAAGTGTTAACTTATGTAATTTTTTCTGTATCATGATGTATAAAAAAGTCTTGTGCCAACCAGGGCAGTTTATTTTTAGTTGGATTAATATATATGTTAAATATTAATTCATCACATTTCATAGCAATTTGAAGTACATCTGCGGTTAATTGAAATCCTCCAATCTCAATATCATAAAAAAATTAACTTATAATCATTAACTTGATTAGCTGTAATATCGACTATCATATTATTATAGTTATTATTTATTTCTACATTGTCAATTATTATTATATTACAGTCATCAATATCATTAACCGAAATTGCAGGAACAAATTCGCTGATAATTCAGTTGATTTCATTAAGCCTACATTTTTTTGACGTCACACCTTTTACTTCTTGACGATGCTTTAAATTGTTTCTATGCTTGCGTACTTTCAGTCGATTCCGTTTGAATTCAGGAGTTTTTGATTTCAAAGCACTTTGTGTCGCTGTTTTTGTAACATTCGTCTTTGTAATATCGTTGTTGAATCTATGCTATATTTATTTAAAGTTTTTAAAAGGTATCACCCAAATTTTTTTGTGCTACAGTACCAGAAAATCGAAAATCTGCAGTTTCACTGGTGCTATAGCATTCACTTTTCGGTGTTCTTCTTGCCATACTTCCGTTAAGACTTTCGTTCGCTTGAGTAGAAGCGCCAGAAGAAAAGGTTTCTGCATTATTTGCCAAATTATTAAAAAAAAATTTCAACTCACAAGCAAACATCCCCAGGTGTCACTCTCCGATTTTAATGAAACTTGGTAAAAATGTTCTTTGGGTAAAAATTAAGGACACGTATTTTTTTATACGTGCCCGTTTTTAAGTTTAGGTGGTGAAATCGACCCTTGAAAATGAGGGTAAAATTTTAAATTTGTAAATAGCTCGTAAACCGCTTGAAATAGTGGCTTGTGTATAATACAAAATTTGTTTGGTATTACAAGAGCTATAAAATAGCATAAATGTGGTACCCCCTATAATTTTTATTTGGGGGGTATAATGGACACCCCTTAACTTTTTTCAAAAATGATTATTTTTTCTTTCATACATCAATAGAGTGTAGTATTCTGAATACAATGATATAAAATTTCAAAATAACGTGTCTTCAAACTTCGGAGATATCCGCACTTTTGTAGTCCGCCATATACTTTATACACTGTATAAAGTATATGGCATGCCGCGCCGCGCGCCAGTCAAAGCAAGTAGAACACTTTTCAAAGTAGTGTGGTTCTATTATATGTTGTGAAATTAATTTGATAATTCACAAATATCATCAATATGGGTTTATTTTAAATTACAACGACTAAAATTTTGCAAATTCATCGATAGGGGGTGTGCATCTTTGAAAGTAATGAACAATGAAATGTATGTATAGCGATTTAAAGTATTAAAAAAATTTAAAGAAAGGTATTTAGATTTATCTTTAATGAAAATGTCGTGTATCTTAAATTCATAAAAACCACAACAATCTTAAACCACCTTAATGAGCGTAGCTGTATTTTTTTAAATATACTCGTAAACTGAAATATAGAGATTTATTCTTACCATATTATCACCAGTAAAACTAATAAAAAAACACTATCATGTACAACCCTTAATGAATATTATCATTGCCTTGGCATGAATAGTTTTAAAACCATTTTTTTTAATACTTGAAATCGCTACATTTCATTGTTCATTTCTTTAAGGGTTCCACACCCCCTATCGATGGATTTGCAAAATTTTTACTCGTTGTAATTTAAAATAAACCCATATTGATGATATTTGTGAATTATCAAATTAATTTCACAACATATAATAGAACCACACTACTTTGAAAAGTGTTCTACTAGCTTTGACTGGCGCGCGGCGCGGCATGCCATATACTTGATACAGTGTATAAAGTATATGGCGGACTACAAAAGTGCGGATATCTCCGAAGTTTGAAGACACGTTATTTTGAAATTTTATATCATTGTATTCAGAATACTACTTATACCCCCCAAATAAAAATTATAGGGGGTACCACATTTATGCTATTTTATAGCTCTTGTAATACCAAACAAATTTTGTATTATACACAAGCCACTATTTCAAGCGGTTTACGAGCTATTTACAAATTTAAAATTTTACCCTCATTTTCAAGGGTCGATTTCACCACCTAAACTTAAAAACGGGCACGTATAAAAAAATACGTGTCCTTAATTTTTACCCAAAGAACATTTTTACCAAGTTTCATTAAAATCGGAGAGTGACACCTGGGGATGTTTGCTTGTCAGAAAAAAGAGTATCATTTTTCAAGTCATCTCCAACAACATGAGACATAATTTTCCTTAAGGCTCTGTCAAGCAGGAGGCGGACAGCCACGAACTCTGTATCGTGTAATGTTGCATTACCCTGGTCAAACAGAAAGCGGACTACCGCGGCGGACAAGTTCAGCGCGAAAGGGATTTATTAATTAATTAAACTGCGATCGGCACAACGAGTGTAAGCCAATGTCCAAACCATTCAACAATGGCAGAACGATCCTTACCTGAGTTCAATCCGGATGATAGGCGAGGAATGACAGCATAACAATGGATAAGCAAGATAGAAAACATGGGAAAGATTTTTAAATGGGATCAAGAAACAATATTATACTTCAGCATCGGAAAACTACGTGGTCCAGCCAAGTTTTAGTTTGATTCTTTGGCCGGTAGAGTTGATAACTGGAGCTCATTGAAGAATAACCTTTTAGTGTTTAGCACTATATATTAAAATATTTACAAAACGTTACACCATATAACAATTTAACATAACATAAAAATATCATCTGTCACAATCTAAATTAAAATCACTAATTGTTTTTCAATCAAAATTTTCACTTCACAGCTAACTATTAAAATTTATATCATAATATACGCGATCGCTACAACCTTATTGAAGCTTTTCCTACGACGATGGATGATGCAGATATTCATTATGAATCGTCCAGCAGGAAGAAAAGACAAAACGAAAGTAATGAAAATTATGTGTACGAAATGAAAGCAATCGCGAGTAAAGGACGCCTCTCCGAACAAACTATAATCAAGTACATAATCAACGGGCTTAACAACAGAGAACTAGCAAAGATGTGTGCTATGCAGTGTTTTGATACTGTACAAGAGCTGTTAAGCAGAATGAAGACATATGAAGGGATTATAAGACACACCAATCCCCAAAATCGAACAAATGTTGTTCGAACAGAGTCGACTGGAAACGCAAAATGAGAAGATTCAAAAATAACGGTAAAATGCTACAATTGTAATCAAATGGGTCATATATCACGAAACTGGATGAAACCGCAACGAAAAGACAGATGTACTAAATGCAATAAGATTGGTCATACAGAACAGCAATGCTATACCAAAAAATCTGAAACACTTGTAGTTGAAACGAAGATGAAATACATTATGACGAAAAATATTTACATAGAAGATGTTCCATTTGTTTGTCTTATAGACACGGGCAGCGACGTAAATTTAATTCTAGCTGATGAATATTTTAAACTAGGTGCTAATCACCAATTGATAAAAGATACATCGAAACTGGTTGGAATCGGTGGATGCAACACAAACGCATTAGGTAGAATTTCTAAGAAATGCCAAGACGACAATAAGTACCAACGATGTACAAATACGAAGGCAAGTCGAAAACGAAGCTATATTACAAGTAGCAGTGGTGAACGATGAATCGCTAGACATAGATCCAGAAGTTAGACGAGTTGTAAAAGAAGAAATACAACAGTTAATTAACGATTACGAACCAATAGCTACGAAGACTACAGAGATAGAAGCTAAAATTATAGTATCTGACGACATTCCTGTCTACCAAAATCCAAGACGATTGGCATATTGAGAGCAAAAAGAAGTCGAAAAACACGTAAATAAGTGGTTAGAAGACGATATTATCGAACCAGCTTCATCAGACTATGCTAGTCCAGTGGTGCTAATAAAGCAGCAGGACGAGAAACTAAAGGTTATTTGTGAAATATTACAAAGTCAATGTTACGATGATTACGTGTTAATAAACGGACTATTATACAAGGAACTTGAGGATGGTGACAAACTAATAGTGTTACCAGATGCGATGCAAAAGGAATTTATTAGAAAAGCACATGAATTCGGACATTTTAGTGTAAAGAAAACGAAAGAAACTTTAAGCAAAGACTATTATAATTAAGATCGAAAGACTTATTCGAAATTGTGTTGTATGTATTTTAGCTGAACGAAAACTCAGTAAGGTACGACAATCCTTAAACAGTACCTATAAAAGAAGCATTGACACGACTCCCTTTAAGCTATTAACTGGAGTAAAAATAAAAATTGAAGAAGATATCAAACTACAACGGTTAATCGAGGAAGAAAATAGAAACTTGTTTGAAGAAGAAAGATCTTACTTACGTGAGGAAGCTAAGCTTAACATAATGAAAATACAAGAAGAGAATCGCAGAAGCTTCAGTAAAAGAAGGAAGCCTCTTTTCAAGTATAAAACGGGAGACATTGTGGCTATTAAACACACTCAATTTGGGTCAGGAATTAAGCTACACCCGAAGTTCTTAGGGCCATACAAGGTAATAAAAGTAAATGAAAAAGACCGCTACGATGTAGAAAGACTGGGTGTAGGGGAAGGTTCGAAGTTGACTTCCATCGGTGCAGACCATATGAAACCTTGGGGTGATAACGAATATTCATCCGAGTCGGATGAAGATCAGCGAAGATGGCCGAGGACGCGGACATAAAGGTCACCAACGAAACCAGTATACGTTTTTGAACAATTAAGGTAATTGTGCAGAAGTGAGGCTCCACCTATTTTTGGACTTCAAAAAAATTTTCTAAAATTTCCAATGCGTCCCTGGACTCAATGTGATATTTATTATTTATCGACTTGGATTTTTTTAATTATCCGCCGTAACAACAAACTGCATTCATGGTTTTATTCACACTGGTACTTCCCAATAACGAACGGCTCAGGGGCCTAGACCCCCCCCCCCCGCACAACGAACGTGATAGAGGTATCCTACATTTCGACAAAACGTTGCACCGTAATCGCGACCATCGGAGTTTAGAATCGCGTGCATCTTTTCAACACAGGAGTGGAGGTTAAGAAGAACGCTGAAAACATCATAAACAGATTGTAGAATAATTTAGGATGCTAATGCTTAATATCTCTTAATAAATAAATAATAATATATAAATAATAATAAATAAATAAATCCATCAAAATAGATAGCTGGTAAAAATCTGGTTCGTTAAAGCGAAAAATAGATGAGTGTGACTCTGATGATGGAGCAACAAATACCTTCACTAAGACAGCTAAACGTAAAACAAAAAAATATTGTGCTGAATATTTATCGTTTGGATTTTCGTATATCTGCATTAAAGATGTGGAAAAATCTGTCTTGTGTTATATCAGGGGGGTCATTCATATGGGATTTATTCGAATTATTATAGTTAGTTACTGTGGAAATAGAAAGAGGCGCCACATGAGCACTTAAATGGGTTTGAAACTCGGATCATAATAAAGCGCATGCGCATGTTCGTTACGTTGACCAAACATCTTTGAAAGTTGTAAACAACTATGATTGTTGTGTGTCAAATGAGCCAAATGATACGTGTGTAAGAACAGAGGTTACACGATCATTCATTTATTCCATTCCATGAGTTCAGTCCGTGATCTTGATCAAGACTGAGCGTGTAATGCATTGAATGCGGACTGATGGAATCACAGTCTCAGTCTTGATCAAGGTCACGGACTGAACTCATGGAATGGAATAAATGAATGATCGTGTAACCTCTGTCTAATGTGTAGTGTTTCTGTGTTAATATGCATTAAAGAAATGTAAGTACCAAAGATTTATTTATTATAATAACTGCAAATAAATCCTATAAATATAAACATTCTAAAATAACGCATTATAGTTAGATGAATATTTGAATAAATATAAATTTTTGATATTTATTAATTAAAATTTTTATGCTTATAGAAAATGGAGGCGAAACATTTTTCTGCAAGAAAATGCGTAGTTATTAATTGTAATTCAAACGCAGTAGATAATCAAAATGTTCGTCTACACTGTATAACGACGAAAAAGAACTTGCAAGAGATATGGTTAAGAAATATAAACAATCCAGAGTTAGATAAATTACCAGAAAGAAGTTTAATACGAAGAGTTATTTGTCAACGACATTTTGGTGCAACACAATACATAAATAGCGATATGAAAAGGTTGAATTATTTTGCAATATCAACATTACATTTATCAGATGAACTGACTGAAGATCAGTTGTCTACAACATTATCAAATAGCAAAGCAGTATTACCATCACATAGCGGAGAAGTATCAATTGAAGTATCATTGCCCTCAACCAGCAGAGAAGAAGTATTACCCTGTAGTAGTAGTAACTTAGCTACTACAGAAAATACAACACATATTTCAATGGTAAATATTTTAAACTCATATCAATCATCAATTTCATGTAGTATTTAATCAAATTTAATTTTTATTCATTTTAATTTGATTAATTCAAGTATTAGATATATATCCTATATATATTACAGTGGAGCGAAACATTTTTTGTTATATTTTCGAATTTTTATAAAATTTGCATAAGCGAATTTTAAATACGGCGCCCCTACAAAAGTTAGTATAGGGTGTCAAGAAGTCACAAAAAAATTCAATGAAATTCGTGATGATTTTAGGTTAGCACCAATCGTTCAAATACATGACATGAAAATGTGGATACCTAAAATATTAAAAATGATTCGGTAGAACATCAGAAGAATGGAATTAAATGAATAGTTAACTGAACATGATTGGTACAACAACAAGTTATCATTATACACCGTTTCCGTGAACCTAACCTCAAAAACCTAGGTAACTTAAGTTCAATTGCTCACTTTTTAGTGTTTAAAGTACTCTGCTTCTCGAAAAACTTGCAATTGTTGTCTTTGGATTAATCACTCAATATTGACCTTTTCCTTAAAGCTTAACCTCTTAACATCCCTAACTTCGCTTTTCCACTAATGAACCTCTGAACATTTCAACTTCTACTTCTAGTCATAACATATCAGTACGTAACATATCGTCAATTACACAAACAACTTTTATGGAATTAGATTTTGCAAAAACAGCACGCTTACAAACTAATGCATATATAGCAGACTTTTTAATTAGGAAAATTTTAAGTAACAAGTGTGATACATGTAAAAACTTATCCACTGATAGTATTGATGACTAGGTTGATGACAACATACACTTTTTTTATAAAATCAAAAGATTACAGAAACAAACTATGCTACCCTTCCAATACATGTGTAAATATTGTTAGTTTAATCAGGAAACAAATATTTATATCATTTTTTGAAAAAATAAATTCTCACAACATAGTAGAAGCATTATTTTTGGACCAAAATCTATAAAAAGACTGTAATATTCATTGTTATTTATTTTTATTTTGTTTATTTCTTTTATATTTTATAATATTTATAAAATAGTTCATATTTTATAGCCACATATAAGGCCTTAGTAATTTTGAAATTTTAAAACATTTCAAACTATAAATTTAATATATAATGCTCACTTTATCAAAGAGCATGGCAGGGTAAGCATGGACGATCTGCCCCTGGGGAAAGTTGGGTCGATATTTTTTTTATAAAAAGGTATGACTAAAAGGTACTCTTCTACAAACTTTTGGGCCCCTGCGCCCACTAATTTTCCGGGAAATATGAAAAATGTAATTTCGAAAAAAAAAAATTTTTGCTGTAATGACTTTATAAATGTCGATCTCTGCGATACATGTTGTAGCTATACCTTAGTAGTATCATATCAATTTTTTTGAAAAATCTCCCATCAAAAATACGTAAAAATTTTCGATTCCAAAATTTTCAAAAAAAAATTTTTTTGCTTAAATGGCCTGGTACACCTACGAAATTTTTTTCATAAATACCCCTTATTATACACAAACACATATATTTTTTTCAAATTCCTACTTTGGGTGGACGGGGGGTAAAATTAAATATGTTTACTGACCTCTATTTCTATAGTGGATTTGCATATTATGTAGTATGGGTGGGTTAAAATAAGGAAACTTTCGCGGATCGAAACGTAATAGTTCCTTCTCATTAATACATACATAAAGAAAACGAGTTTTTTGAAATCAGTCAATAAATATCTGGGGATTACGCATTAGGTCTAAAATTTCGGAAAGGCTGTAGCCGGATAGCAATGTAAAATCGGCCTCAACACGGATTTGGCTAATTTTTATTTTGAATGTTGCTCTTTATGTGAGCATTCTCATGCCCAATTATTATCCTCTAAAAGTTGATAGTTTTTGGAAAAAAAATATTTTCAATTTTTCAAAAAAAAATTTTTTAAGAATTTTTTTTTTTGATAACGTAGAAATTGTTTTGGTTGTAGTTGAGCGACAACTTCAGATATTTCATGAAATAATCTTCATACTTTAATATTACACCCTACAAAGTCTGAAAAGAATCGAAGTGGTAGAACATACTTAAAAAAAATTTAAATCATTGGAAGACAATGCTATAGAAATAATGTAATATAAAAATAATATAAAAATGATATAAAAACAGTTATTTAAATAAAATTAATTCAAAATATTCAATAAGAACCCTTCTGTCTCCCATTGCCCGTTTGTTTTAGAGTCTTGGACATACATACATTTCTTATGGTGATATACACATATATATAGTCCAGGCCACTTTACATGAAATTGAGTTTCTTAAAGTACTTCGTATAACATTTTGCAATCAAAGCTATTAAGAGTATTTTGGCCCTGCTGAATCCGAAAATCGCTGTTACCAAGCCGAAACATTGACCGGGAGTTCAATATAAAATATTTTTTGAAAAAAATTAACATATTTGTTTAACAACATTGTTGTATGCTACCCTTATGTGAAATTTAAAATTTGCCTCCTTTCTCCCCAAAATACAATTTAAACCCTTACTATGTACATAGTATCTAAAACCACTGTTCTTATTGTATTACTTTAACTTTAAAATAATAAATGAAGTAGAATTATGTAAAATATTATTCGTTTATAAGTATCGTATGTATGTATGTCCAAGACTGTAAAACAAACGGGCAATGGGAAACAGAAGCGTTCTTATTGAATATTTCGAGTTAATTTTATTTAAATAACTGTTTTTATATCATTTTTATATTATTTCTATATTACATTATTTCTATAGCATTGTCTTCCAATTATTTTAATTTTTTTTAAGTATGTTCTAACACTTCGATTCTTTTCAGACTTTGTAGGGTGTAATATTAAAGTATAAAGATTATTTCATGAAATATCTGAAGTTGTCGCTCAAATACAACCAAAACAACTTCTACATTATCAACAAAAAAAATTCTTAAAAAAATTTTTTTTTTTGAAAAATTGAAAATTTTTTTTTTCCTAAAACTATCAACTTTTAGAGGATAATAATTGGGCATGTCCACGGTATTTAGATTAAAATTCGCCATATAGAAGAAAAAAATTATAAAGTTTTGATACTTTGTCCACGAACTCTCAGTAAAGTTCGGAATAAGAGCCCGAAAAGTTCCCACCTAAATCGTGGATGGAACATCCCCTTTCACGTAAAAAACTACCCCCGGAATGAAATTTTTTCCAGTTTTTTCCCATTTTTCATCCGAACCGCTGTTCGGAGAAAAAAATATTACAGGAATTAAAGATTCTACATAAAATTCTACGTAAAAAATGTCATGTGCACTATTCGGTTAATTCCCAGCCTACTCTCGCAATCGTTGCTCAAAGTGAAGGGTAGTTTTGGGAACGCAGCGAAAAATCGGCGTAACAATAGTTTTCAACATACATATTTCCAAAACGGCTGATTTTACGTAAAAAATGATTATGATAAAAATTATGGAACTTTATCTTCTCTATGAGATCCATGCACCACGAATTTTTTTCAAACGTTTTTCATTGATTTTTTTGCCCATTTTTCACAAACGCGCATTCTATTATTTTACATGGAGAAGATTTTTTAGTAAAAATTATCATCAAAATATGGTAAAATATGTTGTCTATGTGTGTGCGTATGTGTATGTGTGCCTGTCCCCCGAATTTTTGTCGCACGCTTAACTCAAGAACCACTGGACCGATTTTAATAAAACTTTGTTTGTTGGTTCTGACTAGTAGATGATCCCATATAAAAATCATCAAAATCGTGTGGAAGGTAAGGAGGTAGTACCTCAAAATCGGTATTTTTTCAAAATATCTCAAAAGGACGCATCGTTTGTTTAAATTGTATTATATTTTGTAAAAAAAATGGAGTGTACAATGTACATTTCTGAAAAAAGGCCAAAAAATCAATGAAAAACGTTTGAAATAAAAATCGTAGCATATAAATCTCATAGAAGAGATTCAGTTCTATAATTTTCATAATAATAATTTTTTACGTTAAGTTCACCGTTACGAAAATATTTACGGTGAAAAATCATGTTATGCAGATTTTTCGCTTCGTTCTCAAAACTTCCCTTCACTTTGAGCTTCAATTGCGAGAGTAGGCTGGGGATTAACCGAATAGAGCATATCACATTTTTTACGCAGAATTTTATATAGAATATTTAATTCTTACTATTTTTTTTTCTTCGAATGACAGTTCGGAAGAAAAATATTGTAGAAAGTTTCACGAAAGGAAATATATTTAAATCCACAAAAAAATAGTTCGTTTCATAAGTTGGTTGTCCAATTAAAACATGCCATAATTTTATCTCATCGATATATGCAGTTTATCAACAACATTCCTATTGGATATTTTACCAAACTAAATCTTGACAGACAGTTATCATAGGCGCTACAAAATGGGGTTAAAATGAAAACGAACAACATTTCATCATTTATTTTCATTACAGAGGCACAATGTCTACCTTACATCTTCAAAATTTTAAACCAGAACTGTCAAGTGGGTTACTGGAAACGATCCGGCTGTATTAAAATTGGTTTGCGCTGCTTAACCATGTATTTCAACTACCATAGAGAAGGTTGTCTAAATTCGTCAACCGAAGAGGAATTAATCCAAGAAGCCAACATAAAATCAATAAAAATATACAAAACTTTGTGGAATAGACTTACGAGGGTAAACCACTAAATTAAAGTTTGTTAAAAGCTGTACTCAATGGGTTGTATGGAAAAGTGCTCAAAATATGAAATGTACGTTTGTGAAAAAGAGCAAAAAAAATCAATGAAAAACGTTTGAAAAAAATTCGTGGTACATGGATCTCATAGAGAAGATAAAGTTCCATAATTTTTATCATAATCATTTTTTACGTAAAATCAGCTGTTTTGGAAATATGTATGTTGAAAACTATTGTTACGCCGATTTTTCGCTGCGTTCCCAAAACTACCCTTCACTTTGAGCAACGATTGCGAGAGTAGGCTGGGAATTAGCCGAATAGAGCACATGACATTTTTTACGTAGAATTTTATGTAGAATCTTTAATTCCTGTAATATTTTTTTCTTCGAACAGCGGTTCGGATGAAAAATGGGAAAAACTGAAATAAATTTCATTCCGGGGGTAGTTTTTTACGTGAAAGGGGATGTTCCATCCACGATTTAGGTGGGAACTTTTCGGGCTCTTATTTCAAACCCTACTAAGAGTTCGTGGACAAAGTATCAAAACTTTATGAATTTGTTCTTCTAAAATATCTAATTTACTTGGACGGAGGAACTATTACGTTTCGATCCGCGAAAGTTTCCTTATTTTAACCCACCCATACTACATAACATGCAAATCCACTATAGAAATAGAGGTCAGTAAACATATTTAATTTTACCCCCCGTCCACCCAAAGTAGGAATTTGAAAAAAATATATGTGTTTGTGTATAATAAGGGGTATTTATGAAAAAAATTTCGTAGGTGTACCAGGCGATTTAAGCAAAAAAAAATTTTTTTGAAAATTTTGGAATCGATTATTTCTACGTATTTTTGATGGGAGATTTTTCAAAAAAAATGATATGATACTACTAAGGTATAGCTACAACATATATCGCAGAGATCGACAATTATAGTCATTAGAGCAAAACAAATTTTTTTTCGAAATTACATTTTTCATATTTCCCGGAAAATTAGTGGGCGCAGGGGCCCAAAAGTTTGTACCTTTTAGTCATACCTTTTTATATAAAAAATATCGACCCAACTTTCCCCAGGGGCAGATCGTCCATGCTTACCCTGCCATGCTCTTTCATACGAAAAAAATAATGGGACGAGAGTAATACCACACTTCAAAGCATGCTTTGGTGTGCTAATAAGGTCACTATACTTTGTAAAAACTGCTGTTGTAGAAGCTAATTTGTGTAGTTGAAAATTTAAAAATAGAAAGAAAAATATAAAAAAGTGTAAGTGTAGAGAAAAAAAAAGTATTTGCAGTTGAAAAATTTTCTTAAAAGTTTTCTTTCAGTATTATTACATGTATTCAATTGTCTGATAGTATTTATTATCAAAAAATAATACTTTAAGAAAATTTAATGAAATAATACTTTAAGAAAAAAATAACATAAAAAACATATTATAAAACTGAATAATAATTATTTTTTAGTATAGCCCCTGTCATTTTCACAATTTTCTATTTACGACACAGGATAAGTTATTTATCATTGATGTTGGTGGCGCCACTGCCAAATAAAGTTTAGAATTAATTTTAATTTATAGTTTTACATGTTATTTCTTGTTATGAGCAAACATGTTGGTTTTCGTGTAATAGATTTAAATCAGAACAGTATTGAAAAGGATGCATTAAGTAGCGTTTGCTAATGCACATACTCATTATAAAATTAACTATCCGCATAGTTTGCACCCTTTGTGCATTAAAAATTAGAATATATTTTTTGTTTTATCACACCTCTGTGATATAAGTCTTATTTACTATTACAATTAAAAGTGAATAAATTTTAAGTTATATTTTGTTTTATGTTATGTGTTTTGTGTATTGTTAAAGTGAAACTGTATTTCCATCATCCCCCTTTTTCTCCTAACCATAAATACAGTTCACTGGATGCAGTCCAGGAACTACCAAGCAGGATAAATTGTAAGTAAAGTTTTAACTTGTTATAAATTTAATCTACGCCCGCTGTAGAGGTTAAGGGTTATATCATTTAACCTACCTGTACCCCCCAGATGTTTTAAACGATGCAATGAATTGTGAACAAGTGGGATTGAGATTTTGACCAGACAAGCCTCTAATTATGCCAAATAAATTTTCAATTGGATCTTGATTCAGTGTCCTAGTTAACATATATTTGAAACCTAATCTTTTTAACACTAGAAGGACGGGAAAATCTACCTACCTACAAAGACGGCGACCGGTCAAATGACTACAAATTTAGTAAATATCTTTTTTTATGAGTGGCGAAAAAAATTTAAAGTAAAGAAACAAAACAAGATCTAATGTATGATTAATTTTAATATTCACACACAATTTTTACATTTCATCTTCGGGTATATTTTGCAAAATAGAAAGTATTTCGTTATCTCGAAGCCCTCGAGACATTTTTTCACAAATTACTCACAATAATATCGATCCACAATTACAGGCGGTCGAAACTATAATGACCACTCCTTTGACTGATAAAATAAAAGCAATTCATATACGTATTTATTGTTGTACCTTCTCAACAACAATTAAAAACATTTATCAGATCATAACCGTCAAAAGACCGCCGCCGTCTTTGTCGGTATATCAATATTTTAAACAATAAAGAAAAGACATGTGAATTATTTTGATACATAGTATCATTTAACTACTAGTATTAATAAAAGTCACAAAGTCTCAGTACGGTAAGTCAAATAGTTTTTGAATTATTCAATATTAAAATTGAAATTACCGTCAAATGACTGCTCCCGTCTTTCTTGTGTTAAGACACCCCAAAGTTTTTCTACATTATTTATTGTTACAATAAAATTTTTATCTGAAGGGGGAGAAGGAACAGCCACACCGTTTTGAATAAATTTTATATTAAAGAATAGATTTTTTGCATTTTTCCAAAATTCTAAATGTTGTGATGTATCGGTTATGGGGCCTTTCAAAGGTTTATTTGATTTTAAAATGCTATTCAATGAATCAAAAACTTGGTCTATGAATAAAACAAACTCTCCGGTTCCCATAGCATCGATTACATTTACACTTGATAGTAATTTAATTAAAGCAGCTACAGAATTGCTAAATACTTCGGCTGCATATTTTACCTTCATTTTAGATTTTCCCTCTGGATTAATGTGATTTTCAGTTAATTTCGAACAAGTTCTTGTATCGGGGCTAAAAGTGTCTAACTCGTAAAGTGATCTGATATCATTCCACTTGACTATTTTATTATTGAAAATATAATTTTTTTCATTAAATTATTTCGAATACATTTTAATAAATGGGGGGGATCAAAGATATGTATTATTTCGTGTTCATTAACTTTATAAATATAATCATTATTTTTACTAAGATTTCTAATTGCCGAGCAATTAGTAGCTGCCTGGTCACTAACTGAACATAAAATGATAAATTCAACGATTAAAGATTTCAACTGTTCGGTGGGAGTGGTCGACTGAGAAAAATAAAATGAAATAGGTTGCTTCCAGTATTTATTAATTCCTCGAAGCATAAAACAAAGTGCATGGTCTGCATATAACTAGATGAGTTTATCCCAAAATCAACGAACCCGATTACACCATTAGTTTTTCTAATTTCTAAATTAGGTTTCAGTGCAATTTCACAATAAAATACAATATCTGTCCAAATCGGGTAGTTTTTCAGAAACTGATTTTAAATGAATAAATAGGTTCTTATTAATGCCTGTTTGTATGTCAAAGTTTGCCAATGTTCTTAGTAAATAAGTTCTGTGTGCGATGAAATTTTTAATATTTTTTTTAAGAAACGATAACATTTTTTACTTTCTTATACCATGTATATGAAATATACATTAGTATAAGTAAGTACCTATAGTGAAGCCGATTTTTGTCGAACCTCGGATTTTGACGGAATTATCTATTTTGACCTTCCCTTAATCCATTCTGACTATTTTCGCCATTATGTCTGTGTGTCCGTCTGTCTGTCTGTCTGTCTCTAAGCGCTGTAACTCAAATACGACAAATCGTAGAAGGGTGATATTTTATATTTAAGATTAATTTTTGGCTGGGAAGAAAACGTCCTATTTTTGAAAACGATCTTTCAACCGGATACGGATGTTTACCTACGTCGATTTTTTAATTTTTCGAATTACTCTGAAACAGTGCAAAATAGAGAAAAATGGTCAAGTTAAAAAATGTAGGTAATATCTATATCTATAATTTATGTTCTATTCATTTTTTTGTAAAAACGAATTTTTGAAAAAAAAATTATAATTCAAATGGTTCATAACAGAGGAGAAATATCTGCCATGAGTGTCATGGGACTTTCTTATACGTATTACAGAGATTGAACAGTGTGTGTATTTGCCGTAGGTAACATGGGACTTTCTTATACGTAGTACTGAGAGTGAACTCTGTAGGTGAATCTAAATAATTATACATAAAAAAATTCTTTCTGGCTAAATCATAAATGTTGGAAAAAAATGTATGGGGAATAAATTATAGATAATAACATACTCGACATTTTTTATCTTATACATTTTTTTCTTATTTCAAAAATAATTCAAAAATCCAAAAATTTACAAGAGTAAACATCCGTTTTCAGTTATTACGTTAAAAAAACACTTGTTATATAATGGAGAGAATAATATTACCTATATTATTCATTTTGTTTTATTTTGTTAGAAATGTTTTAATAAACAAAGAATCACGTATACAATTCACTGTTAGGTTAGGTTAGGTATAAGAAAGTCCCGTGGTTCCCAAGGCAGATATTTTTGTTATAACTTTGCATATAATTTTTGTAATTATTATTATAGTTATAAGTATAATATAAGTACAACATAAGTGTTAGTTATAAGTTCATCAATATTTTTCGGCTGGTTTTTTTTTGAGATAGAGTATATTGTATAAAATGCCAATTATCAAAATTGATTCATAGTAAATTTAAAAAAATTCTAGATACTGACCTTGGGTTGCATAAAGCAAAATTAACCACGATTAGTTAATCAGTTTTTTAAAACCATTATTACGTTAATTTTAAAAAACAAACACGATTATGATTAAGTTTATATTGTAAAAAATTATCATATTTAGTGAATTGTTCATTTACAAATCAAAATTAAGTTTAGAATTAACATTAATCATGATTTGAAAATAACTGATAACTAATCGTGGTTAATTTTGCTTTATGTAACCCAGGGTGAATGTTTAGAAATTGAATTTGAAAACAAGATACACCAATCTACAATAATTATAGAATTTGATGTATCGGTTATAGTAATTTTTCAAGAACTAGTTCTCATTTTAGGGTGATTTTGATTATTAGTAATTTTGATAATTTGCATATTATGGTTATAATTATTTTGTATTGTTATTAAATATCTTGTTGTCGGTTGAAATTATTTCTATTTTTTTCTATAAATATAAGGTCATTTTTGGAACCTTCTACTTACATACAAATGTTGCATTTTGCTAAGATACTAGAGGATGATATTTCTTTGCTGGTTAAGGGCAATGATAATATTGTACTTCTTAAATATACTTTTTAATTTTGTTCCAGCACTAGGACGTAAAAAAAATAACTGATTTCCATTATTTATAAAAAGAGATGTTAATAAAATTAATAAATCAGTGTCGCTTCCAACAACTACAGTATTACTGTGCATACATAATTGTAAACCAAAGTTTACAATTGTAACGTCTGCATCAGCTTCCGCTTGATGGGATGTTATATTGACATCACTTAAATGTTTTCTCAATATTTTTATAAAATTTCGTTTATTTAATTTATTTGCAAAAAATGCCAACTGTGCTACTGTAACAGTTAAATTTTCTTCCGGATTTATGTCACATGAATTTTTTTTCAAACTTCTTCTATTTTGCTCTTCATTTTTTACTGTAGGATAATTTGGATAGCCGTCGAAAATAATTATGGTATCAGGGCCGTAATGTTTTAAAATATATGAAGAGTAGAGTTTTAAAATCTGAATGTATGTTGCTGGTTTTGACCAAACTACTGAGGGCCGGTATTATAAAAGGCAGATAAGTTTACTCGATGAATAAATAGCGACAGTACTAGGTAGTAAAAATAGTATTGTTGTTTCACTTGCTACAGATAAGTTCTTCTCTTTCTGATGTCGACTAGTTCAACATTTGGAACAAAAAATTACTAAAAACGGAATAAAAATAACAAATTCACTATAAATATCACTATATTATACCATTAAATTTATTCCGATCTTTTTGCAAGGAATAAATATTTACTTCGTCACGTGGTAATTAGAATAAATTGTGGCAGCCATAGTCATAGGTGACAGCTGTTATTTGTGGTAATAAGGTTACCTATCACTCACGCGTAAATGTCAAATTTGTTTTGTATACAAAGAAACGAGTAATGTTATGAATTTATGATGATATTGAAACTGCAACCAGATAGGGATGCTTTAATAATAATTTTTGAAAAACATAGTAACTTAATTAATAATTATTTGTGCTTATAATAATGTAGATTTTGTGGTAGTTTTATATTTTTATAACTTTTAGAAACAAGCCTGTTTATTTATTTGTACATAGTACATATAGATAGATAGATAGATAGATAGATAGATAGGTTTTATTTCATATAGACTGTTTATACAGTGTGAAACATGTCATTTATAAAGAAGTTAAACATGAAATAAATAAATTTAAACATAAAACATTGCACAAATCACGTATGCATACATTATGTGGACACATGGGTACACACATGTATACTAACAAAGAAAAATACATTAATATTATTATTAGTCAGTCTTCAAAATATTCATCAACACTATAATAATTTTTAGATAACAAATATTTTTTTAATTGAATTTTGAACTGGCGATATGGTAAAGTTTTAATATGTATCGGTAGATGGTTGTATATTTTTATTATTTGACTCAGTGGACCTTTTTGAAAAATATTCAGAGTCGCCAAAGGCGGAAGTAGAATATGTTTATTGCGTGTGAAGTGATCATGATTACGTGTATTGTTTTCGAAAAGATATTCGTATTTTTTAATAAAAATAGCACATTCTAAAATATAGATATCAAAAACAGTTAGAATAAAAAGTTTGTTGTAAAAGGGGCGACAAGATGTACGTGGAGATATGTTACAAAGGGCTCTAATGCATCTTTTTTGTGTTAAAAAAAACATCTTTTACATTGACTGAGTTTCCCCAGAAAATAATTCCATATGATAATTGGGACTGTACATAAGAATAATAAATATTTAGTAGTATTAAATTTGGTATAGTTTTATTTAAGTTGCGTATTAAGTATATGTATTTGTTAATTGTTTTTATGAGATTGTTAATATGTTCCTTCCATGCTAATTTTTTGTCTATATATAACCCTAGAAATTTCACCACTGTAGATAATTCTAGATTTCCATGATTAGGTAAAGTTATACTATTATCATTCGTTCCATAGTTGCCAAATTTGATAAGTTGAGTTTTTTTAACATTTAGTTTTAAGCTGTTGTTATCATACCATTTAGAAATATTAGTGATGGAAGTATTCATATGGTCAATCAAAGATTCCTTGTGTATAGCAGTATAGACAATTGAAGTGTCGTCTGCAAATAGTACTGTTTTGTCGTTTATATGCATATTTATATCATTTATGTACAGTATAAAAAATAGTGGGCCTAATATGGAACCTTGGGGAACTCCATTAGCTATATCCATAGAATTTGAAAAAATAGATTGTTGGACACCATCTATTGTAGTATTCAGTTGTACGATTTGTTTTCTATTAGATAAATAAGATCTTATAAGATTAAGGGATACACCTCGTATACCGTATTCATGTAATTTATTGCATAATAAGTCTAAGTTGATGCAGTCAAATGCTTTTGACAGATCGAATAAAGCGAGAATACATAAGTGTTTTTGGTTCCAGGCATTTAGAATACTGTTAATTGTTTCATAGATTGCTAAATTAATAGAGTGACCCGATCGGAATCCGTGTTGATTGTTGAACAAAAAATTGTACTTATTTATGTAGTTGTTAATCCTACAATAGATAACCTTTTCGAATAATTTGTCGAATATGGATAAAAGTGCTATAGGTCTATAATTTTCGTAGTGATCCTTATTACCTTTTTTATATAGTGGTTTTATAATGGATAATTTTAAAAGATCAGGAAATGAACCCTGAAGAAGACAGTTATTTATAATATAACACAATGGGGTGACCAATGATTGACAATGAATTTTTACTAATGAAGTAGGTATATCGTCCCATCCAACAGAACGTTTATTTTTTAATGAATGACAAATATTGATGAGCTCGGCTTCATCACAAGGGTAAAAGAAAATACTGTTACAGTTATTAATATTGTTAAATTTAATATTACTGTCTGGTTCTTTAAGGTTTAGATTTGATGTAACATTTACAAAATGACTATTGAATTCATTTGCAGTGTTTTGAACTTCAGACACGGTCATATTATCAATTAATGTAGAATTTGTGCCCTTTTTATTTTTAAATTTATTTATAATATTCCAAACTGTTTTTGATTTATTATCTGAATTGTTCAGTAAATTATTGTAGTGATTATATTTTGAAATCTGAGTCTGCTTTGTAATGTTTTTACATAAATTTTTATATTTTTCTTTCAAAATAGTATCATCAATATTACATTTCCGAAAATCTTTTAATAATAAGTACAAATTGCGTTTTTGTATTGATAAATCAATTATGTCATTGGTTATCCAATCTTTAACAGAATTAGTTTTATTTTGAATTTTTATAATTTTTTTCGGGAACGCAATATTAAAATAATATGACACTAAATCATGAAAATTTTTAAAGCTTATATTTATGTCACTGTTCTGAAACACCGATTGCCAGCATTCATTATTTAATAAATAATTGAATAAGTACTGGTTTTCATCATTATAAGATCTTATATATTTGTAAATAATATTATTATTATTTTTTATAGCATCATTGTTGATAGAAATTTCAATAGCATCGTGATCTGATAGTGCAGTTACTATATTTTTTATAGAAAATGCTTTAATATTTGTTATAATGTTGTCAATTAGTGTTTCAGAGCCAGCTGTTTTTCTAGTAGCTTCTTTGACCGTACAAGTTAAATCAAATGTAGATAGCAGATAGTTTAATTGCTTACATTTAAAATCAGTGGTGTTCAGTAGATTTACAAAATTTACAATATATACAAATATCCATACATTGTACATACATATGTATGTGATATGACTGAAGCAAACGACACATAAATCAGCCAAGAAATTACTTTTTCATATGAAGCACATACGAATATACAAAAAATTAAACCAAAATTACTTTGCAGTTTGATACGTAAAGAAATTAATATTTTGTAAAGGTTTGTACCGAACAAAATAACGTCGTATTTATACGAATAAATACAAAAAACTAAACCAAAATTACTTTACTGTTTGTTACGGAGAGGAATTAATGTTTTTAAAGGTTTGTACCGAACAACATCTAGAAATTATATTTATTAACAGTTTCACAAGAAAAATAGTTTTGTTTCTTGTACATCGTTTTGAAAATTAATGTATAATTATAATTAATAAAAAATTTTGCATAACTATTTACATTTTTATTTCATACCCGAAGCTGTGCTCTACGATAAGATCAATAAGAAATAAAATAAAGTACTAAATCATTCCTGTTTCTTTCAACTGTAGTCTAATTTTAATAAACCTGCAAATTTTAATTGATAATGTAATATGCAGTCAATTATACCTGCGACTGCAAGACATTATCGATTCTAAAACTTTTTTGGACACATATGGGGAAAAATTGTATATACCAATTTAGATTGAAGGAATACAGTAATATAAAAAACTAAAAACCAAAAGATACCGAACTGTCTTATGGATTTTTTGTTTTTAACTCTGTGAACATTTCTTTGAAATTTTATCTAACCTTTTTTTTAAATAATCTTCCGCATGTTTTATACAATCCCATCTAAAAATGAAGAAATATGTGCCAATATTTTTGTATTATTATATATCAATTAAATTGAATCTTCATTTCGAGCACATAATAAAATTCATAATTTCGTGTTAAGCGTTATATGCACACAAGGTTATAATCAAATTTTAGGTTATCTGATGCAGCACAGGATGGCGCACAGAATTTGACGTTTCAGTACATAGATAAAGAAATCATATAGATGTTATTGGTAGCAATATTTTCTAATGTAAAAATTTATTAGAAATCTCCATAATATTGAATTAAAAATAGATATTTTGGAGTTTTTACATGTATATAATCACGTTTTACTTTGTATTTAATATGTCTAAACATTACTTTGTGTAAAAAAACCGAAATCGATATGACATTTCTGACAATGACATTTCTCAAATAAAGACCTCATAGAATGTGTAAACTAGAGATGAAACGGATAGTGTTTTGGCCGGATACCGAATATCCGGCGAGCTGTAAGGCCGGATGGCCGGATATCCGGCGGCCGAATACCGGCGGCCAAATATACGTTTTTCTAGCAAAAAATATATGAAAAAACATGTTTGTAGCCTATAAACATTTATAATTTTAGTGTTTAGTCATACTTAGTGTATAACATAAGTACACATAAAACTTTAAACAGGGTGCATTTTATAATTAAATAATTTTTTTCCAATTTTTAATTTTTGACGTAGGCCTATTGTTACATGCAGGTCAATTTAACACAATTATCTCTCTTTTCTACTCAATATGTCCAAAGCTTATTTATTTTAGTAGAACCATTAAATAACTTTGCAAAAGCTTAGGTAGAGATTTTGAACACAAAAGTGGACAGGAATGATAATTTTTCATAAATCGATATGTGTGTAGTTCTACTAAATGTGATTAAAATTGATTAAAAATGATTTTTTAATATATCTGGATTGCACGCCTTATAGAGAATTGTCTGGTCTTTAATTTTTGTCCTGTAATTTTTTCACGTGCAAATAGTCATATGCTAATAGTCAAATCTCATAGAGTGCGTCATACCGTATGCGAATATATAGTCATACTTTACACCGTAACGAAGGTGTACACAAAAAATCAGCTAACTGCTATTTTTTCGCAGATTGAATAAATTTATATCTAAAATTACTGGACTACAAGTCAATTTTGTATTATTTGCGTCACAAATATTTTTTTCTTGCAGTTTTTACATACAAAATTGTAGTTTTTAATTATCCGGTATCCGGCCGGATAATTCGTTACTATCCGGTATTCAGCCGGATAACAAAATAAGGCCGGATAGGCCGGATACCGAATAGTTACCGGATATCCGTTTCATCTCTAGTGTAAACTATTTGTGGAATAAATTTATTCCCTAGAGTAAAAGTTATCTGGCTTTTATAATACCGGGCCTGAATTAAGTAAGTGGCCTCCATCAACTACATATCTTACATTAGGCGGAATTACTATGTCGATATTTCCTTTAAAAATTTTGATCAGTGTAGATTTTGTCCCTTTTCTCATTGATACGTCATCAAATAATGATGGAGGTTTTGCGGTTAGTTCGTATGAGAAGAAATTTGTGTTTTATCTTTCAGTACACATATTGTTGGGGCTTCCGCAATTTTTCGCTGGTTCAATATTTTGGAAACCCGGTAACACTTCCCAATTATTTATTTATAAGTATGTATACCCAAAATGAGTATGAGACTATATCCCAGGATCGCAATAGATCGATCGATCTATACTTTATTAGAGAAAACTAGTTCCTACCTTGAGATCCCGATTGCAGCGTTCTCTCCAACAGCGTATAGGTTTTAGGATTATGTTTAAAAGGATACCTTTTGCCGTGGAAATAGCAATCACCAATCTATGGAGCAGGTCCTAATTCCCTCTAGATTCTCCGCACATTGAACTTAACAATGCCATGAACGCACACACACGTACACAAAATAGATGCAGTAAATACTGCACTATAGCACAACAAAATAATTTATCACCAAATAATGTAAGAAATCACCTTGTCTCATATATACAGGGTGGGGCAATAGTGTGTGGAAGTTCGATAGCTCGTAGACCATAACAGATAAAAAAAAATTTCTAATGCAGATGGAAACTGTGGGTAAATGCGCATACATAGAAATTATTTTTAAATGTACAGGGTGCTACAAAAAAGTGTGGCACGCTTAAGGTAATTTTTTTTAAATGGAATGCCCTGATTATTTTTGCATATTTAAAACTTTTCTTGGGATGTTTATTCATATCAAAAATATTAGCCCCATCTGATGTCCGGTTTAGACGTAATAATATATTTTTCAAAAAAATTGACTTTTACATTACTCCACTTAAAAATTCACCACTTCCGCGGCCGCAGCTTTTAAGACGAAATTAAATATGGACCTTATTGCAGGAGGTTGATGTGTACTTTTGTTTCAATATCTTAGAGCTACCATGTACAGGGTGTTCAAAATTAATTTTCAAATTTTGAGAACTTCAAAGTTATTTTTCTCAACTATTTCAAATGGAACACCCTATATATTTTTTAATGATGTTATGTAGAATTACATAACGAACATTTTTTGTTTGTTCATTCTTATGGTTATTTGTAACCATTTTTGAATTATTGAGCAAAAAGTACAAAATTCAGCAATATTTACTTAAAAAATTTAATTTTTTTTCAAATAAAATAAAACACCATGTACAGGATCTTCATATTGCCCATAAAAACAGCTTGAATTTTTTTCAGCTAGCAAACAGACGCTTTATTGTTTTATTGAACACAAACAACCAAAATAATTTACAATCATATAAATTCATTAATGAGCCGTGTGAAATTGAGACAGAAACATAAAATGCTGTTTTTATGGGCAACATGAAGATCCTGTACATGGTATTTTATTTTATTTGAAAAAAAAAATAATTTTTTTTAGTAAATATTGTTGAATTTTGTACTTTTTGCTCAATAATTCAAAAATGGTTACAAATAACCATAAGGATGAATAAACAAAAAATGTTCGTTATGTAATTCTACATAACATCATTAAAAAATATATAGGGTGTTCCATTTGAAATAGTTGAGAAAAATAACTTTGAAGTTCTCAAAATTTGAAAAATAATTTTGAACACCCTGTACATGGTGGCTCTAAGATATTGAAACAAAAGTACACATCAACCTCCTGCAATAAGGTCCATATTTAATTTCGTCTTCAAAGCTGCGGCCGCGGAAGTGGTGAATTTTTAAGTGGAGTAATGTAAAAGTCAATTTTTTTGAAAAATATATTATTACGTCTAAACCGGACATCAGATGGGGCTAATATTTTTGATATGAATAAACATCCCAAGAAAAGTTTTAAATATGCAAAAATAATCAGGGCATTCCATTTAAAAAAAATTACCTTAAGCGTGCCACGCTTTTTTGTAGCACCCTGTACATTTGAAAATAATTTCTATGTATGCGCATTTACCCACAGTTTCCATCTGCATTAGAAATTTTTTTTTATCTGTTATGGTCTACGAGCTATCGAACTTCCACACACTATTGCCCCACCCTGTATATAATACAAGTATATATTTATATTATTTTACGACCTGTTTAAGGCGGCTATTACACTATCAAATAAATATGTCAAAGATCTTTGACAAAGATTTGATCACATTTCTTTGATAAAATATGAGATTTTGTTCTATTACACTACATAAAATATTTGATAATATTTTCTTAGTATTATCTAGGGATATTTTCTTCTTTTTTGGTGCATTTTGATAATCAATGTGTGGATGTTCGTCAGTTGACGCGATCAAGGTTTGAATTTACAACTATGTATTGCAGTTTTTATAATCAATAAGAAGATTATCATATAATAGCTGGATTATATTGATATTAATATATTAACTGTAACTGTCAGTGATAACTTGGCAGTCGCCATTTTGATTTATCTGTCAAAAAACTTTGATCAAATATAAGAGACTGTCATTAACTATGATTATAGAAATATTATGAAGGTAAATATTATAAAAGTTGACTTATTACACTGTCATATTTCTTTGATCAAAGAAATTTTATCACATTTCTTTGATAGTGTAATAGCCGCCTAATAAACTTTTAATGTTAAAAGTAACAATTATCGATCCGGATTCAAAAACAAACGTAGATATAAATCTATTGACTTCGTGTTACAGAATGAATGAATCTGAAACACGTAAAATCACAGAAAAACCCTAACATGTTCAGACGAAAAATAGCGCGTCACTTATAAATATACAGTGGCACACATATAATTCTATTGAAGAGCTGTTGGGTGTTGATGGTTATAATTTCATTATTGACTGTTAATTTTGATGATTGTGCTGCTAAAGGGATGATTCTATGTTTACCTCGCTCTAACGCTTGGTGGCAGTTTACTAAATTATTTGCTACCAGTCCACTCGATAAAGAGACAAGAGATGCATCCCTTTGCATAAATGGATTATGCTGTCGAAACCAATTAAATAATTTATTTTTGTCATTAGAATCTCGGTTTATTCTACTACTTCTCAGATCGACGTGCTGTTCAGTAAAAATTATGTTGGAACCGATAAATTTTTCCATGCTTTCGACACTAAGTATCCATTTTAACAAGGTGTCTTCTGTAATCTCGCGACCCCGTGTAAGACCACCAACACTCTTCATAGACCTCATTAACACTTGTTCTATACACATATCTGTCCAAACTCCACTCCAAAAACACGGAGTTCTTCGAATCGTAAAATACGATTCTTCCGTAAATTTTTTATATTGCGACTCCGTCATTCGAAGATTGAGTTCGGACATTTGCTGTATATATAAATGTGCACACTTTGCGTATAGATTATGTCCAGCAGCATTAAAATACGGTAACATTTTTGTTACTACTGCAATGTGCAGACTCCAATTTCCCATTCTTTCAGCTTTTATAAATTGTAACATTAAAAACACTAATTCAAAATACTGCAGCCATAGTTTGCTTGTTTCGTTTATACATCTCATTTCGTCTATTTCTTCTTCAAAAATTAAAAAAAAAATTATCAACGTTTCTGATTCATAAATTTGGTCGAATCTTATCTCATTTTTGAGTAATTGTTGATGTAATTGTATAAGGATTTCCGATGAAAATGCATTTTTTAATTTGTCATTGTTACTTTCCATTGTACTTACAAGAGCAGCAAATGTACGAATGTGAACACGAACTGTAAATACAAACAAAACCTATTATTGAACTAATTTAAAATAAATCTTAATACTAGACTTTATGAAGAACATTTTTAGACCTTTCCGAAGTTTATGTGATGAATAATTTCAGTGTACCATGTCATCAAACACAAGACTCGAATCCAAGTATGTACGAACATATTTATCGTAACATATTTAGATATTGCAATGGTTTCGTAAAATTACTATATCTACTGAACTAAAAGTCCGATTAACCTCATTTTTAGTTTTTTGAAAAGACAATTAAATATACTACAATCAATTATAACACATTCTTAGTCATAAATAACTTTATACCTTGAACTCAAAATTTTGCATTTTTCAAGTAAAATTTTTATTTTGACCGCCATTTTGAAAGGTATACAATTATTTTTGATGAAAATAATAATAAAAAAGGTTGTAGATAATTTAATTAACTGTTTAAAATGCGAAAGACGGGGTTGATCGAACATTTCGTTCCTTAGATACAGAGTGTTTACAAAATCCTTGTAAAACAAAACTTTGGGCCCTTGGTTGAGGGTGTTCCGGAGAAAATTCTGCTAGGGAGTTTTCAGGAAATATACATCTGGACATGTTCTAATCACTGTTTAAATTTGGCACCTCATAGATTTTCCTTGTATTTTTTCCTATATTTCCTTAGCTAATCGTCGGCTCCATTAACTTGGAACCCGCCCGACCCCGATCAAGTTCAAACATAGCTCAAAGTTTTATGCTAGTTTTGTGCTGTTTTGTGCCACAAAAGAAAAGTTTTGTGCTCAATCGGTATCAGAGATACGAGAGAAACAAAAGGTGGGATTTCAAGTTAACGAAATTATTATTATAAAAGAGGAACTTCTATACCTAAAAAGTGTGCGATCCATTGAAAAAAGGACGCATAATTTAGATGTTCCTGTTGAGCCAATGTGAACATAACTATTCTAAGGTTGGCAACAACGTTCTGCGGCAGTAAAATGTATGCGCGGCAGTTTCATAGTTAAGTCAGAAGCGTTGTAACCGCTGTAACAACAAGTACTCTTTGTGAACAATAAACAACCACATTGTATTTTGTCTTTTATTTAACCACACCTGCTCTGCTCATCACTTCCATTTACATCATTACATGATTTTAAAGAATTTGATGATCAACTGAAGATTGATAAGGCACTGCCCGATGAAACTGTGAGTTTATAATTCTTAAATCATCAACAAATCTACTGAATTATAATGACTTTAAATAAACAATTTTTTTGTTTTCAGATGGATTTAATTTGGCCCTTAATAATGAATACTGAGAAACTATCTAAATCAATTACTACTATATTTTGTAAATTCCTTACTAAGGAAGTTATTAGCCAATTCACAGCGGTAAAGAAAATGGGAGATAAAGCTATTTTTAAAGACACGACTTTCTACACATGTCTATATGGTAATGATTTCAATAATTAATTCAACCCATATTTTTCGAGAAATTAATATTACAATAATTATTTATTACATTACAGAGACAATATCGAATGAATACAAAAAAAATCCACACCTTTCGCCAATAAAGGATAAATACATTTTTGATGCCATTAGTGCTGTCATCAATAATGCATAAGACTGGGACGGGCAAAGAAAAATGAGAAGCAAGAAAGTCGTTACCATTTTTCTTACAAAAATGGCCATAATTTCTAAACCGCTCAGTATAATCCTACACATGCTATATCAAAATAGAAATTCTTTTAGATTATAAATTTAAAAAATATACTTTGTATTTAAAAAAATATAACCTTGATTTGTAACGCACTTAAATGTGAGTATACAAATTTTCTGTTTGTCTATCCTGATAACTTAAAGTTTTCTTCCATTTGTTATAATAAATGAAATATTAAACTTTGACACAGCCTTGAGACACCCTGTATATACAGTGTGGTCCGGTTTGGGATACAGATATTTGGTGAGCAATAACATTGAACTGTGAACACGGCTAGCAATAACGCTAATACTGAAAAATACATAAGTTAATTACCTATGAAACTGACTCATTGTGGTTGCTCTAGTTACGTTACTTTGGAAAATAGACTCCACTTTCCCGTACAATTTTTTACTCTCAATGAGCCAAGGAATCAGCTCTTAAAATATCTGTATCCTAAACCGGACCACCCTGTATATTAATTTAATAAATTATATTATAAACATATTTCAAGAGATCAATAGCATATTGCCATATTACAAGAAATCGACGTTTATTTATTTAACTAATAATTTTAATAATTGAAAATTAAAATTTTTCAATGAAAATAATGATTTTTTTGTTTATTTTCTCATTATTATTTTTATTATGAATTATAAAAAAAATCACAGAAAAAAATTTAAGAAAGAAAATATACTGAACTGACTGATAAAAAAATATAAATAATATAATAAATAATCGAAAAAAAAAATAATTTCTTACTTCACACAAGGGGAGTTTTCTCCCTTGAAGGAAAGGGTATTCATTTCTGTAGTATTTAAGAGCATAGAAAATTCAAAAACTTGTTTATATTAATAACATATGTTATATATGTATTAGTCCAGGCTGTGGAGGCTAAAACAGATTATTTTTGCGTACAGTTTTAATACTCACAGGATATATTACAAAAGTGGTGTAGAATAATACCCTAATTTTGCTCCAATTTTGGTTGTCCGTGACAGGAGTTAACCATGGTTCAATTGCAAAATTCTTCAGATTTTCTAATTTTTGCTAAATAGCGGTCTAAATAAGTATTATACAAAAAAAAGTTTCAAATAAAAGTTAAACGCTACAAAATTCCCTACAACCTCCATTTTGAAAAAAATTAAAAAACGGATAAAATAATTAGTTCAGTTTCGGATAAAAATAGCCCTCGGCTTTTCTGTCCCAACTGATTATTTTATCCGGCCCGGATTAGGTTATCTATCCTGGCCCTGGGTTTGATAATCTGATCCGGGCCAAATAAGATGATCAGTTCGGACAGAAAAGCCAAAATTGATAGCCTGATCCGGGCTGGATAAAAATAATCAGTTCAGGTTCGGATAGAACAGTCTGATCAGGGCCGGATTTAATAAGCTTAAAGGCGTGGCTACGAACAGGCGTTACATTTTGGATCCGGGTAGGATCAGGTTTTCCTGACCTGGACCATACCATGACTAGGGCTGGCCGGATCCGACCCGGACTCCAGCCTTAACAAATTTCTGCTCGGGATAGTCAATATGTGAGTAAGTCAGTCGATTTTTTTTAAATAAAACGACTAGTAGAACTTGCTTCCACTTAAAAAATAATCAAAAATGAAAAAGCAGTAAGATCATCATTTCAAGTATCTCTACTAGTAAGAAAGGCTAGAAAATCCCACACAATAGCAGAGCAACTGATTCTACCAGCTACTAAAATAATAACAAGAACAATGCTAGGAAATAAAATGGCAAAAGATTTAAATATAATTTCATTATCAGAGCTGTTTCGAGTACAAACAAAAATTACTCGAGTACCGAGTACAAGTACACTGCCTAAAATGTACTCGAGTACCAAGTACAAGTACACAACAAGAAGTACTCGAGTACCGAGTACATTTTCAATATTGAATGATAATGAGGGGGTGGGGTGGCTAAGGGAACTAACTAAGGGTTGTGTTTAGGGTTGTTGTTTATAACCCTATTTTATTTGCTTTAAGAATGACGAATTTGTCAAAATTCTCGTCTGTGAGGGCATGGCGACGAAGATTGTTTACAATTGTCGCAAATGAAAACAAACAGTGCACTGCGGCTGATGATAGCAAGCACTTATTATATCACTTAAAAATATTTTTTTATATTCGGGTAGTCATCTAGCATTGCCTTCAAGATAATGCAAAAGCTCAAGTTCAATTTTGGACTCTTTGTATTTTGGGGTTTGGATCTGAAAGAAGGTGTAAAATACCACCTTGGATTGTTGATAAAAGTGTAATACTATATTATCTATGTTATGTTTATGTTAAGATTAATTCAGTTGGTAGTACTGAAGTTACTAGTGTAAGAACAGGCATTGTGCTAGTGTGAGTAGTGTGTGTAAGTTGTCTGTTAAACAGAACATTGTAATAACCAACAATAAAAACCTTGTCTAACAATAAGTGTTTCATTAAGTTCCGAAGTAACTAGAGTGTCAATAAAGTCATAAATAATGTTTCAAACAAAAGTTTTTTTTACGTAGAATCAGATTCTTAAATCTACCAGTGTGTACATCATATACTTTTCGACCACATGCATTTTATTGTTTCTTGGCGTTTATTTGACTTTAGAATACTCGTAATACAAACCAAAGATAAAAAGGGGCGTAAACATTAAAAGTAATATATAGAATAATATGAGCCGTGAATACGATAAATAAAATAAATTATACGATTTTTATTTATAACATCGGTAATAAACATCGACAAATGACATAACAAATAAATTTGTAAAATATTGGTAATATTTAATTGTCGACTTCAATTTGCACACATCACTTTTGGATAATATATATAGACTTAATTGTAATTATGGACATAACACATAAGTAACGCATATGAATATTAGGTAAGTACCTACCTATACAGTGTAAAAAGTATTTGTACACCTAGGGATATCAAAGAAAAATAATTTTTTGTATTTTCTATTAAAAATAAAAATAGTAGCAAATAGCTCATATTTTTATATATACATATTTATCTAAACAAAATTACAAAAGAAAATTTTAAGTATCAAAAAAAATGTACATGAAAAGTACTGAAAATCATAAGCAAAAAGTATTCGTACATTTATTGTATTTATTGAATTATTAATAAGAGAATTAACTTTTAATATTTTTGGGAGTACCTCTTAGTATTAATGATGGCCTGGAGCCTCCGCGGCATAGAATTTACCAATTTAGTAGTATAAGAAGATGGAAAATCTTTACCCATTTCTCTTGAAACGCAGTTTTCGAATTATTTTTTCTAGAAATTCGTCGTGATCAATTTTTTTTCAAGATAACCCCATATATGTTCAATAGGATTAATATCCGGAAACTGGGGAAGTGTAACAAGGTATTCAGGGCTATTATAAAGAATCCACATCATCATATTCCATTCTGTATGCTTAGAACAGGGCTGGCCAACCCGCGGCCCGCGACGCTTTTATGTACGGCCCGCGGCCACATATGAACAAATTATGTTTTTATAATGTTTATTTTAATTATCAGGTGTTTCAGAATAACTGAGGTTGGTTTTAATTTCCCGTTGTTTTATTTAAAATATTGTTCTATTTATGTGACTTAACTAATCATTTTAATTGATAATTTTGTTCTGTATGTTATAAAAGTACCGAGGATTGTTTTTCAACACACGCTTCACTACAACCAGTCCAATCTAAACCACTGTTGTAAGTTGTATTAATAGTCCAATCAAATTATCAAAATAAAGTAGTTCGTAAGACATTGTTCTACAGAGTCATTTATTTTATTTTAAATTGTTGGGGGGGGGGGGGGGGTGTTCTGAGTATTACATTAAGTTGGCGCGGTCTATGACCTTGAACGTTGTCCGCTATAAGCGCGAAAACATTAAACGTAATTATTTCGTAAATCGTCCATCCTACGATAAAATTTATTACCACCTTTTTTGTTCAACAAACTTGAATCTACAAATTTATTTACAGGTCTAACTGTCTATCATCAATTGGTAACGAGATATAATGCAAGGAAGTTAACAAAAAACGATTTTTTGCATTTATTTCGTAAAGAAGCGATTATATTGAAAAAACTTAAATAGCAATATTTTAGAACTATCAATTTGCAATATTTTTTCTTTCAGCCATTATTTCTGAAAACTCATAGTTTGCCAGTTATAACCCGCGAAGCAATGCAAAAAAATATTTTTTCGTTATATTTCAAAAACCATAATGCAACCTTCAAAATATGTAATGACAAAAGCGTAGATAACAAAATTCTATACTTGTTTTGTTTGAAAAAAAAAATTTTTTTTGTTTGAAATTATTATATTTTTTTTGTTTAACAAACAAAAAAAAAATTTTTTTAACAAAAAATATATTGAATTTTGTGATCTACACATTTTTCATTACACATTTTGAAGGTTGCATTATGGTTTTTGAAATATAACGAAAAAATGTTTTTTTGCAATGTTTCGCGGGCTATAACTGGCAAAGTATGGGTTTTCTGAAATGATGGTTGTAAGAAAAAATATTGAAAATTGATAGTTCTAAAAGATTGCTATTTAAGTTTTTTCAATATAATCGCTTCTTTACGAAATAAATGCAAAAAATCGTTTTTTGTTAACTTCCTTGCATTATATCTCGTTACCAATTGATGATAGACAGTTAGACCTGTAAATAAATTTGTAGATTCAAGTTTGTTGAACAAAAAAGGTGGTAATAAATTTTATCGTAGGATGGACGATTTACGAAATAATTACGTTTAAAGTTTTCGCGCTACAACGGACAACGCTCAAGGTCATAGACCACGCCAACTTAATATAATACTCAGAACACCTCCCCCAACAATTTAAAATTAAAAAAATGACTCTGTAGAACAATGCAGAACAAATATACAATTTTTAATTGGGCTATAAAAGCTTCATGCACATTCGGTTCTGTTTTGATCTCTAGATATTGCAAATGTGTCGACTCAATTGAGCATATTTGTTTTAGAATACGTATCCTTAGGTGCTGTAATTATTATTTTATAATTAACAAAATCTAAACCAAACGGATATAGACCGCAAGTCTTAAATCCTGCATTTACATTATCTGCAAAATTAGAGTCATTTAACAAAATGTTATTCAATGCAGTAGGAAGATTAAATTTAGTTATTTCTTGTCATTCATTGTCAATTCTCCATTTCTGAACGTACTTCAATCAACTTTGTTTTAAAGGAAAAAATACAGTCACATCTAGGGGTTGCATTATATGTGTTGTATTGGGCACCAGAGCAATTACTATAATTCCATTATCTCTGCATAGTGTAAATAAATGCATAGATAAATGGGATTTGTGCCCGTCCAAAAATAACATTACTGGGAACAACGCATCCTTTTTATTGAGATAAGGGATGAATACATTTCCAATATACTCATAAAAACTCTCAGCTGCCATCCACCCTTTGTCAGTCTTACCAACAAACCAATGTTTCGGTGCATTTTTTATAAGCTCTGCGTTTATTCTCTTGTATTTATACATAGTTACAGGTGGAGCTAGATCCCCCAGAGCATTTACCGTAAATAATGTTATAATGTTTTCTTTGTCACTATTTTTTGAAGTATCATAAACATATTCACCTTTCGGCGCTAAAATAAGCCCACCTTTAGGAGCTAAGAAAAATGATGTTTCGTCACAATTCCATACTCGCGCTGGATCTTTACCACTAAACCTACCGATACTTCATGTATTCCTACCACAGCGTGTTAAGTGACCCCTCTTTAAAATGTTATATATATTACTATTTATAGCGAAAAATATATCATTTAGCACAATTTGGTGCATGAATAAAAAATAAAAAAAATTTATTTATTAAATTTAAAAAACAAAAAAATAATACAAGAAAAAAAGTAAATATTCTTCAATTGAATCCTTAATTCAGAAAATAAATAAATAATATGCTAACTTTATTCATGTTCACCGCATATTTAGCAAATTATTGAATTCTCGAAGGCACATACACAAAATATATGATGCAATAGCAAATATATCTGATGCAATCACATGAATCTTTGCACGGGTCAAATGACCCGTTGCGGTAGTTAGGGCAGATTACATATATTTCTCGGTAAAAAATTAACAAGAGAGAAGTAAATATTAAAAAATACATTCGATGTATTATTTAATAAAAGTAGTAAAGGCAAATGGCGATGTGATGATTTTATTTACAAGAAATTCTGACAAAAAGTTTAAAATGGGTCATTTGACCCGTCGTGGTAGGTTTAGTGTTCACTTGATAAATACATTTTTCGGAGTGTTCTTGATTATTATCGAAAAATTATAAAAAGGCTATGAAAAAATTATCATTTTCATTATTTATTATATCTTCTAGATAGGTGCACAAAAAGTAACAATGAAGTCTTTTTTTTTCATTTCCTCTTTTTTTTCGCCACATTTTTTCCAATCAATTAAATTTATATGTGCATATCTTATTGAAGACAAAATCCACTAAAAAATGTACTCTACGTTGCTGTTTTTTTTAATTCCAATTTTTTTATTTAATGTAAAAAATCAATCTACATAATTTGAATAATATACATACCTACATATTTGTTGAAGTATAAAAAAAACATTTAATTTTTTTGTATAAAAAGGTAATGACATGAATCGTTTACCCGTTATAACAAGAGATTGCAATAAAAAAAAAACAATGATATTTAAATTTTCGAATCTAAATTTGATTTTGTCTTCTTGTTCTTTCCTCTCGTTGACCACAGCATCCAGTAATGTTTTTGCCATATTTACGGCTACTAAATCTTTATCCTTGATCCCTCCTTTTAAAATTTCGCTAGCGTTACTAATCAATCTGAAATAAGAAGTGCATTCCAAAAAAAGAAAGGTATTTAACATAACAATAAAGATATTCATTATTCATTATGATAGGTTCATACAAAAACCAGGATACCTAGTAACAAACTATTTAAAACTGTTAAATCATACCTATTCTTTTTTTTTTTAATGTGGATTCTCCTTGCTCGATACTTTGTTTCGTTTCTTCAAACTTCCTTTTTAGTTCTATTTTGTGGTTATCTTTATCTTGTTGTCTTTTCAAGTCTATTTGTTCTTTTCATCGATTGTTTGTTGTTCTTCACAGTACTGTCTGTAACGTATAAATGCTGTTCGAGCTAAATTCATTAACTCTTTAGTCAGTGGTACCAGATCGACTCTATTGTTATACATATTTGTTAGCACTGACTTTACTGTCAAATGTGCGTCTAGAGTTCTTTGAGACATTGCAGCTCTTCTGATGTAAGTACCTATGTGTGAAAATCCTCTTTCCACGTCTGCATTGCCATGAGAAAGAGTTAACACTGCTTTGACTAATTTTTCCAAATTTGGGTACATTTGTTCTCCAGTTTCAAATATAGATTTAAACATTTTCACCCAATACATTTCAATACGTTTTTTATCAGAGTTGTCGTTGCAGGGCATTTGTGAAAGAAGACGGCATTCATTTATCAGTGCAGATTCTTCCAATTCAATGGGTGGAGATTTAGCAATTTTCAAAAAATCTTTGTAACAATTTTCAGTTTTGTGAGTATTAGGGCTCAAAATGCGCAGATATTTCGCCAATGAGTTATCTATAGACGTTTTGTAAAATATGTGTTTGCTTGCTTGACGTATCACTGCAGTAAATGTTAAACGCTCCGACACAGTCGCGCAGTGATACGTCAAGCAAGCGCGCTAAGACTCGCGCGTCGTTATCTAAAAAAATTAATATTTCATAAAGTTTTCATATGTTCATAAATTTTCAAAGTGCTACATACTCAGGAATGATTAAGCTACAACATATATTTTTATTTTTAATATTCAGAGTTGACATGTGCCCCAAATTTTTAGTTAAGTTTTATAAATAAATAAAAATATATTTAAACAAAAGTTTTGTGCAGCAAAATATTTTTTTAAATAAATTATATACATTTTCCTACAAAATTGACCCCTTGTATTTTTACGCTATCTTTGATAGTTTTTGAGATATTTCGGTTTAAAAAAAAAAAGACAAATTTTTTAAAAGTCGATATTTTTGGGGGGAATTTTTTTTCGATTTTTAAGTACCGTTAAAAATCTTCTTTTAACTTGTACTAAAACATAGGTATGTAAAAATTAAAAAAATCGGTAACAAAAAAAAAATGTGTAGTTATTTTTGGTATGACCGAGATTCATTATAAAATAATTTGGAGCGCTAAAATAATAATAAATAACCTTTTATTTATTATTTAATAGGGTGGATATTTAAAAAAATTTATAATAAATTGATTGTTTTATTTTAAATAACTGCATTACAAACATATACATATTTTAATAATTTTTCTCGATATCTGAATGGAACATAAATTGTACAATGAGACATAAAAAAATATGTAGATTCATAACAAACAACAGACAAAAACTATGGTTATGACTTATCAAATACAAATCCCCTAACCATAAAAATTGTAAGAGTTTAGACTTACACGTGTTTCAATAGCAATGCTATCATCATCAGAGTCTTAAAGACACTAACTTAAAACTAAATACTACGACTATTTATATACCTTAGAAACTACTGAAACGGAACTTATCCTGGAACGGGTAACGTTGACCGTATTGGTCTGAGTCATTACTTTAATAAGGTGAAAAGGTTGGACCATAGGGGTCCATTGTCGGAATTAAATACCTTACCCTTATTTTTGAAAATCTCCATACTTTCATAACAATCTAAATCTTTACTGTTAGAAACCGCTTTCAACAGATTAAGATCCTGAATTCTGTGGTGATTTTCAAACATATGAGTAGCTACACTAGACTTATTTAATCTTAAATGTTTTACATCGGCTATATGTTCTTTAAATCTTACATTGATGGCTCTTCTACTCTGGCCAATGTAAAATTTATCACAATCTTTACAATTTATTTTGTAGATTCCTGATTTGTCCGTAGGTTCATCCTTGTCTTTAGGGTTGCCTAACAAATTTTTGATACTATTATTAGAACTATAGACTATTTTAAAGTCCATCTCACTAAAAATTTTTGAAAGACCTTTGGTGTATCTTGGAAAATAAGGAATCTTTACATATTTATGTTTTATATCTTCTTTCAGACTAAGAGTTGTAATGTTATTTATATTAAATCTTAATTTCTGTTTTCTGATAAGGTTAAAAATTATATCTTTAGAGAAATCATTGAATATTGCCGTGTCTAAAATATAATTTAATTCTTTTTTATAATTTTCTACTGACAGTGGGAAATTGACTAACCTATAAACCATTGAATTAAAGGCTGCCAGTTTGTGTTGCATACAATGATTTGACTTATTAGATATAAATCTCTTAGTTGAGGTATTTTTTCTATATATATCTACTTCTAATTTATTATCCTTTCTGATAACTAATGTATCGAGGAAAGGTAATTTGCCATTCGTTTCTAATTCATGGGTGAATTTTATGCTATTAAATTTGGAATTTAGAGAATCTAAAAAAGTTTCTATACTACATTTGTTTAAATCAAAAACTGCAAAAATATCGTCTACATATCTAATCCATACTCTTGGAAAGTAATTTAGTTCTTTACTGAGATCACATTCAAATTTACCCATAAATAGATTGGCAATATAAGGTGATAAACTGTTACCCATTGCTGTACCGTCTAACTGTTGGTAATATTTATTATTAATTTTGAAATAATTTTGTTTTAAACATAGGTTGGTGAGTTTCAAATATTCGTTAATATGTTCACTCTCCAAATTATTTTCAATCAGCAAATCTCTCAGATATGTTAAAGTAGTATCCAGGGGGATACTTGGAAACAATGCCGAAACGTCGAAAGAAACTAATATTTCATGTTCTTCTAATTCAATATTTTTAATTTTGTTAATGAATTCATAGGAATTCTTTACTGAGAAATTTTCTGGTTGTTTCTCTAAATTGCTAAATTCATAATTTAACCATTTAGAGATTAAATATGTTGGAGAGTTTATTCCTGATACAATGGGTCTCATATTTTTACCATCTTTATGTATTTTTGGTAAGCAATACATTTTAGAAATATTAGGGTTAGACACTGTTAATTTTGATTTCAACTTTTTGTCTAAAATATGTGTACACTCTAATAAACCTGCTTTTGTATTTTTAATCATTTTAGGTAGCGGATTTTTGTGGATTTCGTCATAAGGACCTGTATTTAGCATATTTTCCACTCTTTCAAAGTAATCCGTTTTGTCTAAAATGACCATTGCATTACCTTTATCTGCTTTTATATAAAAACAATCTTTTCTTTTGAGATTTTTAATAATTTTGTAGTCTTTGCAATAAACTGAAGTATTTTTAGCAGATATGTTTTCCAATAGTTGTTTTTTACAGGACTGTCTAATGACGTTTTTCGTGTTGTCGTCAGAAAATTTGATACCGTTTTCGATACCTGCTATAATATCTTCAAGTGGAGGTTTTTGAAAATTTAAATTAAAACTTTGTCCTTTTTCCAATAATTCTAGTTCTTCATTATTAAATTTCTCAGAAGACAAATTAACTACTAGAGGTGTATGTGAGTCTTTACATTCAATAATTACTTTTTTAGGAAGTAACTTTTCTAATTTTTTGTTATGAATATTAACTTTATTTGAAATTTTGTGGTCTAAAACATTTCTAATTTTAATATTAAATTCATTCCACTCCAAGAACTGGAAGTTATTTAATATTTTAGTAATTTTTAAATGTAATTCATACGCCTCTAATTCTAATTTACTTAGTTTACTAAATAGATATTTAATTTCTAAATTTAACCATTTATCTTTAGCGAATTTAATTGCTTTAGTACAAGTATTCGAAACAATTTTCGAACTAATATTTTTGTTAATAAAATTTGGAAAAGCTTTGAATCGTTTGCAGTTTTTTAAAAATTTAATATCTAGTTTCACAAATTCAATTTTACTTCTAATTTTACAGTACCTGTTGTATTCTGTCGACCGGGAAGCCATGCTTATAACAAACAACAGACAAAAACTATGGTTATGACTTATCAAATACAAATCCCCTAACCATAAAAATTGTAAGAGTTTAGACTTACACGTGTTTCAATAGCAATGCTATCATCATCAGAGTCTTAAAGACACTAACTTAAAACTAAATACTACGACTATTTATATACCTTAGAAACTACTGAAACGGAACTTATCCTGGAACGGGTAACGTTGACCGTATTGGTCTGAGTCATTACTTTAATAAGGTGAAAAGGTTGGACCATAGGGGTCCATTGTCGGAATTAAATACCTTACCCTTATTTTTGAAAATCTCCATACTTTCATAACAATCTAAATCTTTACTGTTAGAAACCGCTTTCAACAGATTAAGATCCTGAATTCTGTGGTGATTTTCAAACATATGAGTAGCTACACTAGACTTATTTAATCTTAAATGTTTTACATCGGCTATATGTTCTTTAAATCTTACATTGATGGCTCTTCTACTCTGGCCAATGTAAAATTTATCACAATCTTTACAATTTATTTTGTAGATTCCTGATTTGTCCGTAGGTTCATCCTTGTCTTTAGGGTTGCCTAACAAATTTTTGATACTATTATTAGAACTATAGACTATTTTAAAGTCCATCTCACTAAAAATTTTTGAAAGACCTTTGGTGTATCTTGGAAAATAAGGAATCTTTACATATTTATGTTTTATATCTTCTTTCAGACTAAGAGTTGTAATGTTATTTATATTAAATCTTAATTTCTGTTTTCTGATAAGGTTAAAAATTATATCTTTAGAGAAATCATTGAATATTGCCGTGTCTAAAATATAATTTAATTCTTTTTTATAATTTTCTACCGACAGTGGGAAATTGACTAACCTATAAACCATTGAATTAAAGGCTGCCAGTTTGTGTTGCATACAATGATTTGACTTATTAGATATAAATCTCTTAGTTGAGGTATTTTTTCTATATATATCTACTTCTAATTTATTATCCTTTCTGATAACTAATGTATCGAGGAAAGGTAATTTGCCATTCGTTTCTAATTCATGGGTGAATTTTATGCTATTAAATTTGGAATTTAGAGAATCTAAAAAAGTTTCTATACTACATTTGTTTAAATCAAAAACTGCAAAAATATCGTCTACATATCTAATCCATACTCTTGGAAAGTAATTTAGTTCTTTACTGAGATCACATTCAAATTTACCCATAAATAGATTGGCAATATAAGGTGATAAACTGTTACCCATTGCTGTACCGTCTAACTGTTGGTAATATTTATTATTAATTTTGAAATAATTTTGTTTTAAACATAGGTTGGTGAGTTTCAAATATTCGTTAATATGTTCACTCTCCAAATTATTTTCAATCAGCAAATCTCTCAGATATGTTAAAGTAGTATCCAGGGGGATACTTGGAAACAATGCCGAAACGTCGAAAGAAACTAATATTTCATGTTCTTCTAATTCAATATTTTTAATTTTGTTAATGAATTCATAGGAATTCTTTACTGAGAAATTTTCTGGTTGTTTCTCTAAATTGCTAAATTCATAATTTAACCATTTAGAGATTAAATATGTTGGAGAGTTTATTCCTGATACAATGGGTCTCATATTTTTACCATCTTTATGTATTTTTGGTAAGCAATACATTTTAGAAATATTAGGGTTAGACACTGTTAATTTTGATTTCAACTTTTTGTCTAAAATATGTGTACACTCTAATAAACCTGCTTTTGTATTTTTAATCATTTTAGGTAGCGGATTTTTGTGGATTTCGTCATAAGGACCTGTATTTAGCATATTTTCCACTCTTTCAAAGTAATCCGTTTTGTCTAAAATGACCATTGCATTACCTTTATCTGCTTTTATATAAAAACAATCTTTTCTTTTGAGATTTTTAATAATTTTGTAGTCTTTGCAATAAACTGAAGTATTTTTAGCAGATATGTTTTCCAATAGTTGTTTTTTACAGGACTGTCTAATGACGTTTTTCGTGTTGTCGTCAGAAAATTTGATACCGTTTTCGATACCTGCTATAATATCTTCAAGTGGAGGTTTTTGAAAATTTAAATTAAAACTTTGTCCTTTTTCCAATAATTCTAGTTCTTCATTATTAAATTTCTCAGAAGACAAATTAACTACTAGAGGTGTATGTGAGTCTTTACATTCAATAATTACTTTTTTAGGAAGTAACTTTTCTAATTTTTTGTTATGAATATTAACTTTATTTGAAATTTTGTGGTCTAAAACATTTCTAATTTTAATATTAAATTCATTCCACTCCAAGAACTGGAAGTTATTTAATATTTTAGTAATTTTTAAATGTAATTCATACGCCTCTAATTCTAATTTACTTAGTTTACTAAATACCTAATTACCTTTCCTCGATACATTAGTTATCAGAAAGGATAATAAATTAGAAGTAGATATATATAGAAAAAATACCTCAACTAAGAGATTTATATCTAATAAGTCAAATCATTGTATGCAACACAAACTGGCAGCCTTTAATTCAATGGTTTATAGGTTAGTCAATTTCCCACTGTCAGTAGAAAATTATAAAAAAGAATTAAATTATATTTTAGACACGGCAATATTCAATGATTTCTCTAAAGATATAATTTTTAACCTTATCAGAAAACAGAAATTAAGATTTAATATAAATAACATTACAACTCTTAGTCTGAAAGAAGATATAAAACATAAATATGTAAAGATTCCTTATTTTCCAAGATACACCAAAGGTCTTTCAAAAATTTTTAGTGAGATGGACTTTAAAATAGTCTATAGTTCTAATAATAGTATCAAAAATTTGTTAGGCAACCCTAAAGACAAGGATGAACCTACGGACAAATCAGGAATCTACAAAATAAATTGTAAAGATTGTGATAAATTTTACATTGGCCAGAGTAGAAGAGCCATCAATGTAAGATTTAAAGAACATATAGCCGATGTAAAACATTTAAGATTAAATAAGTCTAGTGTAGCTACTCATATGTTTGAAAATCACCACAGAATTCAGGATCTTAATCTGTTGAAAGCGGTTTCTAACAGTAAAGATTTAGATTGTTATGAAAGTATGGAGATTTTCAAAAATAAGGGTAAGGTATTTAATTCCGACAATGGACCCCTATGGTCCAACCTTTTCACCTTATTAAAGTAATGACTCAGACCAATACGGTCAACGTTACCCGTTCCAGGATAAGTTCCGTTTCAGTAGTTTCTAAGGTATATAAATAGTCGTAGTATTTAGTTTTAAGTTAGTGTCTTTAAGACTCTGATGATGATAGCATTGCTATTGAAACACGTGTAAGTCTAAACTCTTACAATTTTTATGGTTAGGGGATTTGTATTTGATATGTAGATTCATCATAAAATAGTTTGAGACGCTAAAACAATTAATAACCATTGATTAAGTAGAGGATATTAAAATATTTTGATTGTTGTATTTTCAATAACGTTCGATCTGGTTTGAAATTCGAAGTAAAGATTGTTTATTGTCAATTTTTGTGCTTTAGTTCTGTAAAACGATAAGTACCTAACCATTGATTTATGAGGGGATATAAATTTTTTTTTATTGTATTTTAAGTAACGTTCGATCTGTTTTGAAATTTTGAATAGTTTGTTTATGGTCAGTTTTTGTACTTTAGTTGTGTAGTGACCGAATTTGATTAAGTACAGTACATACAAGTATTTAATTTTGATTTTTTTTAAATGTCGGCCAAAAGAAAACATAGTGCAATATGGAGTCATTTCAGTGAAGAAGATGAAAAAAGGCTAAATGTATTGTATATATGTATTTATAATAAATAATAATGTATATAGGATTAAAATCTATGACGTAGTTTAGAGATAAGAAATAAATATTTAACTTGTACAGTTTTGTGAGAGATTCATTCCTGTTTTAGAAATTATAGAATAAAGATTTAATTTGTATGTAACAATGAATTATTATTATAATAATACACCCTAATACACAACAAATAAACTGGCGACGAGGAAAAATAAAGTGAAGATGGCAGGATTAGTGGGACAGTTAAAAGAATTTAATTTCAAGAATTCAAGTGGCAAATATATAGTGCAAGATTGAAAAATTATTTCATCGCAAACAAGATTGAAAATGAAGGAGAAAAACGTGCTATATTTTTGAATATTTTGGATGAAGAATCATACAAATTAATGTTCGATTTGTGTGCACCGGCTACGCCAGAGTCGAAGGCATTTACTGATCTTTTAAAAAATGTTGATGATCAATTCAAGCCAATACAATCGTACTTCGCGGCAAGAATGAATTTTTATAGTGCAAAGAAAAATTCATCAGAATCAGTTATAGAATGGCTCGCAAGGGTGAGAAGTCTGGCGAATAGTTGCAAATTTTCGTCGGATGTATTAAAATTTGTCGTGAGGGACATTTTTATAATTGGTATGGAGCCACATTCAATCCGCGACCGATTATTTGAAGAAGACGCCACTAATCTACAAATCGAAAAGGCCGTGCAAATAGCGCAGAGTAAAGAAGCTGCAGTGGATCTAAAAGGGCATGAAGAGTGTCACGTCCCCGGCTGACTTTCCGCCTGGGGTGCCTCTAGCTCAGTGGAGGTGGGAAGTGGTCCAGGTTTTGAGAGAGAACCAAAACGCGATTTTCTTTTTATTTATTTATTTACAATTTTTCTATACACTATTTATACTTTTAACACTATTTACATCTATACATTTTGGCGCCATTTGGCAATGGGGCCAAAACCCACACGTTTGATGAAGGAGAACCGTTCTTCACGTTCTACCTCCTACGGCACTGCGGCGACTGTTATCCCCACAATCGGGTTTGCACACACAAAAAAGTTGATGGTTACAAATTTTTTACAATGCAATAATTAGCTTACACACTGTGCCGTTGCCGATATCCGTCTGTCTCTACCCTGTGCGTGATTCTGAACGACCTTCAGAATCACGCACCAACTTGTGTAGTTCTTATCAACACAAGGTGCAATATCCATAATAAAAATGCATTTAAACTAATAATCAAAAAAAACTTTAATATTACCAACAAAAAAAAAATCTTACAATTAAAAAAAAAATGTAATAAGAGGCTATAAAGGTCAAGCAGGAACCAATCTTCAAGATGGATCGCCACGTGCAGCAGCGCGGTGCAGGTTTCAAAAAGTCTACGGCGGTATCAGCATGTCGGCGCAGCACTACAAGCGATGACGTCACATGGACACGCTCAGCTGTTGGAAAATGTGCAGTATGTATGCGGCAGGACTGGACATACAGCGTTCAGATGCAGGTTTAAGCATTCCAAATGTTTTTCATGTGGTAACACAGGTCATGTTGCGACAGTGTGCCGCAAAAGAAATAATTGGAATGTAAATAGACATAATTATTTATCAAATGATAATACGTTAGAAATACCATTTAATACTTTGTCATTTAATTGTATAAATTATGTACATATCAAACCGTATACGAGAATAATTAAAGTAGAAAATGTTAATATTAAATTTGAAATTGATACGGGAACAGCCGTGACGGTTATACCCGAGTCATTGTGGAGAAATAAATTAAATAATGTACCTATAACGGAATCCACAAATGTGTTAAAAGATTATATTGAAGTTAAAATTGAACCAGTAGGAAAAATAAAAGTAAATGTTAATTATAAAAATAAAATATTTAATTTAGAAGCATTAGTAATCAAAAGTTGTGGACCAGCGTTATTGGGTAGATTATGGTTAAATGTTTTAAACATAAATATTAAGGAAAAGGACGACGAGAATATTTTAAAATTAAGTATGACTAATAATTTGGAAAATTTATATTTTAAGTATAATGATTTATTCTTAGATGAATTAGGGTTGTTTAAAATGAGTAAAATTTCATAAAAATTAAAAGGGGACGTGACTCCGAAATTTTGTAATGCAAGGTCATTACCTATAAGATTAAAGGAAAAAGTCAATAAAGAAATTGATAGATTGGTAAACGAGGGAGTTTTAATCCAAGTTAATTATTCCGAATGGGGAACGCCCATTGTGCCAATTTTGAAAGCATACGGGAATATACGTATATGTGGTGATTTCAAAATTACCGTAAATCCGGCACTAGACGTTTACAAACACCCATTGCCGAAAATAAATGATATTTTGTTACAATTACAGGATGGTCAAGAATTCACTAAAATTGATTTATCACATGCATACAATCAATTAGTTTTAGATGAATTTAGTCAAAATTTGTGTACAATTTCTACACATAGAGGGTTGTTTAAATATACTCGTCTACCTTATGGAATAACTTCAGCACCCGCTATTTTAAAAAAAAGTTATCGAGTCCGTTTTAGCAGGAATAGAAGGTGTTGTTTGTTATATGGACGATCTTTTAGTAACCGCAAATAATAGACAGTTACATTTGCAAAGGTTAGAGATTATTTTTGAACGTCTATTATCCGCGGGTTTCAGAGTAAGAAAGGAAAAATGTGAATTTTTACAACAGTCAGTTAAATATTTAGGTTATATTATCGATACTAAAGGATTTCGTACTGATCCTCATAAAATAGAAAATATTCTTAAAGTAAAAAGGCCTAACAATTTAACTGAATTACGATCATTTTTAGGAATGATAAATTATTATTGTAAATTTGTTCCTTATTTAGCAATCACATTATGCCCTCTGTATGAACTTTTGGAAAATAAAAATACATTTTACTGGTCATAAAATTGTGAAAAAGCATTTAAAAAGGTTAAAAATATTCTCGCGGGTGATCCAACATTATGTCATTTTAATAACGAATTACCTTTAGTTTTAACAGTAGATGCATGAGATGCATCCTCAAAAGGATTGGGTGCAATATTATCTCTGTGTTTACGCCGGTAAGGCCGTAAACTATATTTTGTTATAATTTTTTGTTTGGTCGCCAGATGGCGTTTATTGAAGCTACGATTTGTTTTTAAACGTGTCTGGTAGTGAGAATTCAAATCTCGTAAGAGAAGGTAATTTTTGGCACTCATTATTGAAGTTTACAATTTTGATGTTCAATTACAAATAACTGATATGAACATTAAATATAGTAGTGTATTGTATTAAGTTTTTAGTATTGTGTGTGTATTATGTGTTTTGGTATTTTATAAGTTAAGTGTACGACATGCAGTGTATGAATTAGCAATTTTGGGAGGGCGCATTTCAACCTAACTACGCGCAGGATAGTACGAAAGCTAACGGCACAACGAAGGCCTAATATATAATTTGATCCTATCCCTATTTAGGCAATCGAGTCACTACAGCAACGGAAAATAAGGTACGTGTTGTTTTTTATTGACACCAATGTATATTTATTTTGAGTTTTTATATATTTTTGAAAGTTACAGTCCACTTAAGTTTTTTGTTTTGTTTCGCGTTTATGGTGAATACACCAGCTACACCATTCATGTTTTTCCAGATATGTCGGAAAAACCAATAACATTTGTATCAAGGGTTTTGACAGATTCTGAGAAAAATTATTCACAGGTAGAGAAAGAGCGGTTAGCAGTTATTTGGGCTGTACGAAAATTACATCAGTATCTTTATGGCAATTTTTTTACATTAAAAACAGATCATAAATCTTTACTTACTATTTTCGGACATAACAAAGGTATACCCCAAATGACTGCAGCTAAACTCCAAAGATGAGCATTTATATTGTCAGGTTATAATTTTAAAATTGAATATGTGAGATCACATGAATACAGCTGATTATTTGTCAAGGCAAACTGAATTTAAGGAAAATGATGTAAATTATGATTATAAGTATAATTATATAAATTAAATTGAAGAAGCTGTAAATATGATTAATTTTAAGACAGTAAGAACAGAAACACGAAAAGATAGAAATTTATGTAAAATATACAATTATATCAGACAGGGTTGGCCAGATAAAGATAAAATTGATAAATATTTGTTACATTACATATTGAACAGGGTTGTATTATGTGGGGATTTAGAGTAATTATTCCATTTAAAATGAGAAATTATATTTTAAACGAATTGCATAGTTCCCACCAAGGAATTGTTAAAATGAAAGGAGTAGCTCGTTCGTACGTATGGTGGACAAATATTGATAAAGAAATTGAAAATGTAGTATATAAATGTGAATCATGTGCTAAACAAAAATGTAATCCGCCAAAGGCAAATTTAATCAACTGGAAATGGCCGGCAGAACCCTGGGAGAGAGTACATATTGATCATTTTGGACCTTTAGAAAATAAGTATTATTTAGTAATAGTTGATGCTCATAGTAAATGGAGTGAGTGTTCGCATGTTAAATATACAAGTAGTTTTGAAACTATAAATAAATTAAGAGAAACGTTTGTGAGATTTGGTTTACCAAAATTTTTAGTGTCAGATAACGCAACATGTTTTCATTCAAATGAATTTCAAATTGATTTATTTTCAAACGGAATTTCGCATTTAACAGGAGCACCATATCGTCGCATGACACGAAAACTATCCTACCTCCAACTCTGGCTGAGTACTAACCTACCTCAAATTCTGGCTGAATACCCACCTACTTCAAATTCCAAGTGAATACCAACCTACCTCAAATTCTGGCTGAATACCCACCTACTTCAAATTCCGAGTGAATACCAACCTACCTCAAATTCTGGCTGAATAACCACCTACCTGAAACTCTAGCTGAATAACCACCTATTTCAAACTCTGGCTGAAAATCATTCTATCTCCTGAATAAATTTGTTTTCCAAATTTTGTAGTGGTAACTCTGGTGTTAGCCAGTCAGTGTTGGCGTGGCGCGTTCATTCACGCGTTCTCGGAATTTTTTACTAAATATTATTATTTATTTTATAAATTTTATTAAATTTATTTTGCACTAATAGAAATTTTACTTGAAAATATTTTAAATTTATGATGTCACATATAGTAATAGACTCGTCAAAACAATTAAGGTATACAAATATTGCTACAAAAATAGAATATTATTCAAAATATAATGTTATAGAGAATATTATTTTTTATAATTTATGTCCCATTGTCAGTATTACGTATAAGATGCATTTTATATTGTCGAAAAATGAGTTAAAATATAATTACAATAAAATGTAATAAACATTATTCATAATTAATCACATACTGTAAACAATAATATTTTTTTTCTAACAATAAGTTTTATTTGAATATAGTTATTTTACAAACATTATTTATCTAATGATTTAACATGTATTTATATAACATAAAAATTAATATATTAAACAATACCATAGACAGAACACTCAAACTATCACATCCACAATTCTGAGAAGAAAATTTAAACAAAATAAAAACAGCATTTTTTAACAATAACTATCCAATTAATTTAATTAAACAATGTATAACAAAAAGAGTTCACTTATTATACAACACAGTTAATAATAACAATAACAAATCTAGTATAACACCAACACAATACATTACAATTCCTTGCATAAATAAAAAATCTAATTTAATAAAAATCACTTTGAATAAGTACAACATAAAAACTGTATTTAAAACTTACAATAAAAACATAAACAACTATACAAAACATAAACGAAAAACAGACATTTTTAAGAAATCAAATTTTGTATACAACTAGCTGCTACCCGCGGCTTCGCTCACGTGGATTTCGAAACCCCCATCCCCATGATATTTTTTCCGCCAGATCGAATGAAACTAATTACAACCCTTCATATGTGACAGGGGGTAAAAAATAATCTTTAGGGTCGATATATATAGTAAATTTTTTATCATAAAACTCTATCTTCAATAGTTTGGGCGTAAAACATAGTGGACGGGTGGTCTGGAACACCCGGTATATAGTAGATATACCTAGGGTTGCCAGAACCTCAAGATGTGAAAAGTATTGTATGTTTATAAACATACCTATTATATTTTTATTAAATAAATCTTTCTTTTTCTGATTTAAAATACTTTACATATTCAATGTTAAACACATTTTGAAGTTATTTTTTTTAAATTATTATACACATACAGTTATGTTCAGCAACGGTTTTGGAGGGGGGGGGCAGGGCGGCCACCTGGGGCGTAAGGCCAGGTGGGACGGCGCAAAATGGGGCATAAGAGTATGTAGGATCACGTCAAGCTGTGATATTAACTATTCAAATTATTTGTTAATTTATCAATTTTAATTTGTAAATAATAGCGGAAGGAGGTCTCGACGGTCTTAGGGTATTTGATAGTCTTAAAATTAATGATAGAAGCTATATTTAAAAAAAGTTGTAGTCTAAGATCGCGCCAAGCTTAGATATTAACTATTTTTTAGGGAGAGAGGGCGGAGAAATAAATCTCGCCCAGGACACCAGGCCGGCTCTGGTTATGTTATCTATAAAAAGCATTGACATGGCTGGACTGATGATAAGTCAGACATGATGGCTGAAATTGAATATTTCCTAACAATCGAAACTGATTATGCGCATGCGTCAACGGATATTCGAAATTCAAATTTATCAAATTGATTTGTTAAATATATAAATAAATACATACAAGTTCAATTGTATATCAACTACAATACACTTATTTAACACGCGAATACCTGTAATTTATTTTAATTATCAAATAATAACTAAATAAACAAACATAGATGCATACTAACTGTCAAATCTGATTAACAATTGAATAAAGAAACTATAGAAGCACGTCACATACCTTTATATTATATCAAAATTGAGTTCAGTGTTGCGTCTCCCGCATGCGCAAATGGAAACGATACTGTTAGAAAAAGTATGAAATTTAGCCATCCGGTTTAATAGTAATTCCATAGGTATCCACTATTTAGTTAAATAATACCAGATCAGTGATAAATAGCCTGTGTCCACGATACAAGAATTTGGTCCTAGATTTCGGACAGAGTTTAAAAGAGACATTCTGGCAACCCTAAGTATACCGTGTGGGGGTTACTGAAAAAAAAAAAAATCCTAACCCTAATAAATTTAATATTTATAGTATTTCGGAATAGAAGTCATGAAAGCTTGCTGGTATTAAGAAAGAGTCACACATGGTTTTTAAATCTTTTTTTTTTAATTTAAATCTAATGGTAGTTTTTCGGAATATGCAATTCTTAGTTCATGATTTTGCCAGGAAACAATTTTTCTTGCAAACTTTAAAGAAATATTTTTTGTTCACTATGAAATTTATATTTAAAATAAATATTTTCATTTCCTGGGTAAAAGCATATTTCTCGTAGTTGAGAAATTTTTATGACTACCCAATTTTGTTTTTCTGATAGTGATAAGAAATCAAAAATTTCTGACTGAAATAATCTTTGTACTAAATATGATTTTTTTGATGCAGCTTCTTTCATGAAATCACACCATTGTTGTTCCGTATATATAAATTTGTTTTGACATTTCCTTTCAATAATTGAGTGCATCGAATCGCCAGCAGTTTGGGTGTGTCCTACTTCTAAGTATCTGCAAATTAGTTACATTTTACACATTAACTTAATATAATTTACAAATTTATATTATCTGTGAGTAAACATCCTTGAAGCTTTTGTATACATAGCATATAAAATTTTATTTCGGTTCTGACCACCACAGTTATCACTATAAAATCGGAATTCCTGGACACCTGAGGCAACTTTTTTTTAAATATATCGCCATACGCAACTAGCAATTTCGTTAGCTCCTCTTTTACCCACAGTCTCATTCCAAACATTACATTCTCCTTCATTTTTGGCCAAATCATATATTGTTAAATTGTATACAGATAGTTTTCGCATATAATACATAGAAGCTGCCAGGGAACGAGGAGTTGTCAATACTTTTTGTAAATCGAAGCATGCAGTACATATTTTCGAGTCTTCCGTTGCTTCGTTTGTATGATTTTTCATAAGATCTCTGGCGGCTTTTTTATTAAATTGATGATTTTCAAAATCTTTTTTTTTGCTCTTTTTCAATTTCTGTAAGATTTTTATACTTAATGCATTGATCACAGGCATCTTTCCTTGGTACATAGAAACTTATATTAAATTATTTTATTTTTTTTGGCCTTCCATGCTAGATGATTTAGCCAGGACTCTTTTTAAATTAAATTTATAATTAAATATTTCCCTATAAAAATGATCCGAAACGGGTGTCTGATTTTTTTCTGCTATCCAATCAAGGTACATTCGATACATTTTACTTAAATTTAGCTTTTCTTCTAAATATCTACGACTAAAATTTTCACGACAATAATGTGATTCCATTTTCGGAAAAGATTCAATGTGTTGAAATGCAGTATTGACAACTTGTTCGGAAATTCTTTTGGGTCTATTATGAAGGGTTCCTCGTTTATCGTTGGCGATGAAACATCCATTTCGGGACTCGTCTTTTTTATAATCGACAGTTTTTAACCACTGGGCTGATATTCCTAAAATGATATGGACACACATAAAACATTTATTTATTTATTTATTATTTAAACATTAACTGCATGCACGGTATTATGCATGTATCTGTAAACTGTCTAGTTAAAAAATTGTAATAAAAAAGTTATTTAAAGTTAATTTTATTTAAAAAAATTATTTATTATAATTACCAAAAGTATCTAAAAACATTGTTCGACAAACTTTTACATCTTTTGAAGCGGTTTTTAAAAAAAAATTGGTGCGATTTTTTTCCTTCGGCTCATCTTCGTCATCTATGACAATTTTTCTCTGATATGGTTCGCTTGTCACTGTATTACGAGCTATGTAATCCCACTGACGAGTGTGATCACCCAACCTCCAGAAGTAATCGAAAAGTGTTTTGCGTTCTTCTATGCTAATTTTTAGCTGACACTTAAAACGACAATTATTGTTACACCCATCCCGCATCTCTTTTTGTAGAATTTCTTTTTTATTTCTACCAATTCCAGTCACACCAAAGTTGCGTGCTTTTTTAGCTTTGCAATCGATCCAAGCTACTGAATTTTCTCTACGCTCCCTAAACTTAGTGGTGTTAGCATTGAGGTTTAAATCAATGGAATTTTCATTGTTTCAATACAAGGAGGAAGCTCACAATCTATTATCTGGAGACTATTATCGTGAAACAAATTTATTCAGGAGATAGAATGATTTTCAGCCAGAGTTTGAAATAGGTGGTTATTCAGCCAGAGTTTCAGGTAGGTGGTTATTCAGCCAGAATTTGAGGTAGGTTGGTATTCACCCGGAATTTGAAGTAGGTGGGTATTCAGCCAGAATTTGAGGTAGGTTGGTACTCAGCGAGAGTTGGAGGTAGGATACTTTTCGTGTCATGCGACGATATCATCCGTCTACTAATGGATTAGCCGAAAATGCGGTTAAACAAATAAAGAGCGCTATATTTAAGGGTAAAGGTAATAATAATAATAAAATTGATACAAATATAGTAATTAATTAATCGTTTTCTTTTCAATTATCGACTACAGGAGAGACTCCTGCAAGGTTATTATTAGGACATCATTTACGATGTAAATTCGACTTATTAATGCCTTCAGTAAAAACTAATGTGGTTGAAAGTCAACAAAGACAAGCAACCCATTATAAAGGGAAAAGAAATGTTGAGTTTAAAGTGGGACAAAACGTTATGGCTCGAAATTATCAAAATACTAATAATCCTTCTTGGTCAGCCGGGTCGGTGGAAAAGAGGCTAGGACCGCAATCATATCAAATTAAATTGCATGAAGGGGGGTCGTGGAAACGACACATAGACCAGATACAACCGGGAATTGATAGACCTAATGATGACGAAAATGTAATGAACAATAATGATGAAAATGTAATTAACGATAATAATACAAATGATGTGAATGATGTTCAGAAAAATGAAAGGTCAAAAAGGACTATTAAAGAGCCCGATCGTTATCAAGGAGGGATGCTGTAATGTATTGTATATATGTATTTATAATAAATAATAATGTATATAGGATTAAAATCTATGACGTAGTTTAGAGATAAGAAATAAATATTTAACTTGTACAGTTTTGTGAGAGATTCATTCCTGTTTTAGAAATTATAGAATAAAGATTTAATTTGTATGTAACAATGAATTATTATTATAATAATACACCCTAATACATAACAGTAAATATTGTGCAATATTGATTAGTATCGCTGGAGGTTCGCAAGGCAATCTTAGTCGACACATGAAAGTCAAGCATCCCTTGACTCCAATGATTTTGGAGCGACAACCAAAGGTATTTCATACAGCACTCCTTCTACGTCATCATCACAACCAACGAGTTTGTTCGTAAACCTCCACCAGCTCGAAAAGTAGAACAAATTGACAATCAAGTTGTAAAAATGATTGCCAAAGGACATCACGCATTAAGAATTGTCGAAGAACCGGAGTTTAGAAAATTGATCGAAGCTGTATCTCACTGTCCGAATTACCAATTTCCCTTTAGAAAGACGTTGTCTAATAATTTATTACCTAATTTATACAATAATCTGTTGTCTGAAATTAAAGACAGAGTGCATGCTTCACCAGCATTGTGCCTCACAACAGATGGTTGGACCTCTCGCAATAACGAAAGTTATTTAGCAGTAACGGCGCACTTTATTGATGTTTCCACTAAACTTTGCAAATTTCACATAAAATAGCTGCTGTTGTTAGTGATAATACTGTCAATATCATCACAGCTGTTAAATTAGGTGAGTGGCGATCTGTTGGATGTTTTGCTCATTTACTTAATCTACATAGTTGTGCAAAAAGCTACGAAAGAGATTGCGGATACTCTTTTGAAAGTTAAATCCATTGTCGAATACTTCCATAGAAGTGCACAAAAGTTAAAAAAAGTTAAGAGAAACTCAGAAACAGATGAATGTACCTGAATTAAAATTAAAACAAGATGTTCCAACTCGTTGGAACTCAACATACGATATGTTGGAACGAATTATAAAAATCAAAGATTCTGTTATCACTACGATTGCTCTCTTGCGAAGTAATCTAGCGTGTTAAGTCAAGAAGATTGGATCATCATAGAGGAAATTCTGCCAATATTAAAACCCTTCTATGAAGTAACAACAGAAATTAGTGCCGAAAAGAATGTAACATTGTCGAAGGTTATTGTATTTTGCAACTTGCTCCTAGGATTCCTTAATAAATGCTTTCCTAAAAACGAGAAAGTTATGGCATTACTCACAGTTTTAAAATGCGGAATGGAGACACGATTTCAAAACTTAGAACAGAATATGTTGTACGCAAAGTGTACAATTTTAGACCCTCGATTTAATCAGAGGGGTTTTAGAAATCAAAGAGCCTATAATAATGCATTGCAAGGTTTCCGTAACAAACTTGGGCATGTACAATTACCTGACCAAGATGAAATTACAGAAACTTCAATTGTTCCAGAATCTAGTCGTACGAACAATACAAGCAGTATCTGGAATGACTACAACCAGGAGTTAACGAAAATTACACGACCAGAAAATTAACTCGCAGCGGGAGTCAGGGAATTAGATAAATATTTAAACGAGGAGTATTTGGACCGAAAAAAGGATCCATTACGATGGCGGAAAGAACGAAAATTTTTATATCCTCGTTTATATAGTTATGTTTTAAAAAGATTCTGCATTGTTGCTACTTCTGTATTCTGTACCATGTGAGCGTGTATTTTCAGCTACTGGACAGATAATAAATGAAAGAAGAACTGTGTTAAATTCCAAAAAAGCTTCAAGTTTAATTTTTTTACATAATAATATGTAGATTTTCAGCCTAGCAAAAACAAAATATGACTGATTACTTTAACTGTTATAAAAAGACTGATTAGTTACATAAGGAAGTACATATTTAATTAATTATTATATTGTTTAATTGATAAATAACATACTTGTTAAAAAATGATTATTAATTGTTTTAGTATTAGAAATTATTTTATGATGAATCTGTTTTTTTGTCTCATTGTTACAGTCTAGAGTTGGGCATTTTAGTTGATGACAGAGAGCGCTCCCTATAGTTTAGTGGTCTTTAATGAACTAGTTCGTTCTTCTAGTTCTTTTAGTTCATAGAATTTTTTTCCGGACTATACGATGACAATTAATTGATTTAGATATATTGGATAGTTGGATTTTTAATGTATAATTAAATTGTTTAATTAGTAATTTTGTACTACTATTTTTTTCATCAAACTATAGAAATGCAAAGTTATAGACAAGATCGATATTTTTAAATGTATATATGTATTTGCAATAATCTTTTTTTTTCAATCAAACCCTCGATACATGAAAATTTTGAAACATTTTCAATGATACATTATTAATTGTACAGTAATTTGGGCAATATATTTAAATTTCATTAAAACCTGACATTCCTTTTTGTTGATTGTCATAAAATAATATAAAAATCATGTGCTTTTGACAGACATTGAATTCACGTGAACTAAAAAAAATTCAATATAATATATCTTTAGTAAGATAAATTTTAAATTGTTAATAAAGTATTGAAAACGTAAATTATTAAACATAAAAATCATACAATCCCATTTTTAGAACAGTGTATCGGGAACTATTGAACTAAAAGAGCGAAGCGCATACGAACTAGTTCCTCTAGTTCTTGTATGGGAGCGCTCTTTTGAACTAGTTCGTTCGTGAACTACACAAGTCTATTACAGTCTATATTCAAAATTTATTATAGCATATAGGTACGTTTTTGGGACGCTAAAACAATAATAATCAAAAAAGTATAGAACCTACCTTGCATATCACAAAAATAAAAGTTTATATTTTGATAGTTTTAAATTAAAATTCTATTAGATTCTTTTCGTACTAACTATTGCATTTTAAAAAAAGTTGATTTTGTTCATACTTGAAGAGTTTTAAAAAATGTCTCTGAGTTAAAAAAATATCTTTGAGTTTTCTCTTGAAGTAGACTCATGGGGGGGGAGGGAATTGAACCCATTGATCCCCCCCTCTTATCTACGCCACTGATACGAATATGAACATAGTTGCCGGTTTTCATATAATAATAATAATATATATTTCACATTGATCAAATTATATTGCTAATATAAAGAAGACTTGTACGAGTAGAATACAACTAATTCAGAAGCTGTGTGAAGTAATTAATGATACTAATTCACATGATTCAAGAGAACAAGGTAAGTGCGCGATTCTTTATTATTTTGTTCAAAAATAACTTTCTCTATCAACTATTAAAGATTGTTTCACCTGATATGCATCAGCATAAGCTTTACTCAACAACAGTGACTTTCTATCGCTTATTTTAAAACTTTTTTACTATTTCTTTAATATCTAACATTATGTTTCGAATTTTTTTGCAATGAAAAATAAGTTTAAATTTTTGAAAATTATTTTTTTATGGCATTTTTATTTTGTAAACAATTATTTCAATTGAGGAAAGTCATTTATGTGCCAACTAGTAATTTACAGTTGTATTTTGTTCCAGATAATCAGAAATCACAGTTTACAGCTGAATATAATGTGTCATCAGAAGATGCTCTCATGAATGTAAATGATAATAATACAGTAGAATACGTGGAGTCTACTAATTCCACCATGGATCGTTATTACAGGTAAATACAGCTTTTTTAAAATCGAGCTATCTACTTTGATTTATCCCTTCGTAACTAAATTTAAAAAAATTGCATTTTTTTGTTTCAGTTCTGTTGACACCACCAATAATCAAGTTGAGAATTTAGCTATGTCACATAATATGCCAATACCGATTGAAATAGTTTATGATGACACAAATATGAATTTTTTGTTTGAGTCAGAAATAAAAACGTCAGAAAATAATGAAAATATATCTATGGATTTTCAAACGACAATTCGAAAAGATCGAAAATATATACCTTCAATATTCATGTCCATCGATTCAGTCGAGTGAAATAAAATTTAATATTAATGATAGCAATGATGAAACATTGAATTCGGGTGGCAAGGCTAATAAAATAATGTCTATGGATATTTACCAATCTTCAGCAGCATTCAATCCAACTTTCCAGTTTCCTGTTTTTTCAGGAAACAATTACGATGAAACATCCATGGATGAAAATGACTTACACTCTCCCAAATGTAATGTCACAACAGATGTTAGAGAATATGCTCATACCACTTCTCTTCCTCTAGAGCCAACTTTGTGTTCAGAAATATTAATACCACGTGACTTTTGGGAGAATTTTTTAAATGATAAATGGAGGTTACAAAGAGGTTGGACTGATGCATTCAACAATTATTTCAAAGATATATTTCTATATTGTGTTTTACGTTTTTTTGAGCATAAATGCTATGACCAAAAAACAAAAAACACAAAGTATTTCGTTGCGAAAGCGCAGTGCAAAAATAGCCGCTGTACATGTTTCACTTTTATTGGTAATTTTCCTTTAAAACCATTTCGTGACATCAAGTTAGATGTAATATTGGGAGGAAAAATAGATCACGATTCCGTAAACAAAATACACCGAAGGTTCGTCACAGGAAAGAATCGTATTGCTTTCGCGCAAACTTTGAAGGGCCAAAAACCAAACACACTCAAGCTGGAAATGCTTGGTGCGGCACCAGAAGACGTGTTGGAATCAGGCAATCGTAATGATGTGTTGAGTACAACAGTCTTACAAAAAATATCTATATAGTGAAAATAACACCCCTGATGATTTAGATCGCGATCTTATCAATTTCTTTATCAAGTTGAAAGATCAATTTGACATGTCTTGGCCCCGTATAACTCATCCCGGCTACATTAGAGCATTTTCTTTGTTACCATTTTATATTATACTATTCACCGCTAAACAAATAGATATTTTACGTACTCAAAAACACCCCGTGTTCTTACACTTGGACGCAACGGGCTCGATTATAGCCAAGATACCGGAATCCAAGGGCCGTGTATATTATTATGCGCTCACACTGCCGGGGCGTAATGGTTATTATGGGCCCTTGCCAGTTGCCGAATTTATTTCCACTGTTCACACTACACATTACATTTCTGTTTTTCTCGCAACCGTCAACGATGTAATTGTCCGACTATGTAATCAAAAATTAATTGTTAACAAAGTGGAGACAGATTTCAGCCTTGCATTAATACAAGAGGTTTTGAATGCGTTTAATTCAATGTCGCTACTCGTATATTTAAAAAAAAACGTATCAATTAGTTTCGGATGGATCATGTGACAAACTATCATTCACAGCTGTACATGTATGTTCTACACATCTGTTGGGTGCAGTCAAAAAAAAAATTAAAAGCTTGTGTGAGACATCGTGATGTGCAGAAAGCCGTCTTGCATTTCATCTCACAGCTAATACACTACGAGAACTTAATTGATGCTGAGTCAATTTTCACACAAGGCTGCATTTTATTTGGTTGCGAATGGGAATACAAATGTACATCATCAGCTGTGAAATTCATATTGAAAAGTGAGAATGAGCTGATAGATCCATTCGATGATATCAAAGAACCACCTCCAACTTCCAATGTCACATTTGATGAATCCGAAAAAATACGCCACGGCTCGCCATTCCACGGCTTCTTTAATAATATTTACGAACATGAAAAGAGACGAATTTCAAAACTGCAAAAAAGAAAATAAATATTTTGCACCAGAATTTTTTGAATACTTGATAGAGCATGTACTACCATTTTTTTCGCTATGGTCAGCAGTAATTACTGGACGTTTTGGATCTCGGCGGTATTCTAATGCCTCTTCCGAAACGTGGTTCCGGATTGTTAAATATATTTTATTTGATAATAAGACGAATATACCTGTCCCGCGCTTTATAATGGCTATTGAGAAATGTTTATTAGGAAGGATGAGGGAGCGCATTTATTCCACTACCACTGAGCGACAAAAAAGAAATGCAGAGTCTGACTGGTCATTCGCTGAAGAGGGATGGAGCAGAAAAAAATACCGAGTGTATTTCACACAGCAGAAGAACAGTCGGATTTTAAACCAGATAACAAGTCTAAAAACTGACCATGAAATTAATGACGAGAGCGACGAATTGGCGCAATCAGTTCTTGTGGATGATTCCTGGGATTCCAGAACAGTCAAGGAATTATTTCGCCAATCTGAATATCCTAAGGACTTCCCGTGTTTGCAAAAAAATTTATACGGTATTATATTGAATCGCCAAAGTTGGGACACTTTAATGCCAAACGTCGAGCTAGATGATAATATAATTAACGCATCTTTTTTATTTTTGCAAGATGTAGCGCGTTTAAATGATTTCAAACTTGTGAGTTTTGAAACATTCTTTTCTACAAGATTAATAGAGCGTGGTGAAATATCGATAGGATTTCGCAACTTGGCAACAACGGTTGATATAGGTACATACGATACTTGGCTTGTACCAATTCACCACGCTAATCATTGGAGTTTATTAGTAGTAATTCCACGGCACAAAATGTTATTATACCTCGATTCTCTTCATTTACAACCCCCGAAAAATTTAATAAAATGCTTTACGTCTGTCATCATTCTTAATTGTTTCAAAAATAAAAAGTCAGATAAAATCAATTATTTTTACCGGTTAGAAATTAATACGACCACGCGACGTGCCGCTCCAAACCGAAACTAGAAGAAATACTAGGAATAATTGTGGAGTGCATGTTATATTACGTGGGCTCATATAATTGCCACAGGTTCTTACTGTCCATTCAATGAGTTCTTTATGCCTGAAAGTAGTAAAGGCATCGCTTGTATGTTATGGAAAGAGAAAAATATAGAACGAAAGAAAACAGCCACAAGTCATTTACGTGGACTAATGTTTGCTGATGGCGAAAACAATTCGCTAACACTCCTCACATTTGATTGGACGGCAGAAATTGAACCTCCTTTAGGGTCACAAAGCACTTTTGAGTATTGTTCTTCGCTGAAGTTCCTCCTTTCAAAGGACTCATATTATTCGACCCGATCACGGGGTGACTGAAATTTTAATAAATACATGTATATACAGGGTGAGTCATTTTAATCAACGCAGTCAAATATCTCGAAAAGTAAGCGAAATTGAGAAAAACGTTCCAAACAAAAGTTACTTGGTTTCAAGGGGGTCAAACAATGGTGACCTTGCGGTTGACCTTGAAACCATTTTTCAAGATCAAATAAAAGTCAACTTTAATTTTTTAATTAAAAACCTATATTTTTACTTTCTTATACCATGTATGTATGTATATGAAATATACATTAGTATACCTAAGTAAGTATAGTGAAGCCGATTTTTTTCGAACTCCGGATTTTGACAGAATTATCTATTTTGACCTTCCCTGAATCCATTCTGACTATTTTCGCCATGATGTCTGTCTGTCCGTCTGTCTGTCTGTCTGTCTGTAAGCGCTGTAACTCAAATACGACAAATCGTAGAAGGGTGATATTTTATATTTAAGATTATTTTTTGGCTGGGAAGAAAACGTCCTATTTTTGAAAACGATCTTTCAACCGGATACGGATGTTTACCTACGTCGATTTTTTAATTTTTCGAATTACTCTGAAACAGTGCGAAATAGAGAAAAATGGTCAAGTTAAAAAATGTAGGTAATATCTATATCTATAATTTATGTTCTATTCATTTTTTTGGAAAAACGAATTAAAAAAAAAAATTATTATAATTCAAATGGTTCATAACAGAAAAAAATGTATGGGGAATAAATTATAGATAATAACATACTCGACATTTTTTATCTAAAACATTTTTTTCTTATTTCAAAAATAATTCAAAAATCCAAACATTTACAAGAGTAAACATCCGTTTTCAGTTATTACGTTAAAAAAAATCTCTTGTTATATAAATACAAAATTATTCATTTTGTTCTATCTTGTTAGTTTGTTAGAAATGTTTTAATAAACAAAGAATCACGTATACAATTCGCTGTTAGGTTAGGTTAGGTATAAGAAAGTCCCGTGGTTCCTAAGGCAGATATTTTTATTGCATATTCGTATTCTACGTGAAAAAATTAGTATCTTTAGTAGGAAAAAAATTTCTTAAAAATGCTTTCTTCTCTCGGTAGAAGGCGCTGTAAGAACACACCGGTATGGGGGAAATCGTGCTGTTGAACATATACAGTTCAATACACGATAGTTCAATAGTGTGTCCGGTGTGGTTTGAAGGGGTTGAAAATTTACTATGAATGTTCTAATTATTATGGGGTTAAGAGACTTTAATGTAATACAAAAGCACACAATAAAACTTTTGACCTCTTTCGAATTATTATATTTCTAAATTCTAGTATAAGGGGTAGTTTTTTGGGGGTTGCAATGTTTAATGCATTGTGATCTATGATTTATAGTGCATTAAAAAACGTTTATTCAAAAAACTCTAAAAATCTATAATTTACAAAAAAAAATTGTAAGGGGTTGCTAGTAAGGGGTTGTTCTCATAAGGGGTAGTTGTTAAAATTAACACTAAATTCTATTTTGAACCGTGCAATAATTAATAAAAGCACTTTTAAAACCTTGCAAGCTATTTCTTTTCAAATTTCGTCATAAGCAGCACTCCAGGGGTTGATTTTTATGTTGTAGGCATAAATCATGCCTACAACATCAAATAAACTTTGTTTGACATATTTCAATGGGTTTTCAATCTATTAAATGCTTTAATCCTCAGGTTTCTCATTTTTTATAAATAGGGGTTGTTTTCACCCTTAAAAAATAAAAAGCACACATTGGCATAGGGTCACTTTTGAAGTAGAGGGTAAGATGAGCTTAATCCTAAATTTTCATACAAATCGATGCATGTTCAAAAAATTTAGGTCAGTGGTGCAGGGCCGAGTTTCTTCTAGGTTCCGAGAAAGAGGGGTGTAAGACATGAAAGAGCATAATAGAGACGTGTGACGAAACGTTGGCTGGCCGGGATAACACGACCAAACCGACGCGGCTTACAGAAGTCAAGACCCATATCAAGGTCACTGCAAAAGCCTCAAGACTTGTACAGCATAATTTATATTTTTTACGTATATAATACGTACATATTACGTAGATATTTATGTAAAATTTATATACATACTATTACCACTATCGGCAATTAGGAATAGTTTGCCTCGGCGTAGCACAGTGGAGACGGGGTGGTACGACGTTCGGACGGACAGGAAGGGAGTGTCGAGGTGCCAGAAGGGGGCCACGTAATTTTAAACTAAAAACTACGAAAAATAAAATATATAGATTCAACAATAAAATTATATTAAAAAAAAAATCTGCCAAGTAAATGCACAGTGCTTCCTCGTGCTAAATTCACTAAAACCGATAGTGTTCAGATAAATTGCCTGGCATTGGTTAACCATTTAATTTTTATACAAATTTTACTAAAAAATCTTAGTTCGAATTTTTTCTTAAACGCACCTGAATATTTTTTCATATATTTTTAATTTTTTGACAATTTCAATCTAAATCTAAATTTATGCAAATGTCAAAATGACATTTAAAACGTCAAAGTGACATTTAAAACGTCAAAATGACACTTAATATATCCAATCAAATATCAATTTAGAAAAACAAAACACGAATTTTTAAAATTAATTTAGATAAATCTTTGTAAGGGAATATTTTACAACAAACGTAGTAGACCCGTTTTATAGGAAATTTAATTCTCTACAAAAAATATTCTATAAAATTTTCTCGTAACATGTGTCGTTCTTGAGATATATTGAAAAAATAAATATTTTGGGGTGTCACCCCTCCCCCTTACACACGATTTTAATGATTTTGAAATGGGACCGTCCTCAAACCAAACCCAACCATCCGACCAAGTTTCAGTAATATCGGTTCAGTGGTTCATGAGTTATGCGTGTGACAAGGATTCAGGGGACGGACGGACAGACAGACAGACACGGAACGAAAAGTGTTTGTCTTGACGTGAAACGGATAAATAAATTTAAAATTTTGAAATTGGAGAACTTTTTTTTGTCTCAATCTGAAACGATCACATAGCTTCTCGTATCTTCGATATTGCGAGGAAGCAAAATAGATATTTATTCACTGTAAGTATTTTAATTGTAAGTATATAAACAAAGAAAAAAACAATATATGTTTTTATTCAACCACACTGGACCACACATAAGATGACAATCGTTGTTTCACATATTTAATTGTTAATACGAAATGCTAAAATTGGCTACAATAAGAATTTCAAAGAAGAAGCAACTTGAAATTTCAAATCTCTCTGATTCCCCAGATTTTAAAATGTATTGATACCATACCTATTTTATTTCCATTTTATCTTTTTTTGGTGCGATGAGGAAGCAATATATAACAATAAAAAAAAAATATGTACACAATAACCAAAGTAAAGTCTGCAATATTCTGCTCAAAAAAAAGATATCAAAACAACAACAAAAAATAATAGTCACTGATGGCTTCGGTAGCCTCAAGCCGTTACACCTCCAACGAGCAGATCCTGGATCACCAGAAAGGGAAATTAGGTGGACCACCACTCCTAAAATCCTCGTTCCGCGAGGTTGGTAATCTCCGAGCTGACTCGGGCTCTTCTTCAAGCCGAAGATAAAACGTACCACCAACACTGCGCAACTCCTAGGTCGCTGGATGATAGGTAGCTTGACTTTCCGAAATAAAATCACTGACACTTCAATAGACAAAATGAGTACCTTTATGGAACACTGCAGACTGTAGCACGAAACCCTGGCTGCCTACTCAGTCACTACTGAATGGTTACTGACTTCTCTTCATTTTTGGGCCGGCTTTTATATCCAATAGTTATATAATTTATTTATTAAAATTTATCGAAGTATGATTAAAACTTATGTAATATACTAAAATAACGTTGTTTCATTCTGTGCTGTCACAATACAACATATTTTAGCTGGACATTAAGCTCTTTTTTCAACCAAAAATATACATGGGTAGTTCTACAAACGAAGGAAGAAAATGGAGTTAATTCCGGCACGAAATTTTTTTCATGCATAAGCTTTGGCAAGTAGTTTTATTTCAAGTTGATGACATTTTTCATACTATCTGAAAGTGGCCAATCAAAAAATTAAAAATTAAAAATTTTATGGCCATTAAAAAGAGATATTAGTAGAGGGAAATTAGCGTTTTGAAGTGATGCATTCGGGAAGTAGGATTTTTTTTGATTTTCTCTTTATATGTTCGAAGATGAGTTGAAAATCAAAAATTTGGAAAACGACCATGTGCGTCCCGAGAAAATTGCATAATTGTGAATTTTTGATACATTTCAAGTGTGTCGCTACACTGTTTTTGAAATATCTCCGGTTCTATAGGTCGTAGGAAAATTAAAAAAATATTAAAATACTTATAAGTTAATAGACTATAGAACTGCATAGGTAGCGTTACTTTTCAAACGCATCATAACCTCAAAAATAAAAAAATTGTCGAAAAATTTTTTTTATCACTAATAATGCAATAATTAACGTAAAAATGAAGGGATACGAAAATAATAGGAAATATGTATTTTTATGTTATAAATACATGATAAAATTTTCAAAAATAAAATTTGATTTTTACACCCACAATCGAACATTTTTGAAAAAAATGGAAAAGCTCGCCATTTAATGAGAAATCGGCGTAGGGTAAATTTTTTTTTTTTTTAATTGTAGACATTTTTATGTACTTTCTTGTGAACATATGCCAAAATCTGTTAAATAAGTTAAAAATTACAAAATAGTCATTTAAAACAACAATTCGTTGATATTAAAACAATATATTCACAATATTAATTATTGAGTAGGGAGAAAATATTTTTATTTGTTTATAACAAATTAAATTTGTTATAAACAAAACAAATTGTTAAAAGCCATAGGTATAGTCATTTAAAACAACAATTCGTTGATATTAAAACAATCTATTCACAATATTAATTATTGAGTAGGTAGAAAATATTTTTATTTGTTTATAACAAATTAAATTTTTTATATAATAATAAAAATTGTTAAAAAACAAGCGAAGTCCGTATTCTAATGATATTTACCTAATTTTTTTTACATTATTTAAGTCCAATTCCGTTTTTAGAGCTGCCAGGAGACTGAGACCAGGAGACTGAGTATTCTTTACATATTCCTTAAAAATCTGCAAAATAACGTTTTATATAAAAAAAACAAGTCCTCTATCACAAGAAAACATATTTACAACTCATACAACTAAAAAATTACTTATATCCACAGTATTTTTCACGAAAATGCTGACCAGGAGACTGAGAAATTGACTGGACAAAGTACGATCTTGCTTACAACGTTAACTGAGTTAATTGATACAACCTCAAATTAAGTTAAAACATGTACAGTATTTTATTTATTATATTTCAATTAATTACTATGACAAACGATGATTTGATCGGAATATAAATTCTCTATATTTTTTAAGTGTTTTGGTTCGACAGGAGAATGATGAAAAATTCGAACGACAAAATTCAATAGAATATTTCTTAAAGAAAATATAAAAAAATTCAAAAATTATTTACACAATAAAAAAGTACCAATATTAAAGATTACTACTGCAGTGTAAATTTTTTTTTATACATTCAGAAACAATACTTATTTAGTCTGCTAACTTTCACTTCCGAGAAGTGACATGCCAGGAGACTGAGAATTTCACATTTTAAGTGTTATTTTTATAAAAAATATATTTCAAAACGGGGTTATTTTAATTGACATGCTAGGCGCAGTAATAGTTTACAGTTTCCATCAAGAAAAAATGTATTTTACAAAATATTAATATACGAAATAGTTTGTAGAACTACCCACATACAATTACATAAAATATACGTAAATACAGCTAAATGTTTGCGTAAAATATATATGTATGTTAAACGTAAGTGTGTTGTGTGGGTACATCATCAAAATGATCTTCATAAATGAACATGAGTGATTTATTCATCTGATATTTGATTTTGAATGGGTTGTAGCCATGTTCGTCTTCATTCTTTTCTTTTCGTTATACTGTGCATCCTAATATCATTGTTTCCTTTTATACTATTGCTGCACGTCAATGGAACTTCACAGTGCAGTTTATAATGTTTCGACTAGCCATATGATCTATAAGTACAAAGAATTCTATTAATTTCAAAACAGAATTGATTTCGTGGCTGAATGTGTTATTTTACAAAATGAAACCTATTATTTTATATTAATTAATATTAAATATAGCATAAGTATAGTTTTCTCATATTGGAATTCTTGAATACATCATTTTAATAATTGATAGGTATTGTAAATATATTTAAAAATACATAATAAAAAATAGAAATATTAAAAAGTACTTACATGTAAATAAAACACAATTGCAGTAACTTATAACTATAAAAGTCTGTAATATACTAATAATAAGTATATGAAATATACACTAATCACTAAATAATGTTTAAATATACACTAATAATAATAAACTTAAAGGTATAATATTGTCCAAGTATCAAAAAAATAGTATTTTCAATCACAAAAGAATATAAAACGATAAAGTCGTAGTTAGGAAACCCAAACAATAAGTATAATTTTTTTAATTTTTTTTTATGAGGTGAAAATCTTCTTCAGACACCAGGGAAACTGGTAGTGTGGGGCTTTAACCCACTAAAAACACCTCATGATCTTTACCAATCCAGCGGATCGACCAAAGATTTGTCTTTCATGTTTTGGTTCACGTGTTAAGGAGTTGTATAAGGTAACATACCTCTACGCATTCAAGCCATTAGTTCATGAGGCTTGGTTCTTTTGAGCCGTCGGATGTTGTTGCTCACATCCAGAACGGCTTCCATCTCAGGGTTGCAGTGGTTATGTAATCTCCCATTGTGCTTGAGTGCATATTTTTTAATCACTTCCGTGACTAGATTAATACATAAATCACGGTGCAAGTCCTCATTGCGTACGTACCAAGGGGCATTTACAATTCCCCGAAGTACTTTATTTTGAAATGTTTGTATGGGAGCAGCATTAGTCTTATTTGTACATCCCCATAACTGGATGCCATATGTCCAGACAGGCTTAAGAATTTGTTTATAGATTAAAAGTTTATTCTCTACTGACAATTCAGTTCTTCTTTCTTTATTTTGATATGCTCTTTCCATTTAAGTTTAGAGTCTAAGTTCATACCTAAGTACTTGGCAGTATTGGAGTAGGGAATACGTAGGTTGTTGATTGTGATTGGAAGATTATCTATATTTCTGTATGTAAAGTTTATGTGCGTTGATTTAGTTTCATTTAATTTGGTGCGCCATTGTTTCGTCCAACCACAAACTTTGTTTACTGCATTTTGCAATTTGGTTGTAGCACCCTCGATGGAATCATCAACCGCAAGAATAGCAGTATCATCCGCAAAAGTGACCATTGTGGTATTATCAGTAAGAGCAATGTCTCTAGTAAATAGTAGGTATAGTGTTGGACCAAGGACACTTCCCTGTGGGACACCTGCGGAAATTGATTTAAGATCAGAGTAATCCGTGTTATAACGAACACGGAAAAATCTGTCCTCAATATAGGATTTAAGAATTTCAAAATATTGCTTGGGGAGATCTCTATGCAGTTTAAATAGTAGGCCTGCATGCCACACCCTATCGAATGCCTGTGCAACATCCAGTAAAACTGCGGAGCATATTTTTTTCTCTTTAAGTGCTTTTTCCACTATATCAGTGATTCGATGAACCTGGTCAATAGTCGAGTGTCTGTGACTGAAGCCAAATTGATGAGTTGGGAGTAATTTCCTATGCTCAATAATTTTTGCAAGTCTTTTCAAAAGTAATTTCTCAAATATTTTCGACAACAATGGTAGTAGTGATATCGGTCGGTATGATGTTACCTCAGACGGAGGCTTCCCTTGTTTCGGAATAACAATTACTTCCGCAATTTTCCAACATTGAGGTACATGTTCAAATTTGAAACAGGCATTTATGATAAGTTGCAATTTTTTAAAAGCTCTTTCTGGAAGCTCCTTTATTATCTGACCAGTAATAAGGTCAAAGCCTGGTGCTTTTTTATTACTAATATTACGATAACATATATGTTTAAATTTCTTTAAAGTCACACCAGGAATTTCAGCTTCATCAAGTTTATTTATGCAGCTTATGTTTTCTTCGTTTGACATTTGAGGGAACGGTTGGAAAACACGTGACAAGTGTTCTGCAAAGAGATTCGCTTTTTGTTTAGGATTGCCAATACATGTGCCATCTGGGGTTGTTAATGGCGGATCTTGTATTAATGGTCTCTTTAAACGTTTACTTGCCTTCCAGAGCGAATAATCAGTGCTTGCATCAGCATTAAGGTTAGCAAGAAAGTTATTAATAGAAGCATTTTTTTCCTCTCTGATCCGTTTTTTCAATTCATTGTTTAGCCGATTAAAGATAGTTTTGTCTCCTGGATATCTTGAAAGTTGCCATTTCCGTCGAGCTCTTCTTTTTGCTCTAATTAGCTCTTTAGTTTCAGGAGAGTACTTAGTGTCGGATTGGGTCCTTTTATTCACAGTTGGAGTGCTTTCTTCAGCTGCTTGCTGTATATTAGTACATATTATTGTACAATTAGTTGCATAGCTTCCAGCGTCCAGCGGGGAGTACGGATTGATTAGGAACTCTAGGTTTGTTTTAAACTTATCCCAATTTGTTCTACTATTAGTAAGTCTTGGAAGGGTTTTCTTTTGCATAACGTCTACATTGAATGTCAAGAACACTGGAGTGTGGTCATATGTATAATGACAATTTTAAATAAGCAATTTGCACATGCGCACGAGATACATCAGCACAGAATACAACAAAAATATTACAGGAGCCATAACCAACCCAAGCTGCAAACATTTTTTAGAATTAGTGGCGCCTCTGACAGCGTACAAGATTAATAAAAATGAGTCTAGGGGATATACATTCATATATTCAGGCCCTGGTCTATGCCGTTCTGAGTGTGTAATGGCCGCCTACCACTTCAGTTCACCACAGGTCACGCTCTTGTATCGCTGGTATCCATGGAGTCATTATGTATTGAGAATTTCTTGATGATTGATGATTTTCGTGATACTGATGATTTTCTTGATATTGATTGGATACTTGGTGATTGATAGAAGAACAACACTCAACAACTACTGATTTTGTACTATTTTTATTTGGAAATTTCATCGGCTTTTATAGCAAATAAAACTTACATAACTTACATAATAATGATTAAAATTACTTATGCAACTTATATAACTAATCGATAACTTCTAACTTATAAACAGATTTATAAACTAAATATAATTCATGATTTTGCCGTAACATTCCGCCCGCCTCGTCACCTGAAGAAGGGGACGAAATATTTTATTCAAGTTATTGGACTGGCAGAGGGCACAATTTCACAATTGGCCGTTTAAATGTCGATGCTTGAGTCTTGATGGTGACCACGCGGATGAGATTGTCAGGTCCAGGATGAACTTCGATTACCCGACCTAGTGGCCATTTGGCTGGAGGATAACGTTCATCTTTGATGAGCACAAGTGATCCAGGTTTGATTGGATCTGTTTCTTGTTTCCATTTGGAGATTGATTGAAATCTTTGCAAGTATTCAGATGACCACCGAAGCCAAAAGTTTTCGAGCATCTGTCTGATAAGTTGCCATCGAGAGAGTCGTGACACAGGAAGGTCCAAGAGAGATGGCTCTGGTATAATAGTCAGAGCAGAACCAATAAGAAAATGACCTGTGTCAATGCAGTGACGTCAGTTGGATCATCCGAGAGTGGACACAATGGTCTTGAGTTTAGGACAGCTTCGATTTGAGCTAGCAGAGTTGAGAGTTCTTCATAGGTTAAAGCAGTATCACCAATTATTCTTCGGAGATGAAACTTTACTGATTTAACCGCTGCTTCCCATTTCCCGCCGAAGTGAGGAGCGGAAGGTGGATTGAATCTCCATTCTGTCCCATCGTTTGCTAGTAAAGTGGACAAGTTTTTGAGTTCTTCAGATTGTTGATTGAACAGTTTCCGAAGTTCGGAATCTGCTCCTATGAGGTTGGTCCCGCAGTCACTGGAGAGCGTTGCACAGATACCTCGTCGTCCAGTGATCCGTTTGTATGCTGCGAGAAACCCTTCGGCTGTGTAATCTGTAACAACTTCAAGATGCACAGCAGATGTCGTAAAACAAACAAATACGACGATATATCCTTTATAGGATTTTGCCGCCCGCCCTCGCCAAGTTTTCATGGTAAAGGGGCCAGCATAGTCTACACCAGAGTTCATGAATGGTCTTGATGGAGTGGTTCTGATAGTCGGAAGTTGTCCCATGAGTTGCTGGGCAGTAATACCGCGATGTCGAGCACAGCGCACACAGTGATGAATATATGATCGTACGGGAGTGCGACCACCTAGGATCCAATAAGATCGACGGATATATGCCAGCGTGACTTGGGTTCCTCCGTGTAGACTTTTTTCGTGAGCGTTAGCGATGACCAAGCGACTGAATGCTGAATTCTTTGGCAGAATTAGAGGATGCTTGGTTTCAGGATCGAGAAGAGAGTTGCGCAGCCGTCCGCCAACTCGAAGTAATCCTTGCGAGTCAATGAACGGGATTAGCTTGAGAAGGGCGTTTGAATTAGTTAGAGAACGGCCTTGAGAAAGTGTTGCTAATTCTGCTGAAAAGTAGGCCTGTTGCGTCGTTTTCACCCAAAACAAACGTTCTGATTCGAGTTCGAGTGGTTTCAGAGGTTGATGCATTGGCGATCGGAGATTGCAAGAGAAAAGTCTTCGACAAGTAGCAGTTATTCTGAGGAGACGAGTTAGCGATGAGTAGCGTTCCACCAGATTCCACATATTTGGGTAATCTTGTGTACGTGCAGTTGTGACGATCTTTGCTTTTTCTTCAAGATCGACGTTTGGATCTAGAGCAGGTGATGAAGTAGGCCACAATGTTGAATGATGAGTGAGCCATTGTGGTCCATTCCACCAAAGATTATCTTCTTTTAATTGTCGAGGTGTGAGACCGCGAGATGCACAATCGGCAGGGTTTTCTTTCCCTGGAACGTGGTGCCAATGAGCTTGTGGTAAAGTTTCTTGAATATTTGTAACTCTGTTGTGTACATAATCTTTCCACCTAGAAGGGTGGCTTTTGATCCATGTGAGAGTTACTGATGAATCTGTCCATAGATGGATCGGTGCGTGTGCAAGACCAAGAATATCACGCACATGAGCAGCTTCACGCGTAAGAATTGCCGCAGCAGAGAGTTCTAGTCGTGGAATTGTCATACGCTTAAGAGGAGCAACTTTCGTCTTGGCTCTGAGTAGAGTAGTTTGGACGTTGTCCAGATCGTAGATGACACGAATGTAGATAACAGAGGCCATAGCGTACTGAGAGGCATTAGAGAATCCATGTATTTCCACGGCAAGCATCTTGGATGACGTTCCTAGCCATCGAGGAATTGATATGAGCGAGATATCTTCTAGCTGATCTAGAAATTGTAGCCAAAGATGAGATAGATTTTCAGGTAGTTTCTCATCCCAATCAATCTTTGCGAGCCAGAGATCTTGCATGAGAATCTTCGCACGGATTGTCACTGGTGCTAGCCAGCCGAGAGGATCAAATAGCTGTGCTATACGAGAGAGCACCGTGCGTTTTGTAAACTGCGATTCATCTTTCTTACTAGATGTCCAAAATACAAACGCGTCAGAATTTGGTTGCCACGCAATGCCGAGAGCTTTGAAGAGAGGATGACCATTTAGCAATCGAGCGAATGTCTTCGCATGTCGATTGGTTGAGATATTAGATAGGATTTCTTGATCGTTTGCTGCCCACTTTTGTAGTTTGAAACCGCCCGCCATGCAGAGGCTGTCGAGATTTCGTACTACTTCTTGGGCATCGTGTATGTTGTCAGCTCCACCAAAGAAGTCATCGACGTAAGTACCATGCCGAATTACGTCGAGTGCGAGAGGAAAACGATGACCTTCGTCCTTGGCTAGTTGTTGAAGGACACGTATTGCGAGAAATGGAGCTGGACCGAGTCCATAAGTGACAGTCATTAGTTGATATGCTTTGAACGACTGTTCAAGATCGTGCGACCAGAGAATTCGCTGATAATCCCAATCTTCTGGATGGACCCGTATTTGACGGAACATTTTCTCAATGTCCGCAGAGAAAACGAACTGGAATTGTCTCCACCACAAAATCACATCTGATAAGTCTGTCTGAAGCTTAGCACCAACATGTAGAACTTCATTGAGAGAGCGTCCATTTGTCGTTTGACATGAACCGTTGAAGACAACTCGAAGTTTCGTGGTAGTGCTTGATTCGCTAGTGACGCCATGATGTGGTAGATAAAAGGTTCGCTGAGTTTCTGATACGTTATCTGGAACACGACGCATGTGCCCGAGATCTTCATACTCTCTAAGAAACTCGGTGTAGAGAGAGTGTAATGCCGAATCTGATGAAAATCTTTTCATCATTCGAGAGAGCATTCGAGAGGCTGAGGCACGAGAATCTCCAAGGTTGTCTGGTGAACTCTTGAAGGGAAGACGTACCACATATCTTCCTGATGAGTCGCGAGAATGCGTTGCGAGGAAGTGAGCTTCACATTCTTCTTCCTCTTGAGACAGTGTAGGCTGATTGGCAGGCTGAGATTCTTCTTGTACCCAGAAGCGTTGTAGTAACTCCTGGAGGTCGTAATCAATGGAACACTGTAAGCCGTGAATTGGTTGGATTTCTTGATAACTTTCTGATTGATTTGAGAACATTCCTGAGATAATCCAACCAATAGATGTGCGCTGAGCGATTGGTGCATTGCTTGTTCCTTTGATTATGTCTGCTTCGAGAAGATAACCGTAGATGTCTGCACCTAAGATAATGTCTATCTTTCCAGGTGTCGTGAAGTTTGGATCGGCAAGAGTCAATCCACTAAGATGAGGCCATTCACACTGTCGAGAAGCGATTGATGGTAACTTAGCTGTAAGTTTCGGTAGCACGAATGCAGTCACCTTGCACTCGAACTGAGATTCGAAGTGTGGGCGCAGAGTCAAGGTAACGACGCCTTTCGTCGTACCTGATCGATGAGCCCCAATTCCGATGAGAGGTATGGACGCACTTCGGCGTTCTAGATGTAGCTGTTGAACGAGAGTTTCACTGATAAATGATATTTCCGATCCTTGATCAAGAAGAGCGCGCGCAGCTATTTCATAGCCTCGCGGAGATCGTAGGCGTATGAGAGCAGTAGCTAAAAGCACTTGAATGCTTTTACTGATTGGATGAGGCATCACATGGTTTGATGTTGCTGTAGCAGAGTTGTCGGAGTTGCGATGTGGAAGTTCACACGGCATCTTCTTGTCTTTGTTGATAGAGTCCGCTAATGTGGACTGCGACTGTATCATTGGTTTGGTCGATAAGTGAGGTGCAGTCCCACCATGGATTGAGGTGTGATGTTGAGCGTTGCATTGATGAAAACGCTTTATGCTTCTGCATGATGCTAAACGATGAGGTCCGAGGCAATTGTAGCATAGGTTATACTGGACTAGTATTTCCTTTCTCTCTTTTGGCGTCTTGCCTTGATAAGATGGACATGCCGAGATGTAATGATCTGCATTGCATAGAGAACACACATGATAGGATGTTGGCTTGTGTGTTGATGGTTGTTCGACCGCACTAGTATGAGTTTTGACTTCTGAAGTGTGTCTTGGACCGTGACCTGGTTTCGCAAAGCTTCCTGATGTGTTGCGTATGTTGACAACTTCCAGGGCACGTATTCTTCCTTCCAAGAAAGCATCGAGCTGATTAAACGAAGCTGGATCGGTTGATGCTCCACGATGGAATTCCCAGGCATCGTGAGATTCCGGGTCTAGTCGTCGAACGATATGATAAACAATTATATAGTCCCAGTGCATAACCGGAGCGCCAAGTGCGCTCAATGCCCCAAGAGATTCTTTGATTTTAGCCAAAAGATTTTTCAACTCACTTGCTGATTTTCGTTGAATTGGCTTGAGCTTGAAGATGGTATCTAGGTGTGCGTCTACTAGAATTCTTTTGTTTTCATATCTTGCAACTAACGTGTCCCATGCACGCGCAAAGTTTTCATTAGATACTTGCAGGTTTGCAATTAGTTGAGCTGCTTCACCTGTGAGACTCGTCTTTAGGTAATGAAACTTTTCCACGCAGGACAGTTCTACGTTGTTGCCAACCATGGATGTAAACAAATCTTGAAATGGACGCCAAGATTGATAGTCACCAGCGAACTTTGGAAGTGAGATCTTAGGCAGAGAACGTACTTGAGCCCGCTCAAGGCCGTTAAACTGATCAGCGAGAGCAGCTCCTGGTGGTGGTTGTGTAGCATTCCTCTGTTCAAGCATTACTAACATGGTTGCACGAGTGTCTGCATATTTCTCTTCACATTGAGCGTAAACATTGTTGGTGAAGTATGGATACTCTCTGATAGCGTCTGTTAATCGAGTGTTGCTGAGTCGTTCATGCGTTGATTCAAATTTCTTCCAATTTGAGTCTAACAGTGTGATGCGTGTCTGAATTTGAGCTCTTGTGATGTTTTCTTCTCCGAGGTTTCGAATGTTTTCGATGGCACGATTTATTAGCAAAAATCTTTCATTTTGCTTTTCAATGAGACATTCGTTGGCAGCCATCTTGCAACACAATTAGAATATCTTCAAAGAACTTACGATGATGCTTGATTTTTCTTCTTCTCCACGTACAAACTTCTAAATCCGGCTCGAAGGACCACAAAATGTATTGAGAATTTCTTGATGATCGTGATACTGATGATTTTCTTGATATTGATTGGATACTTGGTGATTGATAGAAGAACAACACTCAACAACTACTGATTTTGTACTATTTTTATTTGGAAATTTCATCGGCTTTTATAGCAAATAAAACTTACATAACTTACATAATAATGATTAAAATTACTTATGCAACTTATATAACTAATCGATAACTTCTAACTTATAAACAGATTTATAAACTAAATATAATTAATGATTTTGCCGTAACACATAATATTAGGCAATATAGCGACTGTCATGTACCAGTTTAATATTATAATATATGTAGTGAATTCTGCTTCGCCACAAAGGAAAAAAAAGAAATAATAATATTTTCAATAGTAGGTATAGAAGACCGATAATTTATTTGAATGAAATAATTTAAATGAAAATAAAAAATAATTTATTTAGGTATCAAATTAATTTGATTAATTGAAATATATATTTTAATTGGTAAATTATATACGTAGTTTCAATAAAAATAACATCATAAATAAACTATTTAAAACTTTACATGTGTATTTCAACCCAAAAAACATATATTATCGATATGTTCACCTAAAAAACATAATGCATAAATACCAGGTGGTGGTAATCTATATGTAAAAAAAATAAAACGTCAGAAACAATTGGAAATAAAAATAAAAATTATTTTGTACAGGGTACGGGATTCGAACCTGTGTTCTTTGGATCATAACTCGGCGCTCTACACCCGCGGCCATTAATGGATTCTTAACGTAGATGCTTATTACAGTACATAAGAGCTTAAGGAAATATACCAATTTTCAAAATTTAATATCTTTACTAATAAGGGCTGCCCAGATGAGTTCTCGAACACGTGTCTCCTTCTTTTTGGTCTAGATTCACCTCTCCAAAGCTGACTGAAATCTTAACTTCCCTAGATGGAATGTCCCCTTGTTAGTAACATGAATATGTAGTTCAGTTAAATAATACATTATATAGGTAAATTATATTTATTTAAAACTTTATAGATTACAATACATCTTAATAAACAAACTCAGATATTTAACTATTATTAAATATCAATATTACAACATTTTTCGGTATTTGTATCTGCACCTAGTAACATGAATATGTAGTTCAGTTAATTAAATAATACATTCTATAGGTATATTATATTTATCTAAATTCTTTTTAATCCAGATATCGAACTTATCAATGTAGTCTTGCGTCATTTCTTCTTTGTAAGAATCTGTTCTTCCTTTTCTGATAAAGTTTCCCTTTTCTACTGGAAAACCATCCTCTTCGAAAAGTGTGGTTATATTATCCATATTTACTGAAGTATTATTTTTCATCGATTGGAATTGGAGATGTTCTTTCAGTTTAGAAATATTTTCTGTGCTTGGATTTTTATTAAAGAATGTACACATTCTGTTTAAAGTATTTTCCATATCGTTGACTGCTTCGTTATAAGTAAGATATAAAATGTTATCATTGTTTCTTATTTTCCAAAATACACTAATGTTTTCCCAATAGGGGCAGTTTTCGACATAGTCATTTAGGAATAACTCACAAAACTCATCCATAGTTCCATTGAAACCTCTGTATTTGACATTGAAATGATAGTGTGAAACACAAACTGATTTTGGATCTCTTGCTATATGTACAATCTAAAACAGTAATTTGTTTCTTTATATCACAAAATATTATTTAGATAATCGGTTGATATTGAAGTACGCACATTAGGGTGGTCCTTATATGGGGTAAGAACGAATTTTGACCGGGCCGCCCCCCAAATCAGCTACAAATAATTTTAAAAAAATGTGGAAAAAGTTTCAGCCCTCTATCTTAAAAAATGGCCATTACCAGAGGAGTTTGATTTTCCCATTTAAAATACACGTGTTTTTTCAATTTTTCAAAGACCTGCGTACTAGAGTGTCTTAAACTCTTTCAAAAAATCTAGAATACTCATGAAAGCATCCCTGGTACCCATATTCCGTATCTTGATGTATAAAGTAAACTTCTGATTCAACGTTGACAGTTATATGGGTCATTGGGTCATTTCATCAAGAGAAAATTTTTTAACAATGAAAATATTGATCTTGAATTAAAAAATTTTGATTCTGAAATGAAAATTGAAAAAAAAAATATTGGTCTCGCCAGTTAGAAATTGATATGGAATGATCTTTTTTCATTTTAGAATCATTTTTTTATTTATTTCAAAATCAATGTTTTTATTGTCAAATGTTTTTCTAACAAAATTATCCAGAAATTATACAGTTTTTTTTTTATTTTCTCTTGATGAAATGAACCAATGACCCGTATAGCAGACAACGTTGAATCAGAAGTTTACTTTATCCATCAAGATACGGAATATGAGTACCAGGGATGCTTTCATGAGTATTCTAGATTTTTAAAAAGAGTTTAAGACACTCTAGACGCAGGTCTTTGAAAAATCGAAAAACACGTGTATTTTAAATAGGAAAATCACCCTCCTCTGGTAATGTCCATTTTATAAGATAGAGGGCTGAAACTTTTTCCAAATTATTTTTGAATTATTTGGAGCTGATTTGGGGCGCGGCCCGGTCAATATTCGTCCTTACCCCATATAAGGACCACTCTAACGCACACCTACCGATTAAAAATCGGCCGCGTAAATAATCAAAAAGACAACTGATTTAAACTGATCGGAGACAAATCAGTTTGTATCTCAAACTTATAATAATCTATATTTATGTGTAATGCCACCACATTTACCTATTTTCACAGGAACACAAAAACACGGAATACAGTGTCAACGAAATGATGATTTAGTTATTTTTGATCTCGTGTAACATCAACATTTGACGTAATATGTAGTAAATGCAGTACATATATTAGATGTACCGGAAAGTTTTTTCGTTTTTTTAGATGATAAAAAAAACTTAATGAATATAATAGTTTCCATTATGATTAATTACGCTTTGCCATCTATTGAGGAGAGAAAATATTCCTGTTTTATAAAAATCAGGTGTTTTTGAAGAAAAAATTGGTCAAGGGTCATTTTTACATGATTCATATCTCTAAGCTTTTTGTTTCTTAGGAAATATTCTAGTGACCTGGACAATTGGTAGTCTGATGGTGCTATGTCTGGTGAACAGGGAAGGTGAAGTAAAACCTCCCAACCAAGTTAAGAAATTTGTTTACACATATTTTTTGCTACATGAGGTCGAGCGTTATCATGTTGAAGAATAATTTTGCCTCTATTTACATTAATACATAATTAGAAAACGTCCAGGAATTGTGAATAGAGCCAAAATTATTCTTCAACATGATAACGCTCGCTTTATGCAGCAAAAAATAACCTCACCTTCCCTATTCACCAGACATAGCACCATCAGACTACCAATTTTCCAGGTCACTAGAATATTTCTTAAGAAACAAAAAGCTTAGAGATATCAATCATGTAAAAATGACACTTGACTAATTGTTTTCTTCAAAAACACCTGATTTTTATAAAACAGGAATATTTTAAGTAAGTATTTATTAAGTTTTTTTTATCATCTAAAAAAACGAAAAAACTTTCCGGTACACCTAATATTTGAAAATCACATTTGGATATAACACGTTGAAGTAAATACAAAACACTGATTTTCCCTCTGGTACAAGAATTTCATTTTATTTTTGTGTTCCTGTGATATTTATATATATTTATCAAACCTACTTTTGGTTGTACTGTATTTTCTCTTAATTGTTTTGGTAAAAGTTCCCATGGAAGATGAGTTTTAAGAAACCTTGGTGAAGGTATTTTGTCAAAATCATTTAGAGAATGATATACTATTTTGTCTTTTAATGCCGGTAACAATTTTTCTACCTCTATAGAACTGCTAGATCTGAAAATTGGATATATTTTTTAAATAAATTACTTATTTGATAGCTTACAAGGGGAGGGTAAGAATTGGGAAATGAAGTTTGGAAGCAGACTTTGTATGGTGGTAGTGTACCACTCTTAGTTGTTAACATACTAAAATTTAAGCGCCCACCACCGAGCCAATTTCGAAAAAAAGGCTGTAAAGTTTTAACAGCAACTTAAATACAAAAAAACATTACATGTTAACAACTAGTCAGTTGGATAAGACGATAGCATGTCGACTCTGCAACCCAAGGATTCATGTTCGATTCTCGGTCAATCCATTTTATTTTTTTTCTTAATAATTATTTTATACGTTTTATTAAATTTGTTGAAATAATGAAAAAAATTAAAGATTTTTACCGGAATAATAATAATTATAGACAATAATAATTATTAAAAAAATATTCATTTACACTTTGATGATGTACATATCTTAACAACTCGCACAACAAATAAATGAGGATTTTTCTTCACTTTAACAATTATTTCATACTAATTATCATTTTTGTTCATGTGTAAATGAATATTTTTTTAATTATATATTGTCTATAATTATTATTATTCCAGTAAAAATCTTTTATTTTTTTCATTATTTCAATAAATTTTTTAATAAAATGCATAAAATAATTATTCGGGTAAAAAAATAAAAATAAAATGGATTGAGCGAGAATCGAACTTGACTAGTTGTTAACATGTAATGTTTTTTTTTTGTATTTAAGGTGCTGTTAAAACTTTAGAGCCTTTTTTTCGAAATTGGCTCGGTGGTGGGCGCCTAAATTTTAGTGTGTTAACAACTTAAGGGTACACTACCACCATACGAACTCTGCTTCCAATCTTCATTTCCCAATTCTTACCCTCCCCTTGTTAGTTTAAATATTGTTAATGAATGTAACTACTCACTCAATTGTAGGAAAACGTTGTAGTAGAGATAATCTTTTTGCCTTTTCGACATCGAAATCGTTATTAATTACCCAAATCATTTCCTGGGTTAGTGTAGTTCCTATTATAAAAATACATATTAAATACAAGTACTGAAATAACAATGAAAAAAATTGTATAATTACCAGACCGCTGAAACCCCATTAAATATATATCATCTTCTCTAGCATTAAAATCTTCAATAAGATTCAAATATTTAGCATGGTATATAGGAAGTAGATACTTTTTTTCACCATAGAAGTAAAATCCTTCCTGATAATCATTTATACAGCATTTCTTAAATAAAGACTGTAAATTGTTATCGTAATTTAGTTCTGAATATGTCACAGTCATTTTTAGTCCTGTAACTTTGTAATGTTTGATTGTTAAATGTAATTCACCAATAATATACTTTCGGATATTTTATGTTTTATTGATTTTAAAATTGTATATACTTTATAATAAACAATAAATATAATTATAAGTAAGATGCTTGACAGTAACTTTAAATTACTACAGCGCGGTGTCGATTTATCTGTATATCAGAATACTCTGATGGTAGTCTCGAATAAGTCCCTTTTATAGGTTTCCTTATCAATCACCAATTTTCAAAGTTCGGACATGACGTGGTCATGTGTTGAAAATTGATGTTGTTAGTCACGAGCTACTTTGGATATGAGGCGTTTATTTTGAACAGTGGCGTATGCAGGATTCTGTTATGAAGGGGGGTTCAAACAGATTTTTTTTTTAATATACAACAAACACGACATTAAATGCATTACAGATTAGTTACAAACGCAATTCAAGCCTTCTTGGATTCTTGGCTAATTTATCAAGAATCTCATCTGCTGTCATCACAATTTCTCGGTGAATATTTAATAATGCCAAACCATTTAGATTATTCTTACCGATAGTATTACGCAGATACGTTTTTAGCTATCTTAGAGTGGAAAAAGAACGTTCACTTACCGCAGTTGTAACTGGTAATGTTACAAGTATATGCAGTAGTTTGTGTACTGTTGGAAATATTTTTACGTCACACATTAGAAACGCTTGATGAGCATTTTTTGGTACATCACTATTAGTAATGTGTCGCCACCACAGTTTTAGTTCTCCAATTCCTTCATCAATGCCATAGGTTTAATAGAATTAAGGATATTCTATAATATTCTTCTGGAGTATTAGCCATAACGTTGCAGCGTTGAATTTGTTTTCCGGTTCGACGAGGTATAAGTATATCTATGCCTGTAAGATCAGTAACACTTACAAACTGTAAAAAATCTTCTTTTATTTTTCCTGTGTCATTATCGAAGTATCATCAGCCAAAACAGAAAAAAATTTAGCAGAATTTACCTTTACAACAATCTTTTGAAGAATTAATTTGTTGCACGCATTTATTACTTCATTCTGGATTCTTGGACTTAAATATTTTGCATTTTTTTGTGAAATTGCTAGATGTTTTTTAAGTGTTTCGTCTCCGCCCATGGCTCTATATCGTAATAGCGCTCGAAAATTTCCGTCATTTTCGTCGCTTTTTATGTAAACATATCGATAATATATGTTTAAAGTAAAGTTTTAAATAGTTTATTTATGATGTTATTTTTATTAAAACTACGTATACATATAATTTACCAATTAAAAATATATTTCAATTAATCAAATTTATTTGATACCTAAATAAATTATTTTTTACTTTTATTTAAATTATTAAGTAATTACGATATAATTATTTTTATTTTATAATAAACTAGCTGGGCCCACGCGGCTTCGCTCGCGTGGACTACGGAATTATTGTTTAGAATTTAAAAAAATATATAGTTGGATTAAGTACAAACACGATTAGTTATTATTGTAATAAAAACCAAAGAACACTTAAATTACCTACCTAACAAAAGCGAATCAGAACAAAAAGTAAAAATAATTTTTGTTCTATTTAAAAGTTAATTATTGAAAACAAAATAAACAATTGACAATCAAAAGATACCGGCCTGATCATTCACTCTGCCATGCGTCTACTTGGCACACCCCTCGCCGCACCCCGCGACACGGTGTTAGGGTACTCAGGAGGTAGGCCTATACTCTACCTCAGAGGATTGAACCCTTGGTGTCGTCCGTGTGTGAAGTTGTGTTGGTATTTTAGGGACTTCAGGATTTCCTTGTTTTACTCACCTTCCCTTTTAGGTCACTGGGACTGAGGTGAGGTCGAATTGCAAATAAAACTTTATTGAATTTTATGTTATTTATTTTATTTAAAAATTAAAATAATTATTGATGTAGTATGCAAATATATGATTTTAATGATTATATTATTTAAGTTGAATTTTGATTATTGTCGAACGTTCTCTAAGAACTCGTCCGGTGAGACAGTGCCCGATAATCTGTTGTCACATCTTTTATAACCTCGGTAACGCCGCGACGGGTTGCAAGTTGCAGTTCCTAGGCATCACCTCAGTTAATTTGCCGACGTTTCACAACGTGACTATTTCGTGTGAACATCAACGTGTGAACGACGACGTGTAACAACAAATTATGGAGCAAAGGGGTTTCGGGTTATAACAAAATGCTTCAGAATCATAATCAAGAATAAATTGTACAGGTTTAATCAAGATCAGCTGTGCACTTTATGTAACATAAATAGTAATGAAACTTTAGAACATATCCTATTAGAATGTCCAATGTACAAACCTTATAGAGAATGGTTCTTAATAACTGGACACATATAATTCGCTTTTTGTCAGCTCATTCTAAGGATGTATGTATCAAATTATTTAAATATATTGAATGTGCATTTCATACGCGAGCCTTTATTCTGAATTTGGATGAACAATGTCAAACACCATAGACATATTATATGAGTGTGTAACTTGAAGCGAAGTTGTCTGTAATACATAGTAATACAGACATAATAATGCACTAATACATTTATATAATATTTGTTTACACATATCATATATAAATCCTAAGAATGTGCTGAATGTGTACATTGTACATAGTACATATGTAGTAAACAAAATAATTTCTATTATATTATAATTTAATATTACACATTATTAATATATTAGTATAGTATAAGCACATACACAAACATACATGGAGAGACTTTTTCTTTTAATAATATTTTTTTTACTCATGTCACTCATGTAAGTTTGAGTAACAGAAAGAAAATGTATCAGAATACATGTAACACAAATTATTGTATACTTCCAACCTTCCTGCAATGTAATTATATTACTAAATACAGTATTTTCTATTCTATTCTATAAGTCTTTGGAAACACATACAAACAGTTTTACAAAAATAAAGGTTTTACAAAAAATTGTATTGTGAATCATAAACAAGCATGATTCCATTATTAATAATTAAATTAAACAAAAACAATTGAAGATATCAGGTCCTAATTTTCAGTTAATGTTCTGTACTACAGAATGTTTATTTTCCAGGGATATCAACTTAAAAAACGTTAAACTTTATTAGTTATTACAGTTTAAAAGAGTGTGTTTTCAGCCATTTTAATCAGCGTAACGGATTAACAAATGATTTTTTAAATTTTTTTCAAAATTTTACATGAAATTTTTTTTTGTATAATACTTATTTAGACCGCTATTTACCAAAAATCAGAAAATCTTAAAAATTATACAAACGAACCATGGATAACTCCTGTCGCGGACAACCAAAATCTGAGCAAACATAGGGTATTATTCTACACCATATTCGTACCCACACAACACACTCACGTATAAGATACGTATAATTCAGGTAGATACGTTGATTTTATGTACACGGCTTGTGATATACCTAACATATATGTCGGAGCGTGTAATATTATTACATAAAAAGGTGGCATCGCCACGTCTCGCACTGTCACTAATCTGCTCTCCTTTCGTCGTTCATGAATAAAACAAACACAAATCAACAATATTGTCATTTTATCAACATTAATCACTAAGTTACAATTACAAAATCACACAATGCTTTTTCATTAACTTCACAAGATCTTTAAATTATAGAAAATAACACTAATCGAATGTTTTTATAACAATCATAAATACACAGAATATTATGCGACTACCAAACACTATAATTGCAATTCAGGTGTGACATAACACGTTTCAAGTGTGTCGTAACACGTTTAAAGATACGATAACGTAGGCCGCTGAGCCAGAGCAGAACCGATTAACTGCCGTCTCTCCAAATTGACGGTCTCTTCTCTGCCCCTTCCAATCGACCTCCCACTTAGCGTGTCTCCTGATTTGCTGACTGGTTATTGGTGCTGACTTCTGATTGGTCTGCGTCATTTTAATGTATTTAGCGCCAATTTGAATTAAATGATTTCCGCGCGCCGACATATACGTACATATTACATATACAAACATCTTAAAAAATACGTATATTTAATACAGCTATTATACATATTTGGTACATACAGTATATACGAAAATTACGAGAGATAGAGAGTTACGTATTAGATATGTGTATAAAGAATGTAAAATATACGTATTATCGTATATGTCCATAATACGTATATCATTGGTTCTTAATTTACGTATATAATTTATAGGTAATATTTACGTAAAAATTAAGATTATTTTTTACGAACCATAACTCTCACTAACGGCGTGATTTCACTTTAGATTAGTATATATACAGCAGTTTAGGTATTGTAATATAGGTATAAGTTAGTACGGTGAATAATAAATATGATATTTAATTAGATTTATTATGAATATTAATAATACATATAGATCCCCAGTGTTCCGTGCGAGTTTCTAGGTTCTCCGAGAGAAGAAGGGGGGTGTTGTGGTAAGAAAGCATTTATAATAAGAAGGAGGGGAGCGCATAGAAGAAGAGAGATGTGATGAAACGTTTGGCAACCCCAAACCGACGCGGCTAACACCCAGAAGCCAAGATCATCACAAGATCCATATCAAGATCACCGTGGAAGCCTCAAGACTTGTACAGCAAAATTTATATTTTTTACGTATTCATTACGTATATAATACGTACATATTACGTAGATATTTACGTAAAATTTATATACATACATACGACATATTTTAGCTGGACATTATGCTCTTGTTTCAACCAAAAATATACATACAATTACATAAAATATACGTAAATACAGCTAAATGTTTGCGTAAAATATACGTATGTTAAACGTAAGTGTGTTGTGTGGGTAACAAATGCTGTTAGTATTAAAACTGTACCTACTCAAAAATAATCTGTTTTAGCCTCCACAGCCTGGACTATAAAAGTTGTAGAGAACATTATTTTCTATAATTTATGTTCTATTCTTTTTTTGTATCTTTTATGAATTGACCAAAAATAATAATTTAGATTTTATTTAAAATTAATTTTAATAATATGAAGTCTATACCGGGTGTTCCAGACCACCCGTCCACTATATTTTACGCCCAAACTATTGAAGACAGAGTTTTATGATAAAAAATTTACTATATATATTGAACCTAATGAATTTCAGGAAAATATTTTCAACCTAAAACTCCCCCTTGGGGGGTAGTTTGAGGGGTACATGCCCATTTCTCAGCAAAATCAAATGGAACGGTGTATCCAAAAGTAGATAATTTTAAAGATCATAAAAAAGAAAGAAACCTTTGTAAAAAAAAGAAATTTCATACATTCAATTGTTTAGAAAATAGGGCGACTTGTTCCCAAATTTTAGGGATTTACTAAAAGTGCTCTAGTTTCGTTAAATGTTAATGAAATTTTATTTTAAAATTTTTATTTCAAAGTAGAAATAATGAACTTTTTAATGATGTATGATTATTTGAGATTTGGATAATTTAAAGTGTCATACGCGACATACCAAAAAAGCCAAATTTCAATTGGGGATAATTCAAAATTTTTAAATGGAATGATATATCAATTAGTACTTTATTTTAAAAAATATGTTGAAATTAACAACTTTTGTTAAGAAAATTAAAAATTTATATCTTTACTAATAAGGGCTATCCAGATGAGTTCTCGAACACGTGTCTCCTTCTTTTTGGTCTAGATTTACCTCTCCAAAGCTGACTGAAATCCTAACTTCCCTAGATGGAATGTCCCCTTGTTAGTAACATGAATATGTAGTTCAATTAAATAATACATTATATAGGTAAATTACATTTATTTAAAACTTTATAGATTACAATACATTTTAATAAACAAACTCAGGTATTTAACTATTATTAAATATCAATATTATAACATTTTTCGGTAGTTTTATCTGCACCTAGTAACATGAATATGTAGTTCAGTTAATTAAATAAAACATTCTATAGGTATATTATATTTATCTAAATTCTTTTTAATCCAGATATCGAACTTATCAATGTAGTCTTGCGTCATTTCTTCTTTGTAAGAATCTGTTTTTCCTTTTCTGATAAAGTTTCCCTTTTCTACTGGAAAACCATTCTCTTCGAAAAGTGTGGTTATATTATCCATATTTACTGAAGTATTATTTTTCATCGATTGGAATTGGAGATGTTCTTTCAGTTTAGAGATATTTTCTGTGCTTGGATTTTTATTTAAGAATGTACACATTCTGTTTAAAGTATTTTCCATATCATTGACTACTTCGTTATAAGTAAGATATAAAATGTTATCATTGTTTCTTATTTTCCAAAATACACTAATGTTTTCCCAATAGGGGCAGTTTTCGACATAGTCATTTAGGAATAACTCACAAAACTCATCCATAGTTCCATTGAAACCTCTGTATTTGACATTGAAATGATAGTGTGAAACACAAACTGATTTTGGATCTCTTGCTATATGTACAATCTAAAACAGTAATTTGTTTCTTTATATCACAAAATATTATTTAGATAATCGGTCGATATTGAAGTACGCACATTAGGGTGGTCCTTATATGGGGTAAGAACGAATTTTGACCGGGCCGCCCCCCCAAATCAGCTCCAAGTAATTTTTAAAAAATGTGGAAAAAGTTTCAGCCCTCTATCTTAAAAAATGGCCATTACTAGAGGAGTTTGATTTTCCCATTTAAAATACACGTGTTTTTTCAATTTTTCAAAGACCTGCGTACTAGAGTGTCTTAAACTCTTTCAAAAAATCTAGAATACTCATGAAAGCATCCCTGGTACTCATATTCCGTATCTTGATGTATAAAGTAAACTTCTGATTCAACGTTGACAGTTATATGGGTCATTGGGATATAATTTTGTCAGACGTTTAACAATGAAAATATTGATCTTGAAATAAAAAATTTTGATTCTGAAATGAAAATTGAAAAAAAATATTGGTCGCGCCAGTTAGAAATTGATATGGAATGATATTTTTTCATTTTAGAATCATTTTTGTATTTATTTCAAAATCAATGTTTTTATTGTCAAATGTTTTTCTGACAAAAATATCCAGAAATTATTTTTTTTTTTTTCTATTTTCTCTTGATGAAATGAACCAATGACCCATATAGCAGACAACGTTGAATCAGAAGTTTACTTTATCCATCAAGATACGGAATATGAGTACCAGGGATGCTTTCATGAGTATTCTAGATTTTTAAAAAGAGTTTAAGACACTCTAGACGCAGGTCTTTGAAAAATCGAAAAAACACGTGTATTTTAAATAGGAAAATCACCCCCCTCTGGTAATGTCCATTTTATAAGATAGAGGGCTGAAACTTTTTCCAAATTATTTTTGAATTATTTGGAGCTGATTTGGGGGGCGGCCCGGTCAATATTCGTCCTTACCCCATATAAGGACCACTCTAACGCACACCTATCGATTGAAAATCGGCCGCGTAAATAATCAAAAAGACAACTGATCGGAGACAAATCAGTTTGTAACTCAAACCAATAATAATCTATATTTATTATTTATTTTCACAGGAACACAAAAACACGGAATACAGTGTCAACGAAATGATGATTTAGTTATTTTTGATCTCGTGTAACATCAAAATTTAACGTAATATGTAGTAAATGCAGTACATATATTAGATGTACCGGAAAGTTTTTTCGTTTTTTTAGATGATAAAAAAAACTTAATGAATATAATAGTTTCCATTATGATTAATTACACTTTGCCATTTATTGAGGAGAGAAAATATTCCTGTTTTATAAAAATCAGATGTTTTTGAAGAAAACAATTAGTCAAGAGTCATTTTTACATTATTCATATCTCTAAGCTTTTTGTTTCTTAAGAAATATTCTAGTGACCTGGACAATTGGTGCTATGTCTGGTGAATAGGGAAGGTGAGGTAAAACGACCAGGAATTGTGAATAGAACCAAAATTATTCTTCAACATGATAACGCTCGCCTTATGCAGCAAAAAATACGTGTAAAAAAATGTTTTAACTTGGTTGGGAGGTTTCACCTCACCTTCCCTATTCACCAGACATAGCTCCATCAGATTACCAATTGTCCAGGTCACTAGAATATTTCTTAAGAAACAAAAAGCTTAGAGATATGAATCATGTAAAAATGACACTTGACTAAGTGTTTTCTTCAAAAACACCTGATTTTTATAAAACAGGAATATTTTCTCTCCCCAATAGATGGCAATTATTATACTCAATAAAATATTTTTTGGCCAGATTTATTAAGTTTTTTTTATCATCTAAAAAAACGAAAAAACTTTCCGATACACCTAATATTTGAAAATTACATTTGGATAATACTATAATAATAATTGAAGTAAATACAAAACACTGATTTTCCCTTCGGTACAAGAATTTCATTTTATTTTTGTGTTCCTGTGATATTTATATATATTTATATTTTGTAGAATTTAAGAAAATGACCATTTTTGATTATATTTTGTTTTGCTTCGAGGTTTTAGGTCAATAAAATTGTTATATGTGTTATAACATTATTTATTAATATAAACGTTTCGTCATATTTCAGACTTCTTCAGTATCTATAAAACATATTACCAAAATTAAAAACTAAATAGCTAACAAGATAATATTTTTAAAATTATAAATGTTAAAATTGCTATTATAAAATTACAGTTATATAATACAATTTTTTTTATATAAAAACAAACAGTCAAAATATAATTAAAACTTAGTATTTTATCATGTAAAATAAAAATAAAAATAAAAATCTAAAATACAACTTATAAAATAAAAATAAAAACACAAAAACTTACATAATAAAAACACTCTACCTTTAGACAACAATAATACTTTTACATATTTTTGTACAACAATAGGACTAAATTTTCAACATTTCTCATGTAGTTCATTTTGTTGTTTGACTTAATAAGTTTGAAACATGAAAATAAATAACAGGTTTAAATTTGAGTGTGGTAACTACAGGAATAAATTTGTTTTATTTGATTAAATTATTATAAAAATGATTTAAATTTTCTATGTCAGTTCTAAAATTAACGGCATTATTATGTTTTTTAATTTCAATAATTTCATAAATCAATCTTTTTCAACATTATTTCATCATAATTGAATGTATGTTCTTCGTTTTTTATGTATTTTAAGAGCAGTATGCTCTTGTGCATTATATCGATGACCTTTTATACTGTTTTTTAGCGTTTGTTTCGTTTGTCCAACGTATATTTTTTCACAGTCATTACATTTTAGTTTATATATGATGTAATGACTGTGAAAAAATATACATTGGACAAACGAAACAAACGCTAAAAAACAGAATAAAAGGTCATCGATATAATGCACATGAGCAGTATGCTCTTGTGCATTAGCGTTTTTTAGCGTTCGTTTCGTTTGTCCAATGTATATTTTTTCACAGTCATTACATCATATATAAACTAAAATGTAATGACTGTGAAAAAATATACGTTGGACAAACGACACAAACGCTAAAAAGAGAATAAAAGGTCATCGGTATAATGCACAAGAGCATACTGCTCTTAAAACACATAAAAAACGAAGAACATACATTCAATTATGATGAACCTGAAATACTAAAATTTGAAAATAATGTTGAAAAAGATTGATTTATGAAATGATTGAAATTAAAAAACATAATAATGCCGTTAATTTTAGAACTGATATAGAAAATTTAAATCATTTTTATAATAATTTAATCAAATTAATCAAATAAAACAAATTTATTCCTGTGGTTACCACACTCAAATTTAAACCTGTTATTTATTTTCATGTTTCAACTTACTACGTCAAGCAACAAAATGAACTACATGAGAAATGTTGAAAATTTAGTCGTATTGTTGTACAAAAATATGTAAAAGTATTATTGTTGTCTAAAGGTAGAGTGTTTTTATTATGTAAGTTTTTGTGTTTTTTTTTTTATTTTTTTATTTTATAAGTTGTATTTTAGATTTTTATTTTTATTTTTATTTAACATGATAAAATACTAAGTTTTAATTATATTTTGACTGTTTGTTTTTATATACAAAAAATTAGTATTATATAACTGTAATTTTATAAAAGCAATTTTAACATTTATAATTTCAAAAATATTGTCTTGTTAGCTATTTAGTTTTAAATTTTGGTAATGTGTTTTATAAATACTGAAGAAGTCTGAAATATGACGAAACGTTTATATTAATAAATAATGTTATAACACATATAACAATTTTATTGACCTAAAACCTCGAAGCAAAACAAAATATATATTTATCAAACCTACTTTTGGTTGTACTGTATTTTCTCTTAATTGTTTTGGTAAAAGTTCCCATGGAAGATGAGTTTTAAGAAACCTTGGTGAAGGTATTTTGTCTAAATCATTTAGAGAATGATATACTATTTTGTCTTTAAATGCCGGTAACAATTTTTCTACCTCTATAGAACTGCTAGATCTGAAAATTGGATATATTTTATAAATAAATTACTTATATGATAGCTTACAAGAGGAGGGTAAGAATTGGGAAATGAAGTTTGGAAGCAAACTTTATATGGTGGTAGTGTACCACTTTTAGTTGTTAATATACTAAAATTTAGGCGCCCACCACCGAGCCAATTTCGAAAAAAAGGCTGTAAAATTTTAACAGCACCTTAAATACAAAAAAACATTACATGTTAACAACTAGTCAGTTGGATAAGACGATAGCATGTCGGCTCTGCAACCCAAGGTTTCATGTTCGATTCTCGGTCAATCCATTTTATTTTTTTTCTTAATAATTATTTTATACGTTTTATTAAATTTGTTGAAATAATGAAAAAAATAAAAGATTTTTACCGGAATAATAATAATTATAGACAATAATAATTATTAAAAAAATATTCATTTACACATTGATGATGTACATACATATCTTAACAACTCGCACAACAAATAAATGAGGATTTTTCTTCACTTTAACAATTATTTCATACTAATTATCATTTTTGTTCATGTGTAAATTAATATTTTTTTAATTATAATTATTGTCTATAGTTATTATTATTCCAGTAAAAATCATTTATTTTTTTCATTATTTCAATAATTTTTTTAATAAAATGCATAAAATAATTATTCGGGTAAAAAAATAAAAATAAAATGGATTGAGCGAGAATCCAACTTGACTAGTTGTTAACATGTACTGTTTTTTTTGTATTTAAGGTGATGTTAAAATTTTAGAGCCTTTTTTTTCGAAATTCGCTCGGTGGTGGGCGCCTAAATATTAGTGTGTTAACAACTTAAGGGTACACTACCACCATACGAACTCTGCTTCCAAACTTCATTTCCCAATTCATACACTCCCCTTGTTAGTTTAAATATTGTTAATGAATGTAACTACTTACTCAATGGTAGGAAAACGTTGTAGTAGAGATAATCTTTTTGCCTTTTCGACATCGAATCGTTATTAATTACCCAAATCATTTCCTGGGTTAGTGTAATTCCTATTATAAAAATACATATTAAATACAAGTACTGAAATGACAATGAAAAAAATTGTATAATTACCAGACCGCTGAAACCCCAAAATATATCATCTTCTCTAGCATTAAAATCTTCAACAAGATTCAAATATTTAGCATGGTATATAGGAAGTAGATACTTTTTTCACCATAGAAGTAAAATCCTTCCTGGTAATCATTTATACAGCTTTTCTTTAATAAAGACTGTAAATTGTTATCGTAATGTAGTTCTGAATATGTCACAGTCGTTTTTAGTCATGTTACTTTGTAATGTTTGATCGTTAAATGTAATTCACCAATAATATACTTTCGAATATTTTATGTTTTAATTAATTTAAAATTACATATACTTTATAATAAACAATAAATATAGATCTGGGCTTCTGGGTGTAAGCCGCGTCGGATAACGACGCGGCTTACACCCACCGCGGAAACCTCAAAATTTGTATAACAATAAATATAATTATAAGTCAGATGCTTGACAGTAACTTTAAATTACTACAGCGCGGTGTAGATATGGTAGTCTCGAATAAGTCCCTTTTATAGGTTTCCTTATCAATCACCAATTTTCAAAGTTCGGACATGGCATGGTCATGTGTTGAACATTGATGTTGTTAGTCACGAGCTACTTTGGATATGAGGCGTTTATTTTGAACAGTGGCGTACGCAGGATTCTGTTATGGGGGGGGGGGGTCAAACAGATTTTTTTTAATATACAACAAACACGACATTAAATACATTACAGATTAGTTACAAACGCAATTCAAGCCTTCTTGGATTCTTGGCTAATTCATCAAGAATCTTATCTGCTGTCATCACAATTTCTCGGTGAATATTTAATAATGCCAAACCATTTAGATTATTCTTACCGATAGTATTACGCAGATACGTTTTTAGCTATCTTAGAGTGGAAAAAGAACGTTCACTTACCGCAGTTGTAACTGGTAATGTTACAAGTATATGCAGTAGTTTGTGTACTGTTGGAAATATTTTTACGTCACACATTAGAAACGCTTGATGAGCATTTTTTGGTACATCACTATTAGTAATGTGTCGCCACCACAGTTTTAGTTCTCCAATTCCTTCATCAATGCCATAGGTAGTAACACGCTCATATTTTTGTAGGAGTGTTGTAGCATTTTTTTCCTGTACTGTAGTAAAACCTGAATGATTTGGCAAAAGCCACATAAAACTCTCCAAAATAGTTTTATGTTTTAACAGACGATCTCTAATTTGATTAATAACAAAATTAAGCAAAGGTATAAATACAGATATTCTATAATATTCATCTGGAGTATTAGCCATAACGTTGCAGCGTTGAATTTGTCTTCCGGTTCGACGAGGAATAAGTATATCTATTTCGAACTCTTAACACATTTCTGTAACATTATTAAAAATGGCCGTAAATTCGGATTCAACGTCCTTCCGCATATCCATGAGAAGATTATTTGAATGCTCCGTCAATTTTAAAGCAGCAGATAGATCTAAATTTTCTGTTTGGAGTATTGTATTAAGAGGAAGTGTGATCGCAAAGGTTTTTGAGATAACTCGAAGAGAAACATGAAATTCCTAACTTTTAAGTGCACCTAAGAGTTGAACCGCGGCCGAGGAAGTTGTTTTATCGTGCCAGGATGAAATGTTTTCCAATTCATCAATTGTTGACTTTTGAAATTCCACAAAAACGTGTACTGACTCATGACGTTCAACCCATCTTGTTGCACACAACTGTTTAAGTCGAGTTGCTGAAGCTCTAGGCGTTAATTTATCTATGGAATCTGTAAGCATTGCTTGCCGTTTCGGTGTATTAAAAAAATTGAATGCGCTACTAAGGATTCCCATACAATTTCTTACAGAAGGTAATTCGCAGGCGTCAGAAATTGCCAGATTTAGACTATGAGATGCACAATGCAAATAAACAGCCAAATCATATTTCTCAGTTCATATTGTTGAGCACCTTGAAACCGACCACTCACTGCTGCGGATCCATCATATCCTTGACCAATCATAAAATTAGCAAGAGTGCCCATTAAAACATTTGCAAGACCTTTGCCTGTAAGATCAGTAACACTTGGGTCATTCTTTGTCAACTCTATCAGAGAAAAACGCTACTTTCACGGATTTTCATAATATTCACATATGTTGTTAAACTTGCTCAAAAAATATAAGTTTCATTCATCATTTTGTAAAATTTTACGTTTTTTGAAAACTACACGTATTTTAATTTTTGAAGAGATGACGCATATGCATTTAAATAATAATTTTTATCTCCGGATGTACTTATCGTAGCGAAATGAATTTTTTTTAGTTTTGTTCACAAAAGAACGGTCTTTTTGGACATTTTGTCCGTTTTTAAGTAGAACAAAAATTTAAATTATTTTTTGTAAAATTAATTTTTTTTTTAAATTTGAAAATGTGGTCGGGTGTTTAAAAATCTGAAAAAATCATAAATATTGCTTATAGTATTCTCTATCATCCCTGCAATTCTTAAGGTGGAAATATTTATAACGACTTCAAAAAATTTTTTTTAAGATTGCTATATAGAGGTCACGCGCACTATATATTGATATACTGTAATGAATTCGGATGTAAATATTAAAATTATTGTTGTTTGTGTGTAATCTATAGAATTAGTAAATAGATTTAGAAATAAAGTAATCATACAGTGGGTTTCAATCTGTTTGTTTCACATATCCACAAAGGTATACATGTATACATATATACATACATTTATACTGATTTTTATTTCTGTTCCTTTTCAGAATCAGAATATTATAAATCTGGTGTAATTTCTCAAAAATAAAATCTAAAAAGTTGTCTATCATATACATATCGCAAGATTGTCACTTTAAAAACAACTCATATAATTAATTTTAATTAAAAAATACGAATAAACCAAAAAAATTAAATTAAATTTGGGAGTTTGGATGGATTTTTTTTTAATTTTAAGAAAATATAATTTACTTAAAACTTTTTCTATTAACCCTGAACATAACATATTGATCACGTTAAAATCAGTGATAAGAAATGTTTTTTTTTTTCAAACAATTAGAATACACGAATCATTAATATAAAAAGTAGATGTTGGTGGATAATTCTATAATATTGCTCTGTTTTGTCCCTGAATATTAAATAGATCAAATTAGTTTTAATTGAAATGAAGGGTTCTATGCGTATTTTTTGGTTAACAATAATTGAAACAGCTTTTAAAGTGACCACATATAATTTTCAGAGATAATAACCTACACTATAGACGATATAATTAATTTTAAAGGTTTTTTTAATACGAGAACATTCTTAATTTTAAGAATTTTTGAGAATTGACATACATTAATTCTGAATTTAAATACCTTATTAGATATGTGAAACAAACAGTTTGAAACCCACTGTATGATTACTTTATTTCTAAATCTATTTATTAATTCTATAGATTACACACAACAATAATTTTAACATTTACATCCGAATTCATTATAGTATATCAATATATAGTGCGCGTGACCTTTATATAGCAATCTTAAAAAAATTTTTTTGAAGTCGTTATAAATATTTCCACCTTAAAAATTGCAGGGATGATAGAGAATACTATAAGCAATATTTATGATTTTTTTCAGATTTTTAAACACCCGACCACATCTTCAAATTAAAAAAAAAAAAAATTTTACAAAAAATAATTTAAATTTTTGTTCTACTTAATAACGGATAAAATGTCCAAAAAGACCGTTCTTTTGTGAACAAAACTAAAAAAAATTCATTTCGCTACGATAAGTACATCCGGAGATAAAAATTATTATTTAAATGCATATGCGTCATCTCTTCAAAAATTAAAATACGTGTAGTTTTCAAAAAACGTAAAATTTTACGAAATGATGAATGAAACTTATATTTTTTGAGCAAGTTTAACAACATATGTGAATATTATGAAAATCCGTAAAAGTAGCGTTTTTCTCTGATAAAGTTGACTAAGAATGACCCACTTACAAACTGTAAAAAATCTTCTTTTATTTTTCCTGTGTCATAATCGAAGTATCGGACACATAGAAAATTGTTCTATGCCAGCTATATCGCTGGTCTCATCAGCCAAAACAGAAAAAAATTTAGCAGAATTTACCTTTAATACAATCTTTTGAAGAATTAATTTGTTGCACGCATTTATCACTTCATTCTGGATTCTTGGACTTAAATATTTTGCATTTTTTTGTGAAATTGCTAGATGTTTTTTAAGTGTTTCGTCTCCGCCCATGGTTCTATATCGTAATAGCGCTCGAAAATTTCCGTCATTTTCGTCAGAATCCTCCAATTTAAACTGTCCAAAATTCTTATGTCCCCTGAGAGCAAGACCTTGTCGATCGCATAAAATTATAGTTTCGATTACTGGCGTTAATCTGGAACGATTTTCACGAATTTGTTGTTTTAATGATGAGTCCAAGGAAATATTAATCGGTTCAATTTTTTTTTCGTTAATGGCTTTACGATTTTGAAAACGTAAAATTGCGGTTTTGTGATATTCACAATTTTGGTGCTGCTTAAACGTTTCTATTGCCTTTTTTCAGTTTGAAAATGGAATTTTCGAAAGCTTACCCAAAGGCTGAATACCTACACCACCATAATTCAAACTAAACAAAACACAATATAATAAATGTTTCTGACCCCCCCTAACCCCCCCCCCCCCTGCGTACGCCACTGAGCCTATACTCTACCTCAGAGGATTGAACCCTTGGTGTCGTCCGTGTGTGAAGTTGTGTTGGTATTTAGGGACTTCAGGATTTCCTTGTTTTACTCACCTTCCCTTTTAGGTCACTGGGACTGAGGTGAGGTCGTAATAGCAAATAAAACATTTATTGAATTTTATGTTATTTATTTTATTTAAAAATTAAAATAATTATTGATGTAGTATGCAAATATATGATTTTAATGATTATATTATTTAAGTTGAATTTTGACTATTGTCGAACGTTCTCTAAGAACTCGTCCGGTAAAACAGTGCCCGATAATCTGTTGTCACATCTTTTATAACCTCGGTAACGCCGCGACGGGTTGCAAGTTGCAGTTCCCAGGCATCACCTCAGTTAATTTGCCGACGTTTCACAACGTGACTATTTCGTGTGAACATCAACGTGTGAACGACGACGTGTAACAACAAATTACGGAGCAAGGGGTTTCGGGTTATAACACCATGGAGTCATAATATTAGGCAATATAGTAGCATATTTAGCGACTGTCATGTACCAGTTTAATATTATATGTGGTGAATTCTGCTTCGCCACAAAGGAAAAAAAAAGAAATAATAATATTTTCAATAGTAGGTAAAGACCGATAATTTATTTGAATGAAATAATTTAAATGAAAGTAAAAAATAATTTATTTTTGATTAATTGAAATATATATTTTAATTGGTAAATTATATACGTAGTTTCAATAAAAATAACATCATAAATAAACTATTTAAAACTTTACATGTGTATTTCAACCCAAAAAACATATATTATCGATATGTTTACCTAAAAAACATAATGCATAAATAGCAGGTAGTGTTAATCTAAATGTAAAAATAAATAAAAAGTCGGAAACAATTGAAAATAAAAATAAAAATTATTTTGTACAGGGTACGGGATTCGAACCTGTGTTATTTGGATCATAACTCGGCGCTCTACACCCGCGGCAATTGAAGGATTCTTAACGTAGATGCTTATTACAGTACATAAGAGCTTAAGGAAATATACCAATTTTCAAAATTTAATATCTTTACTAATAAGGGCTGCCCAGATGAGTTCTCGAACACGTGTCTAGATTCACCTCTCCAAAGCTGACTGAAATCCTAACTTCCCTAGATGGAATGTCCCCTTGTTTCAGTTAAATAATACATTATATAGGTAAATTACATTTATTTAAAACTTTATAGATTACAATACTTCTTAATAAACAAACGCAGGTATTAAATTAAATAGTATTTAATTAAATATCGATATTACAACATTTTTCGGTAGTTTTATCTGCACCTAGTAACATGAATATGTAGTTCAGTTAATTAAATAATACATTCTATAGGTATATTATATTTATCCAAATTCTTTTTAATCCAGATATCGAACTTATCAATGTAGTCTTGCGTCATTTCTTCTTTGTAAGAATCTGTTTTTCCTTTTCTGATAAAGTTTCCCTTTTTTACTGGAAAACCATTCTCTTCGAAAAGTGTGGTTATATTATCCATATTTACTGAAGTATTATTTTTCATCGATTGGAATTGGAGATGTTCTTTCAGTTTAGAGATATTTTCTGTGCTTGGATTTTTATTAAAGAATTTACACATTCTGTTTAAAGTATTTTCCATATCATTGACTACTTCGTTATAAGTAAGATATAAAATAATATCATTGTTTAACTCACAAAAATCATCCATAGTTCCATTGAAACCTCTGTATTTGACATTGAAATGATAGTGTGAAACACAAACTGATTTTGGATCTCTTGCTATATGTACAATCTAAAACAGTAATTTGTTTCTTTATATCACAAAATATTATTTAGATAATCGGTCGATATTGAAGTAATTGATTTAAACTGATCGGAGACAAATCAGTTTGTATCTCAAACCTATAATAATCTATATTTATGTGTAATGCCACTACATTTACCTATTTTCACAGGAACACAAAAACACGGAATACAGTGTCAACGAAATGATGATTTAGTTATTTATGGTCTCGTGTAACATCTAAATTTGACGTAATATGTAGTAAATGCAGTACATATATTAGATGTACCGGAAAGTTTTTTCGTTTTTTTAGATGATAAAAAAAACTTAATGAATATAATAGTTTCCATTATGATTAATTACACTTTGCCATCTATTGAGGAGAGAAAATATTCCTGTTTTATAAAAATCAGGTGTTTTTGAAGAAAAAAATTGGTCAAAGGTCATTTTTACATGATTCATATCTCTAAGCTTTTTGTTTCTTAAGAAATATTCTAGTGACCTGGACAATTGGTAGTCTGATGGTGCTATGTCTGGTGAATAGGGAAGGTGAGGTAAAACCTCCCAACCATGTTAAGAAATTTTTTACACGTATTTTTTGCTACATGAGGTCGAGCGTTATCATGTTGAAGAATAATTTTGCCTCTATTTACATTAACCCTTTAACGCCCAACTTGACCATTTTTCGACAACATTTTCAGTAGTGCGTAGCACTAACTTAAAATCGTTCAAAAAATTTTTGAGATACCATTTCTAACGTAAAATCTTATGTTCTTTTAGAATCCGGTATCAGAATTGTCGAAAAATGTAACAATAAAAAGTTATAAACAATTTTTCGCAAAAAAACGTGAATTTTTGAAATAAAAATTTCTTTTAACTCAAATTTTCGAATGAAAAGAGGGTCCACTTGTACGTCTAACACGTATAGATTTGGTCAATGACATATATACTTTATTTTATAATAGTTTTAATGCCGAAATTCAACATGGCGGCCATCCGAACAACCCCTTTTCCACCAAACTTATCTAGAATTGTTCGTGATTTTTTTCTCGATTAGGATCGACTTGACGAAAAAAAGTCATAGAACAAAAAGTGCTTAGAATTGATCAAAGAACACATGTTTCAGAATTTTTGGAGCGATTTTTGGGTTTTTTCAAAAAATGGCCATAAAACAATAATTTAAAAATCGCTCCAAAAATTCTGAAAAAATTCACACGTGTTCTTTGATCAATTCTAAGCACTTTTTGTTCTATGACTTTTTTTCGTCAAGTCGATCCTAATCGAGAAAAAAATCACGAACAATTCTAGATAAGTTTGGTGGAAAAGGGGTTGTTTGGATGGCCGCCATGTTGAATTTCGGTATTAAAACTATTATAAAATAAAGTATATATGTCATTGACCAAATCTATACGTGTTAGACGTTTAAGTGGACCCTCTTTCCATTCGAAAATTTGAGTTAAAAGAAATTTTTTTTTCAAAAATTCACGTTTTTTTCGAAAAATTGTTTATAACTTTTTATTGTTACATTTTTCGACAATTCTGATACCGGATTCTAAAAGTACATAAGATTTTACGTTAGAAATGGTATCTCAAGAATTTTTTGAACGATTTTAAGTTAGTGCTACACAACACTGAAAATGTTGTCGAAAAATGGTCAAGTTGGGCGTTAAAGGGTTAATACATAATCAGAAAACGTCCAGAAATTGTGAATAGAGCCAAAATTATTATTCAACATGATAACGCTCGCCTTATGCAGCAAAAAATACGTGTAAAAAAATGTCTTAACTTGGTTGGGAGGTTTTACTTCACCTTCCCTATTCACCAGACATAGCACCATCAGACTACCAATTGTCCAGGTCACTAGAATATTTCTTAAGAAACAAAAAGCTTAGAGATATGAATTATGTAAATATGACTCTTGACTAATTGTTTTCTTCAAAAACATCTGATTTTTATAAAACAGGAATATTTTCTCTCCCCAATAGATGGCAATTATTATACTCTATAAAATATTTTTTGGTCAGATTTATAAAATTTTTTTTATCATCTAAAAAAACGAAAATACTTTCCGATACACCTAATATTTGAAAATCACATTTGGATATAACACGTTGAAGTATATACAAAACACTGATTTTCCCTCTGGTACAAGAATTTCATTTTATTTTTGTGTACCTGTGATATTTATACATATATATTTTTATATATTTATCAAACCTACTTTTGGCTGTACTGTATTTTCTCTTAATTGTTTTGGTAAAAGTTCCCATGGAAGATGAGTTTTACGAAACCTTGGTGAAGGTATTTTGTCGAAATCATTTAGAGAATGATATACTATTTTGTCTTTTAATGCCGGTAACAATTTTTCTACCTCTATAGAACTGCTAGATCTGAAAATTGGATATATTTTTTAAATAAATTACTTATTTGATAGCTTACAAGGGGAGGGTAAAAATTGGGAAATAAAGTTTGGAAGCAGACTTTGTATGGTGGTAGTGTACCACTTTAAGTTGTTAATATACTAAAATTTAGGCGCCCACCACCGAGCCAATTTCGAAAAAAAGGCTCTAAAGTTTTAACAGCACCTTAAATACATAAAAACATTACATGTTAACAACTAGTCAGTTAGTTAGTTAAAACGATAGCATGTCGGCTCTGCACCCAAGGTTCATGTTCGATTCTCGGTCATTCCATTTTATTTTTTTTCTTAATAATTATTTTATACGTTTTATTAAATTTGTTGAAATAATGAAAAAAATAAAAGATTTTTACCGGAATAATAATAATTATAGACAATAATAATTATTAAAAAAATATTTTTCTTCACTTTAACAATTAATTCATACTAATTATCATTTTTGTTCATGTGTTAATTAATATTTTTTTAATTATAATTATTGTCTATAGTTATTATTATTCCAGTAAAAATCTTTTATTTTTTTCATTATTTCAATAAATTTTTTAATAAAATGCATAAAATAATTATTCAGGTAAAAAACTAAAAATAAAATGGATTGAGCGAGAATCGAACTTGAAAAACCTTGGGTTTATCCAACTGACATGTAATGTTTTTTTTGTATTTAAGGTGCTGTTAAAACTTTAGAGCCTTTTTTTCGAAATTGGCTCGGTGGTGGGCGCCTACATTTTAGTGTGTTAACAACTTAAGGGTACACTACCACCATACGAACTCTGCTTCCAAACTTCATTTCCCAATTCTTACCCTCCCCTTGTTAGTTTAAATATTGTTAATGAATGTAACTACTTACTCAATGGTAGGAAAACGTTGTAGTAGAGATAATCTTTTTGCCTTTTCGACATCGAAATCGTTATTAATTACCCAAATCATTTCCTGGGTTAGTGTAGTTCGTATTATAAAAATACATATTAAATACAAGTACTGAAATAACAATGAAAAAAATTTTATAATTACCAGACCGCTGAAACCCCAATATATGTATATCATCTTCTCTAGCATTAAAATCTTCAACAAGATTCAAATATTTAGCATGGTATATAGGAAGTAGATACTTTTTTTCACCATAGAAGTAAAATCCTTCCTGATAATCATTTATACAGCATTTCTTTAATAAAGACTGTAAATTGTTATCGTAATTTAGTTCTGAATATGTCACAGTCATTTTTAGTCCTGTAACTTTGTAATGTTTGATCGTTAAATGTAATTCACCAATAATATACTTTCGGATATTTTATGTTTTAATTAATTTAAAATTACATATACTTTATAAATATACAATATATACAATAAATATAGATCTTGGCTTCTGGGTGTAAGCCGCGTCGGTAACAACGCAGCTTACACCCACCGCGGAAACCTCAAGATTTGTATAACAATAAATATAATTATAAGTAAGCGCGGTGTCGATTTATCTGTATATCAGAATACTCTGATGGTAGTCTCGAATAAGTCTCTTTTATAGGTTTCCTTATCAATCACCAATTTTCAAAGTTCGGACATGACGTGGTCATGTGTTGAAAATTGATGTTGTTAGTCACGAGCTACTTTGGATATGAGGCGTTTATTTTGAACAGTGGCGTACGCAGGATTCTTTTATGGGGGGGGGGCAAACAGATTTTTTTTTTAATATACAACAAACACGACATAAAATACATTACAGATTAGTTACAAACGCAATTCAAGCCTTTTTGGATTCTTGGCTAATTCATCAAGAATCTCATCTGCTGTCATCACAATTTCTCGGTGAATATTTAATAATGCCAAACCATTTAGATTATTCTTACCGATAGTATTACGCAGATACGTTTTTAGCCATCTTAGAGTGGAAAAAGAACGTTCACTTACCGCAGTTGTAACTGGTAATGTTACAAGTATATGCAGTAGTTTGTGTACTGTTGGAAATATTTTTACGTCACACATTAGAAACGCTTGATGGGCATTTTTTGGTACATCACTATTAGTAATGTGTCGCCACCACAGTTTTAGTTCTCCAATTCCTTCATCAATGCCATAGGTAGTAACACGCTCATATTTTTGTAAGAGTGTTGTAGAATTTTTTTCCTGTACTGTAGTAAAACTGAATGATTTGGCAAAAGCCACATAAAACTCTCGAAAATAGTTTTAGGTTTTAGCAGACGATCTCTAATTTGATTAATAACAGAATTATGAAAAGGTATAAATACAGATATTCTATAATATTCTTCTGGAGTATTAGCCATAACGTTGCAGCGTTGAATTTGTCTTCCGGTTCGACGAGGAATAAGTATATCTATTTCGAACTCTTAACACATTTCTGTAACATTATTAAAAATGGCCGTAAATTCGGATTCAACGTCCTTCCGCATATCCGTGAGAAGATTATTTGAATCCTCCGTCAATTTCAAAGCAGCAGATAGATCTAAATTTTCTGTTTGGAGTATTGTACTAAGAGGAAGTGTGATCGCAAAGGTTTTTGAGATAACTCGAAGAGAAACTTGAAATTCCAGACTTTTAAGTGCAACTAAGAGCTGAACCGCGGCCGAGGAAGTTGTTTTATCGTGCCAGGATGAAATGTGTTCCAACTCATCAATTGTTGACTTTTGAAATTCCACAAAAACGTGAACTGACTCATGACGTTCAACCCATCTTGTTGCACACAACTGTTTAAGTCGAGTTGCTGAAGCTTTAGGCGTTAACTTATCTATGGAATCTGTAAGCATTGCTTGCCGTTTCGGTGTATTAAAAAAATTGTATGCGCTACTAAGGATTCCCATACAATTTCTTACAGAAGGTAATTCGCAGGCGTCAGAAATGGCCAGATTTAGACTATGAGTTGCACAATGCACATAAACAGCCAAATCATATTTCTCAGTTACATATTGTTGAGCACCTTGAAACCGCCCACTCATTGCTGCGGCTCCATCATATCCTTGACCAATCATAAAATTACAGTCTATTTGTAAATTATCAAGAGTGTCCATTAAAACATTTGCAAGACCTTTGCCTGTAAGATCAGTAACACTTACAAACTGTAAAAAATCTTCTTTTATTTTTCCTGTGTCATTATCGAAGTATCATCAGCCAAAACAAAAATTTTTTGCAGAATTTACCTTTACAACAATCTTTTAAAGAATTAATTTGTTGCACGCACTTATCACTTCATTCTGGATTCTTGGACTTAAATATTTTGCATTTTTTTGTGAAATTGCTAGATGTTTTTTAAGAGTTTCGTCTCCGCCCATGGCTCTATATCGTAATAGCGCTCGAAAATTTCCGTCATTTTCGTCGCTTTTTATGTAAACATATCGATAATATATGTATGTTTAAAGTAAAGTTTTAAATAGTTTATTTATGATGTTATTTTTATTGAAACTACGTATACATATAATTTACCAATTAAAAATATATTTCAATTAATCAAATTTATTTGATACCTAAATAGATTATTTTTCACTTTTATTTAAATTATTAAGTAATTACGATATTATTATTTTTATTTTATAATAAACTAGCTGGGCCCACGCGGCTTCGCTCGCGTGGACTACGGAATTATTGTTTATAATTTAAAAAAATATATAGTTGGATTAAGTACAAACACGATTAGTTATTATTGTATTAAAAACCAAAGAACACTTAAATTACCTACCTAACAAAAGCGAATCAGAACAAAAATTAAAAATAATTTTTGTTCTATTTAAAAGTTAATTATTGAAAACAAAATAAACAATTGACAATCAAAAGATACCGGCCTGATCATTCACTATGCCATGCGTCTACTTGGCACACCCCTCGCCGCACTTCGCGACACGGTGTTAGGGTACTCAGGAGGTAGGCCTATACTCTACCTCAGAGGATTGAACTCTTGGTGTCGTCCGTGTGTGAAGTTTTGTTGGTATTTTAGGGACTTCAGGATTTCCTTGTTTTACTCACCACTTTTTAGTACGGTTTTCGTACTATTCATGACCCGACCGTACCAAAATCGTATCTCAGCTCTGACCGTACCTTTTGCCCCAAAAAGATTTTTACAAGCTTTTATTCAGCTTCACTACGTAAAAAAATATTTTTTTATTATGAATAACACAAATAAAAGTAAAAACAAAACGTACTTTAATTTTTCGTCTATATTTACTTTTCAGTATTTTTTTAACGAAACATAAAGAGCGTTCCGAGGGGCGTCCATTAATTACTTGATAATTGATGTCTTTTAACACAAAATAAAATAAAAAATATAATTAAATAAATAATAATAATTCAAATACATTTCTAACAATTTTAACATTTGTAGTGTCAGGGGTTGGGGGCGACAAAAAAAGTTATTTAATCACAACAGTTTGAAACCGTACCTTTTTGTCAAATTCCGTACCATTTTGGTAAGCCTATCGTACTTTTTAGGGAGTTCATACTGGCAACACTGGTTGTCACATCTTTTATAACCTCGGTAACGCCGCGACGAGTTGCAAGTTGCAGTTCCCAGGCATTACCTCAGTTAATTTGCCGACGTTTCACAACGTGACTATTTCGTGTGAACATCAACGTGTGAACGACGATGTGTAACAACAAATTACGGAGCAAGGGGTTTCGGGTTATAGCAAAATGCTTCAGAATCATAATCAAGAATAAATTGTACAGGTTTAATCAAGATCAGCTGTGCACTTTATGTAACATAAATAGTAATGAAACTTTAGAACATATCCTATTAGAATGTCCAATGTACAAACCTTATAGAGAATGGTTCTTAAAACCAATTATGATAGAAACAAATAACTGGACACATATAATTCGCTTTTTGTCAGCTCATTCTAAGGATGTATGTATCAAATTATTTAAATATATTGAATGTGCATTTCATACGCGAGCCTTTATTCTGAATTTGGATGAACAATGTCAAACACCATAGACCAGTGGCTTAGCGAGGGGGGGGCAAGGGGGTCTATCATGCCCCGGGCGCCACTTCCAGAAGGGCGCCAAATGGCCCTTAACCTTTTGAACCATATAGCATAAACCCAATTTATAAAGGGCCATAGGCCAGAATATGTAACTGAAGACGTTTTTAGGGTTCCGAAGAAACCCTATTAATATCGCTTTGTCGTCCGTCCGTCCGTCCTTTTCACTCAAAGCTAAATAGCTCGTAAACTATATAAGCTATAAACTTGAAATTTTTACTGAACATGTAAAATGACACCCTCTAGTAAAATATGTACAAATTTATTGAATAAATAATTTTTCAGGGGGGGCAATAAGGAGCTAAAGCTAGGTAAAAAAAATAAATTTTTTTATACCAAGACATGTGGCACGTTAAAATGTATAACCAAACAAGCGAATTTTGACCCTTTTTTAATTTTTTTTCTAAATCAAAAATGGCGCCTGTAGGGTGTTAAAAGCAGTATTTTATTTTGCCCCCCCCCCCCACCCTCTAACTCTGTAACTACTGGCTCAAAAAATCTGAAAAAAATTTGGTAACGAGGTTTTGGTGGGACTACCAACGACAAATACTAAAGTCAATAATATAATTTTGAATTTTGGAATAATAGGGAGGGGTGTAAGAGAATTAAAAAAAATTATTTTCATATCTAGGCATGTGATATGTCAAAATGTACATCTCAATTCGTAGAACATGACCATATTTTTTATTTTTTTTCTAACTCAAAAATGGCGCCTGTAGGGGGCTAAAAGCAGTGTTTTATTTTGCCCCCCCCCCCTCTATCTCTGTAACTACTGTCTCAAAAAATCTGAAAAAAATTTGGTAACGAGGCTTTGGTGGGACTACCAACGACAAATACTAAAGTCATCAATATAATTTGAAATTTTGGAATTATGGGGAGGGGCGTCATAAATTTTTTTTTTTTTTGATATCTAGGCATGTGGTATGTCAAAATATAGATCTCAATTAGTAGAACTTAACATTTTTTGATATTTTAACTTTAACTTAAAAATGCACCTGTAAGTGGTTCCAAACATTTCACGTAGTACACAGAGAGAAAAGTCATGATAATTTTTATACAGAAAATCTTAGAAAAATTACTGTGCTCTCTTATAATGCGTGCGCAATCGACGATACAAGTAAAAAATATTTATACGTCCATATAAAAATTATCAGTGCTTACATTATATAAATTGCTTTTTTATCACGGTAGAAATTACGGTGCTAGCATGGTAATATTTGGAACGTTTGGAACGCTGTATCAGAAAACTGCCTTACCGGCCTTACCGATTCAGTAAAATTTCTATAGCTTATTATTTTTTTTTTCAAACAGAAAGGTAAAAACAATAAAAAGCAATTTCATTTTAAGAAAGTTATCGATTTATTTATATAATATACATTGTTTTGAATTTTACAACTAATAATAGTTTACAAATATAGTTGTAGAACAATTTACATAAAGATGTGACAACCAATACATGTGCAAAGAGACCGATTCACAGAACAAATTAAATATAAAATAACGTATTTTCAATATCTAAAATCTAAACTAACCTATATCTGTCAAAACTTATTTTACAAATAAAACTTCTAAAAATAACACATTAAAACCGAACAAAACATTATTGTAAAACATTTATCACCCACATTCATTTAAAATTCGCACAAAACAATAATTTTAATAAAATAAAAACAATCATAGCCATTTTAAATCTAAATATGCTACACGTCCCGCTTTAAATATTATTCACACTAAAAACAATTTTGAATATAAATTAAAATATAATACTTTAAAATCACGATAACATAGAAAAATATCTTTAAAATAGAAAACACTACACAATTACAATATGTACTTTTAAAACAAATATACATTCTAAATATGTATGTAACTGTCAGCTTATAGGCCGTCGGAAGATCGAAAATAGCCGACTGTACTCGAACCTTACTACCTTGTTTATGCTGATAGTAAAATTTGCTTTATATCCTAACTTTCTATTAAGATATATCGAAAACCATAAATCTGAGATCTAGACATGATGCGTATGATTTTTAGAGAATCGTTTTACAAACAAAATAAAACCATACATACATCTCCACGATAAACAGTTAATGAGATATCACATTTTTAGTTTTTGTGTTTTCAACATAATTGGTATCTTCTGTCTTTTTCTTTCTTTCTGCTTTTGCCAGATATCTTTGAAATATCATTGAATTTTATAAGTCAGTATTGTAAAATTTATCAGACCGCCTAATAATTTACATCAACTTAAATAGCATTTTTTTTAAGAAAAACAATTAAAAAATACAAATTTGTCGAGATAGGAACTTTTTACTGTGCTGTTTTATAAATTTCGCTGGCCTGTATTTTAAAAAATACTATTGTGTCCTTTACTTTTTATATTATGAATTTTAATTTTTCTTATTTTACCGTATAAAATTGACCATATTCGACTTTCGCACATCGTTTATAGTGCAGAGCACAGTAATTTTTCTAAGATTTTTCTCTCCGTGTACGTACTTCGGAACCCTTATGGCATACACTCGTGTATGTCTTGCCTGAATTATTTTTTTTTTAGTCGCGGCAATTTTAATTCAGATTTATTATATAATTATTATTATTTTTGGGGGCGTCAAAAAGGTATCGTGCCCCGGGCGCCAATTATGCTTGCTACACCACTGCCATAGACATATATGAGTGTGTAACTTGAAGCGAAGTTGTCTGTAATAGTAATACAGACATAATAATGCACTAATACATTTATATAATATTTGTTTACACATATCATATATAAATCCTAAGAATGTGCTGAATATGTACATTGTACATAGTACATATGTAGTAAACAAAATAATTTCTATTATATTAAAATTTAATATAACACATTATTAATATATTAGTATAGTATAAGCACATACACAAACATACATGGAGAGACTTTTTCTTTTAATAATGTTTTTTTTTACTCATGTCACTCATGTAAGTTTGAGTAACAAAAAAAAAATGTATCAGAATACATGTAACACAAATTATTGTATACTTCCAACCTTCCTGTAATGTAATTATATTACTAAATACAGTATTTTCTATTCTATTCTATAAGTCTTTGGAAACACATACAAACAGTTTTACAAAAATAAAGGTTTTACAAAAAATTGTATTGTGAATCATAAACAAGCATGATTCCATTATTAATAATTAAATTAAACAAAAACAATTGAAGATATCAGGTCCTAATTTTCAGTTAATGTTCTGTACTACAGAATGTTTATTTTCCAGGGATATCAACTTAAAAAACGTTAAACTTTATTAGTTATTACAGTTTAAAAGAGTGTGTTTTCAGCCATTTTAATCAGCGTAACGGATTAACAAATGATTTTTTAATTTTTTTTTGTATACTTATTTAGACCGCTATTTACCAAAAATCAGAAAATCTTGAAAATTATACAAATGAACCATGGATAACTCCTGTCGCGGACAACCAAAATCGGAGCAAACTTAGGGTATTATTCTACACCATATTCGTAACAAATGCTGTTAGTATTAAAACTGTACCTACTCAAAAATAATCTGTTTTAGCCTCCACAGCCTGGACTATAAAAGTTGTAGAGAACATTATTTTCTATAATTTATGTTCTATTCTTTTTTTGTATCTTTTATGAATTGACCAAAAAAATAATTTAGATTTTATTTAAAATTAACTTTAATAATATGAAGTATATACCGGGTGTTCCAGACCACCCGTTCACTATATTTTACGCCCAAACTATTGAAGACAGAGTTTTATGATAAAAAATTTACTATATATATTGAACCTAATGAATTTCAGGAAAATATTTTCAACCTAAAACTCCCCCTTGGGGGGTAGTTTGAGGGGTACATGCTAATTTCTCAGCAAAATCAAATGGAACGGTGTATCCAAAAGTAGATAATTTTAAAGATCATAAAAAAGTAAGAAACCTTTGTAAAAAAAAAAATTTCATACATTCAATTGTTTAGAAAATAGGGGACTTGTTCCCAAATTTTAGGGATTTACTAAAAGTGCTCTAGTTTCGTTAAATGTTATCATGACTTTTTTTTAATATATACATACATATATCTATTCTTAATAAACCATTTTTCTTTAAATTATATATCTAATATTCGGAATATCTAATATTTAAAAATTACAAACTTTATATTTATTTACAATAATAATGCAATTACGATTTATTACTTATCATTAAGATAAAACTGGAACGCGCCGATACAAGTATTGCACTCAATGCGCGTATCCCTTCATTATTAAATTCAGCAGTTAAAATTATATTTTTGATTTATTTTTAATTCTATTATTTTTGCATTTATTTTGTTTATTCCCCAGTTTTAAATATTATCGTATGGTACTCCGCGATATATTTTCATGTAAATATATAGTTTTTAGGTCTATTATATTCGATAATTTTATATTTTGTTATGCATACACGTGGAGGATAGAAAAGCTACGGCTATGATCTTTTAATTTAATTTCGTGGGGAACGGTTAAATGTGAATAGATGAGTTTTTGAAAGATATCAGATTGAGCATAGATGAGGCGTGTTAAAACAAAAGTCGCCTAATCCATCTAAATTTATTTTCTACATATCGTTTTTTTCTTTTAATATTTTGTGTAGTTCCAATATCAGTTTTTATGGTCAATAATATCATTATGCACTGATAACAGATTCAAATTATGAAGAAAGCAAATTAAAACAATTACAAAATTTTGAGTAATTTTGAAAACAAATTTCTAATCCATGCATTCTAAACTTTTGTTTAGAATGCATGGATTAGACAAGTTTTGTTTAAGTTTTGTAAATTATTTAATTGTTTATTTGTTGTATTGATCTTTTCTGAAACAGATGTTACAAATGCTAACAATAAGATATTAAATATTTGTAACATCTATTTCAAATTTTGAAATATTATATTTTATTTAATGGATAAGACTGAGCTTTGTTTTAACACACAGTTTAATTATTGATTTTGAACGTGATAAGATAAGATTTGTCATGTATAATACCGGGTAATTGTACCTTTATACATAAGGAACAGAATCTGATAGCTAACTCAGTTTGGGTCAGGGGGTGGATAAGGCGACTTTTATTTTAACACGACTCAGATACGCGATAGCGTAGTACGTAAAATTAAATTGTTTTGAAGTTCGTGACCAACAAAGGGTTAGTCCGAAGATATAATTGACCACAACGACAATATTTCCACCCAAGTGCTGATTGCCGAAGGTGGGGAACACGAATTAGTGGAACTGCGTGGCGATTAATAAGAAAGAACTTGATCACTGGTGGTCCACGATCCAGGCTCCCACGTCTCTAACTGACGGAACCCAGGACCCCGGAACTGCGTACACGATTCAGGCAATTTATTTATTTGTTTATTTATATTTATCATCTCCTCAAACCATATCTGTCGTGTAATCCCCGACACGACAGAATATTGTATTACGTCATCAGGCTGTGTGTCAGACGGAGGGCTCCTCCCCAAGAGGACAACATTTATAAGATTATTATTAGATATATGTTGAATTTTGTAGTGTCTAGAATTTTATTTTGATTTCGTCGTTTTGTATATTCCATGTTTAGTTTCAATGTAAATTTATTTTGTAAATATATGTTTAAACTAGTATGACCTGTCTCTTAGTACAACCGCCTTTTTTTTTAGTTCGTGATTTTTAATTAGTTATTATAGTAAGGTAGTTTGAAATCACGTGGCGCCCAAAAGAAAAAAAAGAATAATCTATTATTGTTTTGTTTTTAATTATATTTTACCCCGCCCGTCTCCACTGGAGCTAGGGCACTCTACCTTTTGTCATCTTCTGAATTAGGTACGTGACAATGTTAATGAAATTTTATTTTAAAATTTTTATTTCAAAGTAGAAATAATGAACTTTCTAATGATGTATGATTATTTGAGATTTGGATAATTTATAGTGTCATACGCGACATATCAAAAAAGCCAAATTTCAATTGGGGATAATTCAAAATTTTTAAATGGAATGATATATTAATTAGTACTTTATTTTAAAAAATATATTGAAATTAACAACTTTTGTTAAGAAAATTAAAAATTTATATCTTTACTAATAAGGGCTGTCCAGATGAGTTCTCGAACACATGTCTCCTTCTTTTTGGTCTAGATTCACCTCTCCAAAGCTGACTGAAATCCTAACTTCCCTAGATGGAATGTCCCCTTGTTAGTAACATGAATATGACGGATTCCACGGTCGATCAGACAGAGCGCTCGCGCTGGCCTTTTTTAATGTATCGCTACTTTTCTATCTCGCTGTGTCCAGCGCCCACGGGGCTACAAAAAAAATCTGCATACGCAATTGGATAGATTTTTGTCTGATCTTTCTAATGGTGTCCTCATTTTTCCCGGAAAATGCATTTTTCACCGATAAAATCGACTTCAAAGTTAAAGCGATTTATCGGAAAATATGTATCTTTTGAACCTGGCTTAAGTTATATCAATCGATAGATAATCTAATGATGAACATCTGTGCGAAATTTCAGGATGGAGACTTTAACAGTTCAAAAGTTATTAACGAATGAACATCGAAAAACGTGGTTTTGCGGCCGCGCGTGCTGCTACAAACAGCGCTACAACGCACGTAATGTTTAGATTTAAAAGTATTTTGCATTTTTGCATTCGTGCAGAGGCGTATTTACCATGGGGCCATGGGGGCCATGGCCTAGGGCGGCAGGTCGAGAGGGGCGGTAGATTTTTTTAGTTTAATATAGCACATTTAAAAAAAATAATAGGGAAACAAAAAATGAGTAGCGTGACTAAAAAAAAAGGCCATCAGTTTTTTATGTACATTATATATTAAACATACTAGTATGTTTAATATATGATTATATTTTCCATTATTTGCAAAAAAAATTATCACTTTTCAGTTCATATAGGAATTTTGACTGTTAAAAATATATTATATTTTCCCATGGTATAGGGGCGGCAATTTTTTTTTGACCAGGGCGACAATTTTTTTGCCCAAAGCGGCAATTTTTTAAATGTGCTATATTAAACTAAAAAAATCTACCGCCCCTCTCGACCTGCCGCCCTAGGCCATGGCCCCCATGGCCCCATGGTAAATACGCCTCTGCACGAATGCAAAAATGCAAAATACTTTTAAATCTAAACATTACGTGCGTTGTAGCGCTGTTTGTAGCAGCACGCGCGGCCGCAAAACCACGTTTTTCGATGTATATTCGTTAATAACTTTTGAACCGTTAAAGTCTCCATCCTGAAATTTCATACAGATGTTCATCATTAGATTATCTATCGATTGATATAACTTAAGCCAGGTTCAAAAGATACATATTTTCCGATAAATCGCTTTAACTTTGAAGTCGATTTTCTCGGTAAAAAATGCATTTTCCGGGAAAAATGAGGACACCATTAGAAAGATCAGACAAAAATCTATCCAATTGCGTATGCAGATTTTTTTTGTAGCCCCGTGGGCGCTGGACACAGCGAGATAGAAAAGTAGCGATACATTAAAAAAAGGCCAGCGCGAGCGCTCTGTCTGATCGACCGTGGAATCCGTCATATGTAGTTCAGTTAAATAATACATTATATAGGTAAATTACATTTATTTAAAACTTTATAGATTACAATACATCTTAATAAACAAACTCAGGTATTAAATATCAATATTACAACATTTTTCGGTAGTTTTATCTGCACCTAGTAACATGAATATGTAGTTCAGTTAATTAAATAATACATTCTATAGGTATATTATATTTATCCAAATTCTTTTTAATCCAGATATCGAACTTATCAATGTAGTCTTGCGTCATTTCTTCTTTATAAGAATCTGTTTTTCCTTTTCTGATAAAGTTTCCCTTTTTTACTGGAAAACCACTCTCTTCGAAAAGTGTGGTTATATTATCCATATTTACTGAAGTATTATTTTTCATCGATTCGAATTGGAGATGTTCTTACAGTTTAGAGACATTTTCTGTGCTTGGATTTTTATTAATGAATTTACACATTCTGTTTAAAGTATTTTCCATATCATTGACTACTTCGTTATAAGTAAGATATAAAATGTTATCATTGTTTCTTATTTTCCAAAATACACTAATGTTTTCCCAATAGGGGCAGTTTTCGACATAGTCATTTAAGAATAACTCACAAAACTCATCCATAGTTCCATTGAAACCTCTGTATTTGACATTGAAATGATAGTGTGAAACACAAACTGATTTTGGATCTCTTGCTATATGTACAATCTAAAACAGTAATTTGTTTCTTTATATCACAAAATATTATTTAGATAATCGGTCGATATTGAAGTACGCACATTAGGGTGGTCCTTATATGGGGTAAGAACGAATTTTGACCGGGCCGCCCCCCAAATCAGCTCCAAATAATTTTTAAAAAATGTGGAAAAAGTTTCAGCCCTCTATCTTAAAAAACGGCCATTACTAGAGAAGTTTTATTTTCCCATTTAAAATACACGTGTTTTTTTCAATTTTTCAAAGACCTGCGTACTAGAGTGTCTTAAACTCTTTCAAAAAATCTAGAATACTCATGAAAGCATCCCTGGTACTCATATTCCGTATCTTGATGTATAATGTAAACTTCTGATTCAACGTTGATAGTTATATGGGTCATTGGGTCATTTCATCAAGAGAAAATTAAAAAAAAATTCTTGATAATTTTGTCAGAAAAACGTTTAACAATGAAAATATTGATCTTGAAATAAAAAAAATTGATTCTGAAATGAAAATTGAAAAAAAATATTGGTCGCGCCAGTTAGAAATTGATATGGAATGATCTTTTTTCATTTTAGAATCATTTTTTTTATTTATTTCAAAATCAATGTTTTTATTGTCAAATGTTTTTCTGACAAAATTATCCAGAAATTATTCAGTTTTTTTTTATTTTCTCTTGATGAAATGAACCAATGACCCGTATAGCAGAAAGTTTACTTTATCCATCAAGATACGGAATATGAGTACCAGGGATGCTTTCATGAGTATTCTAGATTTTTAAAAAAGAGTTTAAGACACTCTAGACGCAGGTCTTTGAAAAATCGAAAAAAACACGTGTGTTTTAAATAGGAAAATCACCCCCCTCTGGTAATGTCCATTTTATAAGATAGAGAGCTGAAACTTTTTCCAAATTATTTTTGAATTATTTGGAGCTGATTTGGGGGGTGGCCCGGTCAATATTCGTCCTTACCCCATATAAGGACCACTCTAACGCACACCTACCGATTAAAAATCGGCCGCGTAAATAATCAAAAAGACAACTGATTTAAACTGATCGGAGACAAATCAGTTTGTAACTCAAACCTATAATAATCTATATTTATGTGTAATGCCATACATTTACCTATTTTCACAGGAACACAAAAACACGGAATACAGTGACAACGAAATGATGATTTTGTTATTTATGATATCGTGTAACATCAAAATTTGACGTAATATGTAGTAAATGCAGTACATATATTAGATGTACCGGAAAGTTTTTTCGTTTTTTTAGATGATAAAAAAAACTTAATGAATATAATAGTTTCCATTATGATTAATTACACTTTGCCATCTATTGAGGAGAGAAAATATTCCTGTTTTATAAAAATCAGGTGTTTTTGAAGAAAATAATTGGTCAAGTGTCATTTTTACATGATTCATATCTCTAAGCTTTTTGTTTCTTAAGAAATATTCTAGTGACCTGGACAATTGGTAGTCTGATGGTGCTATGTCTGGTGAATATGGAAGGTGAAGTAAAACCTCCCAACCAAGTTAAGAAATTTTTTTACTCGTATTTTTTGCTGCATGAAGTCGAGCGTTATCATGTTGAAGAATAATTTTGCCTCTATTTACATTAATACATAATCAGAAAACGACCAGGAATTGTGAATAGAGCCAAAATTATTCTTCAACATGATAACGCTCGCCTTATGCAGCAAAAAAATACGTGTAAAAAAATGTCTTAACTTGGTTGGGAGGTTTTACCTCACCTTCCCTATTCACCAGACATAGCACCATCAGACTACCAATTGTCCAGGTCACTAGAATATTTCTTATGAAACAAAAAGCTTAGAGATATGAATCATGTAAAAATGACACTTGACTAATTGTTTTCTTCAAAAACACCTGATTTTTATAAAACAGGAATATTTTCTCTCCCCAATAGATGGCAATTATTATACTCAATAAAATATTTTTTGGCCAGATTTATTAAGTTTTTTTATCATCTAAAAAAACGAAAAAACTTTCCGGTACACCTAATATTTGGATATAACACGTTGAAGTATATACAAAACACTGATTTTCCCTCTGGTACAAGAATTTCATTTTATTTTTGTGTTCCTGTGATATTTATATATATTTATATTTTGTAGAATTTAAGAAAATGACCATTTTTGATTTTATTTTGTTTTGCTTCGAGGTTTTAGGTCAATAAAATTGTTATATGTGTTATAACATTATTTATTAATATAAACGTTTCGTCATATTTCAGACTTCTTCAGTATCTATAAAACACATTACCAAAATTAAAAACTAAATGGCTAACAAGACAATATTTTTAAAATTATAAATGTTAAATTGCTATTATAAAATTACAGTTATACAGTGCGTTCACGATGATAGGAACAAATTCGTTTAAAATTCAGGTAATTATTTTGTGCAAAAACGCTCGGACCCGTCGATTAGTATTTTTAGTTGCGGATTTTTTGACATAAGAAAATTGTATACAGAGTGTCTCAGGAAAAAACATATGCAGTCATCATTGATTTTTTTAAATAGAACACCCTATATATTATACCATTTTTGAATTGTGCGATAAATTCTGAACACTTTTTGTACAGCATATCATATCTCTAAAATCAGTGGTTTTTGGAATAATGACGTTTGAAAATTGACATTTTGAAATACACACAAGTCAAATAAAATGTTTAAATTGAAAAAATAAACTTTGAACATTTTTTTAAAAGCCAACAAAAACATCCTGGTATTGCAAAAAAAAGAAAAAAAGAAGAAAAAAAAGAAAAAACATGGCTTTTAAAAAAATGTTCAAAGTTTATTTTTTCAATTTAAACATTATATTTGACGTGTGTATTTCAAAATGTCAATTTTCAAACGTCATTATTCCAAAAACCACTGATTTTAGAGATATGATATACTGTACAAAAAATGTTCAGAATTTATCGCACAATTCAAAAATGGTATAATATATAGGGTGTTCCATTTAAAAAAATCAATGACTGTATATGTTCTTCTTCAGACACCCTGTATACAATTTTCTTATGTCAAAAAATCCGCAACTAAAAATACTAATCGACGGGTCCGAGCGTTTTTGCACAAAATAATTACCTGAATTTTAAACGAATTTGTTCCTTTCATCGTGAACGCAATTTTTTGTATATAAAAACAAACAGTCAAAATATAATTAAAACTTAGTATTTTATCATGTAAAATAAAAATCTAAAATACAACTTATAAAATAAAAATAAAAGAATAAAAACACAAAAACTTACATAATAAAAACACTCTACCTTTAGACAACAATAATACTTTTACATATTTTTGTACAATAGGACTAAATTTTCAACATTTCTCATGTAGTTCATTTTGTTGTTTGACTTAGTAAGTTTGAAATATGAAAATAAATAACAGGTTTAAATTTGAGTATGGTAACTACAGGAATAAATTTGTTTTATTTGATTAAATTATTATAAAAATGATTTAAATTCTCTGTTAGTTCTAAAATTAACGGCATTATTATGTTTTTTAATTTCAATCTTTTTTTAACATTATTTTCAAATTTTAGTATTTCAGGTTCATCATAATTGAATGTATGTTCTTCGTTTTTTATGTGTTTTAAGAGCAGTATGCTCTTGTGCATTATACCGATGACCTTTTATTCTGTTTTTTAGCGTTTGTGTCGTTTGTCCAACGTATATTTTTTCACAGTCATTACATTTTAGTTTATATATGATGTAATGACTGTGAAAAAATATACATTGGACAAACGAAACGAACGCTAAAAAACGCTAATGCACAAGAGCATACTGCTCTTAAAACACATAAAAAACGAAGAACATACATTCAATTATGATGAACCTGAAATACTAAAATTTGAAAATAATATTGAAAAAGATTGATTTATGAAATGATTGAAATTAAAAAACATAATAATGCCGTTAATTTTAGAACTGACATAGAAAATTTAAATCATTTTTATAATAATTTAATCAAATAAAACAAATTTATTCCTGTGGTTACCACACTCAAATTTAAACCTGTTATTTATTTTCATGTTTCAACTTACTAAGTCAAACAACAAAATGAACTACATGAGAAATGTTGAAAATTTAGTCGTATTGTTGTACAAAAATATGTAAAAGTATTATTGTTGTCTAAAGGTAGAGTGTTTTTATTATGTAAGTTTTTGTATTTTTATTTTTATTTTATAAGTTGTATTTTAGATTTTTATTTTTATTTTTATTTTACATGATAAAATACTAAGTTTTAATTATGTTTTGACTGTTTGTTTTTATATACAAAAAATTAGTATTATATAACTGTAATTTTATAATAGCAATTTTAACATTTATAATTTCAAAAATATTGTCTTGTTAGCTATTTAGTTTTTAATTTTGGTAATGTGTTTTATAGATACTGAAGAAGTCTGAAACATGACGAAACGTTTATATTAATAAATAATGTTATAACACATATAACAATTTTATTGACCTAAAACCTCGAAGCAAAACAAAATATATATTTATATATATTTATCAAACCTACTTTTGGTTGTACTGTATTTTCTCTTAATTGTTTTGGTAAAAGTTCCCATGGAAGATGAGTTTTAAGAAATCTTGGTGAAGGTATTTTGTCTAAATCATTTAGAGAATGATATACTATATTGTCTTTTAATGCCGGTAACAATTTTTCTACCTCTATAGAACTGCTAGATCTGAAAATTGGATATATTTTTTAAATAAATTACTTATTTGATAGCTTACAAGGGGAGGGTAAGAATTGGGAAATAAAGTTTGGAAGCAGACTTTGTATGGTGGTAGTGTACCACTCTTAGTTGTTAACATACTAAAATTTAGGCGCCCACCACCGAGCCAATTTCGAAAAAAGGCTGTAAAGTTTTAACAGCACCTTAAATACAAAAAAACATTACATGTTAACAACTAGTCAGTTGGATAAGACGATAGCATGTCGGCTCTGCAACCCAAGGTTTCATGTTCGATTCTCGGTCAATCCATTTTTTTTTTTTTCTTAATAATTATTTTATACGTTTTATTAAATTTGTTGAAATAATGAAAAAAATAAAAGATTTTTACCGGAATAATAATAATTATAAACAATAATAATTATTAAAAAAATATTCATTTACACTTAACAACTCGCACAACAAATAAATGAGGATTTTTCTTCACTTTAACAATTATTTCATACTAATTATCATTTTTGTTCATGTGTAAATTAATATTTTTTTAATTATAATTATAGTCTATAGTTATTATTATTCCAGTAAAAATCTTTTATTTTTTTCATTATTTCAATAATTTTTTTAATAAAATGCATAAAATAATTATTCAGTTAAAAAAATAAAAATAAAATGGATTGAGCGAGAATCGAACTTGATTAGTTGTTAACATGTAATGTTTTTTTTTTGTATTTAAGGTGCTGTTAAAACTTTAGAGCCTTTTTTTTCGAAATTGGCTCGGTGGTGGGCGCCTAAATTTTAGTGTGTTAACAACTTAAAGGTACACTACCACCATACGAACTCTGCTTCCAAACTTCATTTCCCAATTCTTACCCTCCCCTTGTTAGTTTAAATATTGTTAATGAATGTAACTACTTACTCAATGGTAGGAAAACGTTGTAGTAGAGATAATCTTTTTGCCTTTTCGACATCGAAATCGTTATTAATTACCCAAATCATTTCCTGGGTTAGTGTAGTTCCTATTATAAAAATACATATTAAATACAAGTACTGAAATAACAATGAAAAAAATTGTATAATTACCAGACCGCTGAAACCCCAATATATGTATATCATCTTCTCTAGCATTAAAATCTTCAACAAGATTCAAATATTTAGCATGGTATATAGGAAGTAGATACTTTTTTTCACCATAGAAGTAAAATCCTTCCTGATAATAATTTATACAGCATTTCTTGAATAAAGACTGTAAATTGTTATCGTAATTTAGTTCTGAATATGTCACAGTCGTTTTTAGTCATGTAACTTTGTAATGTTTGATCGTTAAATGTAATTCACCTATAATATACTTTCGAATATTTTATGTTTTAATTAATTTAAAATTACATATACTTTATAATAAACAATAAATATAGATCTGGGCTTCTGGGTGTAAGCTGCGTCGGTGACCGACGCGGCTTACACCCACCGCGGAAACCTCAAGATTTGTATAACAATAAATATAATTATAAGTAAGCGCGGTGTCGATTTATCTGTATATCAGAATACTCTGATGGTAGTCTCGAATAAGTCCCATTTATAGGTTTCCTTATCAATCACCAATTTTCAAAGTTCGGACATGACGTGGTCATGTGTTGAACATTGATGTTGTTAGTCACGAGCTACTTTGGATATGAGGCGTTTATTTTGAACAGTGGCGTACACAGGATTCTGTTATGGGGGGGGGGGGGGGTTCAAACAGATTTTTTTTTAATATACAACATACACGATATTAAATACATTACAGATGAGTTACAAACGCAATTCAAGCCTTATTGGATTCTTGGCTAATTCATCAAGAATCTCATCTGCTGTCATCACAATTTCTCGGTGAATATTTAATAATGCCAAACCATTTAGATTATTCTTACCGATAGTATTACGCAGATACGTTTTTAGCTATCTTAGAGAGGAAAAAGAACGTTCACCTACCGCAGTTGTAACTGGTAATGTTACAAGTATATGCAGTAGTTTGTGTACTGTTGGAAATATTTTTACGTCGCAGAAACGCTCGATGAGCATTTTTTGGTACATCACTATTAGTAATGTGTCGCCACCACAGTTTTAGTTCTCCAATTCCTTCATCAATGCCATAGGTAGTAACACGCTAATATTTTTGTAGGAGTGTTGTAGCATTTTTTCCTGTACTGTAGTAAAACCTGAATGATTTGGCAAAAGCCACATAAAGCTCTCCAAAATAGTTTTATGTTTTAGCAGACGATCTCTAATTTGATTAATAACAGAATTAAGAAAAGGTATAAATACAGATATTCTATAATATTCTTCTGGAGTATTAGCCATAACGTTGCAGCGTTGAATTTGTCATCCGGTTCGACGAGGAATAAGTATATCTATTTCGAACTCTTAACACATTTCTGTAACATTATTAAAAATGGCCGTAAATTCGGATTTAACGTCCTTCCGCATATCCATGAGAAGATTATTTGAATCCTCCGTCAATTTCAAAGCAGCAGATAGATCTAAATTTTCTGTTTGGAGTATTGTACTAAGAGGAAGTGTGATCGCAAAGATTTTTTAGATAACTCGAAGAGAAACTTGAAATTCCAGACTTTTAAGTGCACCTAAGAGTTGAACCGCGGCCGAGGAAGTTGTTTTATCGTGCCAGGATGAAATGTTTTCCAATTCATCAATTGTTGACTTTTGAAATTCCACAAAAACGTGAACTGACTCATGACGTTCAACCCATCTTGTTGCACACAACTGTTTAAGTCGAGTTGCTGAAGCTTTAGGCGTTAATTTATCTGTGGAATCTGTAAGCATTGCTTGCCGTTTCGGTGTATTAAAAAAATAGTATGCGCTACAAGGATTCCCATACTATTTCTTACAGAAGGTAATTCGCAGGCGTCAGAAATGGCCTGATTTAGACTATGAGATGCACAATGCACATAAACAGCCAAATCATATTTCTCAGTTACATAATAATAATAATAATAATAATAATAATTCTTTATTTCCTGAACTGTTGTACAGTGTGAAACAAGTCAAGTAATACATTTAGTAATTATAATGCAGTTGTGGAAACAAACAAAAAATAATAAAATAATAATAATATAGAGGATTAGAACAAATATAAAATTAAAGTAACATAAAATAATACAGTGGAGTCATTGTAGGAATTCATTGACAGTATATATACATTTTCCAAGTAGATAATTTTTGAATTATTTTTTGAAATCATGATAATTGAGATTGGTTATGTATGTAGGGATTGAATTAAATATTCTTATTAACTGATTTATTGTCCCTCTATGTGGTATATGCAAAGTTTCCGTGGGGAGGTATAGTTTGGATTTGTTTCTGGTATCGTGTGTGTGTGTAATAATATATATATTTTTTAAATTGCCAGTTGGTTAGTACAAAACAGCCAGCCTCATACAAATATAGAGATGGTAAAGTTAATATATTTAACTCTTTAAAAAAAGGTCGACAAGAGTCGCGAGCTTTTAAACCCATTATTATACGGATGCAGGTTTTTTGTAAGCGAAATAAGTGTATGGCATCAGGGGCACTGCCCCAGAAAATAATACCATATCTCAGGTTTGACATTATGAAAGCATGATAAGCGGCTATTGCCGATTCTTTGGGAACAGTGACAGTTAATTTTCTGAGTAGAAAAATATTGTACGTGGATAATTTTTTTTTTTTGATTGAGATATGAGATTTAAAATTTAATTTTGGATCTAAGTATAGTCCTAGGAGTTTGATAGGATCTGACTGGGTGTTTATTGAATAGTTTAAATTGCCTAAAGTACTGTTTGTGAAAGGACAATATCCAAAAGGGAGGGCGTTGGATTTGGTCATATTTAATTTTAATCTATTGTTCACTGTCCAGTTGATTATATTCATTAAGGTTCCGCTTATATTATTATTTATGTTGGTGTTCCCACTTAAAAAACTACCCCCGGAATGAAATTTATTCCAGTTTTTCCCGATTTTCATCCGAACCGCCGTTCGGATGAAAAAAATATTACAGGAATTAAAGATTCTACATAAAATTCTACGTAAAAAATGTTATATAGATCTTGGCTTCTGGATGTAAGCCACGTCGGTTTGGTCGTGTTATCGGCCAACGTTTCGTCACACATTGCAGTGGACATCTTCAGGGCTCTTCTAAAAGTGCAACGGAGGCAAAGGTCCGCACTCGTTAAATACTAGTTCGGGCAGCGGTCAGTGGTGACTCGGGCGCACCTGATTGGTGCGCGCTCGAGCCAGTGCCCTCGTGTCGTACACCAGTCTTAGCTGGAGGGGGTGGCCTGGTGAACAGATGTCGCCAGGCGCTGCTGAGTGGATATCCGTCGTCTCTGTTAATATTATTATTGTTTTTGAGAATCTCGATCGATTCTCGGACAATGCGGAGGTAATAGCGGGATGTTTTCGCTAGGACCTCGGTTTCGTCGAAGCGGATACTATGGTTCTGCGTGTGCGCATGCTCTGCCAACGCAGATTTGTCTAATTGTTTTAGACGTGTCTGTCTGGCATGCTCTTGCACCCGTATGTCCGGTTTGACCGATATACACGACCCCACAGCTACAAGGAAGAGAGTATACTCCTTCAGTGTGTAGTGGTATGTAGTCCTTGGGGTTCCTGAGTCTCTGGGTGATTTTGTTAGGGGGCGTGAAAATTGGTCTGATATCGTGACTCCTTAACAGTTTACCCAACCGGTCTGTTGTGCCGCGTACATATGGAAGTATGGCTGTAGATATGTACTCGGGATCCGGTTTCGGCTCATCTGTTTTGGGGTCGTCTTATTGTGTATGGCCCCCGTAATGTCCCGGGTTTTGTAACCGTTCAGCTTGAGGGCTGAGGTGACATTATCCAGTTCACTTTGGAGGTTAGTCGGATGTGACAGGGAGAACGCTTTGTGTACCAGAGAGTTCACCACTGAGCGTAATTGGGAGGGATGGTGGTGTGACGACGCATTGAGGTAGCGGTTTGTGTGTGTGGGTTTGCGGTACACACTGTGTACTAGCGAACCCTCAGGGGTGCGTTCTACCAGGACATCTAGAAAAGGAAATTTGCCTTCAACTTCTGTTTCCATGATGAAACGGATGTTGGGGTGTTGGTTGTTTAGGAAGTCGAGAAAGGAGGGGAGGGTGTCCCGTCCATGAGGCCAGGCGACGAAAGTGTCATAAATGTATCTGTACCAACATGTCGGTTTGAGCGGAGTATGCTCGAGAGTTTCAGTTTCAAATGCCTCCATAAATATGTTGGCAACAACTGGTGACAGCGGGGAACCCATGGCGGTACCTGATACTTGTATCACCAGGTCACCCCCTCCAGCTGAGACCGGTGTACGACACGAGGGCACTGGCTCGAGCGCGCACCAATCAGGTGCGCCCGAGTCACCACTGACCGCTGCCCGAACTAGTATTTAACGAGTGCGGACCTTTGCCTCCGTTGCACTTTTAGAAGAGCCCTGAAGATGTCCACTGCAATGTGTGACGAAACGTTGGCCGATAACACGACCAAACCGACGCGGCTTACACCCAGAAGCCAAGACCACCGCGGAAGCCTCAAGACTTAAAAAACTATTCGGTTAATTCTCAGCCTACTCTCGCAATCGTTGCTCAAAGTGAAGGGTAGTTTTGGGAACGAAGTGAAAAATCGGTATAACAATAGTTTTCAATAAATATATTTCCAAAACGGCTGATTTTACGTAAAAAATGATTATGATAAAAATTATAGAACTTAATCTTCTCTATGAGATCCATGCACCAAAATTTTTTTTCAAACGTCTTTCATTAATTTTTTTGCCCATTTTTCACAAACGCACATTCTATTATTTTACATGGAGAAGATTTTTTAGTAAAAATTATCATCAACATATGGTAAAATATGTTGTCTATGTGTGTGCGTATGTGTATGTGTGCCTGTCCCCTGATCCGGCTGTATTAAAATTGGTTTGCGCTGCTTAACCATGTATTTCAACTACCATAGAGAAAGTTGTCTATATTCGTCAACCGAAGAGGAATTAATCCAAGAAGCCAACATAAAATCAATAAAAATATACAAAACATAGTGAAATAGACTTACGAGGGTAAACCACTAAATTAAAGTTTGTTAAAAGCTGTACTCAATGGGTTGTATGGAAAAAAGCTAAAAATATGGAATGTAAGTTTGTGAAAAAGAGCAAAAAAATCAATGAAAAACGTTTGAAAAAAATTCGTGGTGCATGGATCTCATAGAGAAGATTAAGTTCTATAATTTTTATCATAATCATTTTCTACGTAAAATCAGCCGTTTTGGAAATATGTATGTTGAAAACTATTTTTCGCTGCGTTCCCAAAACTACCCTTTACTTTGAGCAATGATTGCGAGAGTAGGCTGGGAATTAACCGAATAGTGAACACGACATTTTTTACGTAGTATTTTATGTAGAATCTTTAATTCCTGTAATATTTTTTTCTCCGAACAGTGGTTCGGATGAAAAACGCTAAAAACTGGAGTAAATTTCATTCCGGGGGTAGTTTTTTACGTGAATGGGAATGTTCCATCCACGATTTAGGTGGGAACTTTTCGGGTTCTTATTTCAAACCCTACTAAGAGTTCGTGGACAAAGTATCAAAACTTTATGAATTTGTTCTTCTAAAATATCTAATTTACTTGGACTAATAATTCAGTTACGGAGACTGGTTGAAAAAAAATGGAGTTGAGAACTGGATCATTAATATTATTGATATAATTTGGAGTAAAAATGTTTAGTGAGTTTGTTATATTAGAAAAATAGTGATTAAATTCATTAGCAATGCCCTCAGGGTCAGTTAATAAATTATTATTGATATTTAAAGAGATGTCATTTTTTGTTTTCTTAGCATTACCGTTGATTAACCTCCACATTGTTTTAGTACGATTCGTTGATTCGTCGATTATTTTTTTGTTTTAATATATTTTAGCATTATTTATTACTTGATTTAAATATTTACAATACTGTTTGTATAATGCGTTAAAATTAGTATCATGAGTTTTTTTTGCTTAAAGTATGTAAGTAGCGTTTAATTTCACATTTGTTTTTAATGTCATCAGTCAACCAAGAATTAACAACTCGATCAGTGAAAATACACACCCTACGTACTGGAAAAGCAGTGTCAAAGTAGTAGAATAACTTATTGTAAAATTGATTGTAGGCTACGTCAATGTCAGTGTGACAATAAACATCACTCCAAGTCTCTTTGGAGATAAGAAAGTTAAAATAATTGTGATTTTCATCATTGAAACATCTACGGTAATAATACGTTTTGTTATCAGCAGCGCATGTATAAACATTACTAGTAGTGTCTGATAGTTTAATATTGATGTTTATTGCACAGTGATCTGACAGGCCCGTTTCAGTTATATTACTAGACATAATTTGTAATGAGTTATCACAGATAATGTTATCAAGACATGTAGCACTGTTTTTCGATATACGCGTCGGGTTATTTATGATTATTTAAGATGAAAAATTTTTTTTAAAGGTATTAGTTAATCCAGTGTCATTTAAAATGTTTATATTGAAATCCTCACTAATTATAACTTTCTTGTCACATTTGATGCACATGTCCAATAACAATGATAACTTGTCATAAAAAACATCGAGATCTCCCTCTGGGGACCTGTATATGGATATCACAACACACTGATAATCATTAAGTTCGATGGCACATATTTCACAGTGTTTTTCAGTATTTAAAGTGTTTGCAGGGCTGAAAGCGAATATTGTTTTTTGTATATGGGTAGTTCTACGAACGAGGGAATTTTGGACGGACCGACTTATTTCGTATATTAATATTTTATAAAATACATTTTTTCTTGATGGAAACTGTAAACTATTACTGCGCCTAGCATGCCAATTAAAATAACCCCGTTTTGAAATATATTTTTTATAAAAAATAACACTTAAAATGTGAAATTCACAGTCTCCTGGCATGTCACTTCTCAGAAGTGAAAGTTAGCAGACTAAATAAGTATTGTTTCTGAATGTATAAAATTTTTTTTACACTGCAGTAGTAATCTATAATATTGGTGCTTTTTTATTGTGTAAATAATTTTTGAATTTTTTTATATTTTCTTTAAGAAATATTCTATTGAATTTTGTCGTTCGAATGTTTCATCATTCTCCTGTCGAACCAAAACACTTTAAAAATATAGAGAATTTATATTCCGATGAAATCATCGTTTGTCATAGTAATTAATTGAAATATAATAAATAAAATACTGTACATGTTTTAACTTAATTTGAAGTTGTATCAATTAACTCAGTTAACGTTGTAAGCAAGATCGTACTTTGTCCAGTCAATTTCTCAGTCTCCTGGTCAGCATTTTCGTGAAAAATACTGTGGATATAAGTAATTTTTTAGTTGTATGAACTGTACATATTATTATGTTTTCTTGTGATGGAGGACTTGTTTTTTTTTTAATATAAAACGTTATTTTGCCGATTTTTAAGGAATATGTAAAGAATTCTCAGTCTCCTGGTCTCAGTCTCCTGGCAGCTCTAAAAACAGGATTGGACTAAAATAATGTAAACAAAATTAGGTAAATATCATTTGAATACGGACTTCGTTTGTTTTTTAACAATTTTTATTATTTATAAAAAAAAATTTTTTTTATAAACAAATCAAAATATTTTCTACCTACTCAATAATTAATATTGTGAATAGATTGTTTTAATATCAACGAATTGTTGTTTTAATTGTCTACCTATGTCTTTTAACAATTTATTTGTTATAAACAAATAAAAATATTTTCTACCTACTCAATAATTAATATTGTGAATATATTGTTTTAATATCAACGAATAGTTGTTTTATATGACTTTAAAATACTTTTATGTTATTGCAAATGACTTTTTTTATTATGTGAGTGTAGTTCTACAGGAATTTCATTTTTTTTATTTTTTATTCGCAGTAGTGGCCAAATGTAACATTTTTAAATTACAAAAAACGATATTTTAACTTATTTAACAGATTTTGGCATATGTTCACAAGAAAGTAAATAAAAATGTCTACAATTAAAAAAAAAAAATTACCCTACGCCGTTTTCTCATTAAATGGCGAGCTTTTCCATTTTTTTCAAAAATGATCGATTGTGGGTATAAAAATCAAATTTTATTTTTTTAAATTTGATCATGTATTTATAACATAAAAATACATATTTCTTCTTATTTTCGTAAGTATCCCTTCATTTTTACGTTAATTATTGCATTATTAGTGATAAAAAAAAGTTTTTCGAATTTATTTTTATTTTTGAGGTTATGATGCGTTTGAAAAGTAACGCTACCTAATCTATGCAGTTCTATTATATTATAAGTATTAACTTATAAGTATTTTAGTATTTTTTTAAATTTTTTTTACGACCTATAGAACCGGAGATATTTCAAAAACAGTGTAGCGACACACTTGAAATGTATCAAAAATGCACAATTATGCAATTTTCTCGGGACGCACATGGTCGATTTTTCCAAATTTTTGATTTTCAACTCATCTTCGAATATATAAAGAGAAAATCCAAAAAAATCCAACTTCCTGAATGCATCACTTCAAAATGCTAATTTCCCTCTACTAATATCTCTTTTTAATGGCCATAAAATTTTTAATTTTTAATTTTTTGACTGGCCACTTTCAGATAGTGTGAAAAATGTCATCAACTAGAAATAAAACTACTTGCCAAAGCTTATGCATGAAAAAAATTTCGTGCCGGAATTAACTCCATTTTCTTCCTTGGTGTGTAGAATTACCCATATATCATTACTCCTCCATGTATCATAATTTCCCTACACTGAATGGATGCTAAAGAGTACCCTCCTATAGAGACCATATGAATTTCTTCTTCTTTGAGCCAATGTTCATTTAGACACACTATGTCCGCGTTATTCATTGTTGTGAAAACTTCAAGTTCAGATAGTTTATGTCTTAGACATTGAATATTTAGATATAATATAGACAAAATTTTGTTTAATTCTTTTTTGTGTATATTATTCATTTCTGTACTATTTTTCAGATTCAAATTTGAGATTTGGAATGTGTTTTTTATCTTTTGGTTTTTATTTTTTTTTGTTTTAAATACCTTTGAATTTCGATCTTCAGGATGTTGGAATTTTTCAGTTGAAAAATCTGGCAGATTGGGTGCGAAAAAGAAATCTTTTAACTACACAATTTTGAGGCCAAGTAGCTGGATCGTACATTTTTTCCATTAGCTCAGATTCAGCTTCTATTTTGAAACTTGCATTCGTTCCATTGGTTTGCAGTTTATCACATGTGAATTTATTATTTGGGATTTTTTTATTTAAAAAAGTGGTTGTATTTATATAAACTTTTCCTAAATAGATGTATATTTTTTTCTCGGCTGCTTTAATAATATCTACTTCAGTGGAGGTTCCATGTATTGTTTTTCTTTGCCTCTTTGTGTTGACAACTGTTGTAAATTCATCATTTTCATCATTTGTGTTTATATTATTGATGATATCTGAATGATTTTCAGTATTAGTAATGACATGTGCACTATTTCCGTGGGTATTTTTTTTCAATCGTTTTGGTACCACTGTTAATACGAGAAGTATTATCAGGATTATTTAATTGAGTTTTTTTGTTCGGCTTTGGAACGACACTTTTGATTACTTCTTGTTTCGATGATTTCACAACATCAGAAAGTAATAGTTTTGTAGTCACTGGATTCTTATTTCTTTCCTGTTTTAACAGGCTAACTTCGTCTAGTAATTTAGCATTTTGTTCTTCAATAACTAATAACTTATTTTTAATATCACTTGTAGCTTTATCCACAGATATTTTAATAATATCTTTTAGCACAGCACTAAACTCTTCACTTAAAAGGAAATCTTTTATTACTGCGACAGTATTCATATATTATTGAATACATAAGCATGATACCTACTTTTCTGTCGATATTTTCTTATGGAAATAATATCTTGACCGCACCGGGTAGACCTTTATGTATACAGGATGATTCAGTGCTGTCGTGCCAAACTTGAACTGTAAATTAAGAGAAATATTTTAAGCAAAAAATATTATATGAACATGTGTCCGGAAATTTTTTGTAAGGGGGCTACAGCCCTCCAAAGATTTTATTCAAAATTAGTTTTTATTTAATATCTGGAGACTAGGGCATACAAAAACCCGATTTATTTTCAAAAACCGGTTTTCGGTTTTTCATTCAAGTGAGAATTACTTTAAATATACAATAAACCTACCTTAAATATAGCGGAGCTGTAAATCAAGGAAAATAAATAAAAATATACAACAAAAAATTTTGCATTTAGAATTATTTTTTAATTAAGAATTATATGAAAAAAATAGGAAAATACATTTGAAAAAAATAAAAAAAGAACATAATAATATGAAAAAAATTGAAAAATAATAAATTATAAATCATGCTTTTTAATAAAATAATATTTCAGAAAAATTAAAGCATCCAACAGGTCATATTTCATAGACGAACGTAATTTGGTACAGAAATTACCGCCGATCGAAAAGACTCTCTCACTGTCTGTTGACGTGGGTTGAATCGATGTCAGTGCATTGAATAAGTTTTCGACCGTTGCCGTTTTTTTCTTAGTAACGCCAAACATTTTCAACTCTTTTTGGAACGATGACTCAAAATTGCCCTCGTTGGCACATTCCTTTGAACCCTGCAAGACTGTAGAAAGTGAATGCTGCAATTGCTGTACTAAAGAAACCGATCCGGATGCTATTAGTTCGACTTCACTTTCGTCAATGTTCTCTTCATTTTTACCAAATAATTCGTCTAATGGTGGTTCACCAAATAATCTTGCAGCCAACGTAGTCGCCAAGGCCAAAGTATGCGCCTTAGGTGAATATGGAAGTTCCACCAAGTCCGTTTGTGGAAATGTTCCACTTTGTAAGAATTTAAACAATGTTATTAATCCTTTATTTCGTCTTTCTGAAATTCTTATTCTCAAAAAATTATAAAAATTTTTCCCCAAAATAGTACTGTTTTGCTTCATTTTAGTAAATAAAAATGTCAATACTCCTTCCGCAGTGAGTAAGGTTGAAGTATTTTTACTAAGTTCTTTTACTGCCAATTCAGCCGGCTTTAATATTTCAATTAAATTTATCAAAATATTAGTCATTTTCATTATATAAATCCTCACGCCCAATTTCATCAAATGCATTTTTTATGCAAACTTTAAGTTAATCTCTCCATCATAGGTATAAGGGAGTTCCATCTAGTTCTACAGTCCAATATAAGTTTAAGTGTTTTACCCTCTTTCACTTCAACATATCGTTGCAATATGTCGTTTCTTACTGGCGATTTTACGATTTTCTTTCGAAAGTTTTGCAGTATTTCATTAATGTTTGCATCTTCTAAACTGTATTCAGTATTATTGATACGATTATCTATATTTAAATTTTGATCGTCAGTAAAAGAATTAAATTCAGTTTCCTCATCATCATTCTCAGAATCTAAAATTTCATTGACTACATTATTTTTGCTGTAAAAAGTGTCTACAACAGCCAAATGAATTGCATGGTTGATGCAAAATTGATTTTCAATTTCATTTAATTGTGCGTATTTCTTCATAATGCTGGCTCCATCTTGTGTTGATGCCAAAATACTACGAAGTTTGATACCGTACTCTATCAATTTTTGTTCAACTAATGACTGAACCTGGTACGCGTCGCATGAACCCTGTATGGCAACAAGGCCTAATTTATAACTATCCTCCGGAGAATGCAATGTTACATTTAAATATCTTTTGCTATTACAGCTAGTCCATTCATCTATTGTTATTGAGAAACGCATACCAGATCGAATCATTTCTGTAAACTTATCCTTAAATTCTAATTTTTTCTCATTAGCAAAATTTACAATTAATTTTTTAATTGTCAGTTCGCTTCTAGGCATTTCATAGCTACGTTTTGTAATAAATTCTCGAATAGCGCTTGAATATGTCATAGCACGAATCGAAAACCCGTCATATGCTGCGCATTTGCCCAATAATTCTCCCAAAGATTCTCTTTTGATGAAATTCAGCATATTTAAAGTTGTTTTTGGCCTTTTATCTGGAGGTTCTTCATTTTTCATAACATCGATATTATGTTTTGCTCGAAGATGATTTGCCAAACTTGATGTGTTCCCACCTGCACATTTTAAAACTGAACTGCACATAATGCATTTTGCCGTATTTTCCGTTTCTTTTTGGAACATTTTCCATACTCACGATTTTTTACTATTCATATTTAGTTAGCCTTAATAAAATAAAATATAACTAATAGTTACTTGAAGCTATTGTTGTGAACATAAATTTACGCATAAATAACTAAGGTACTGGTACCAGTCTGCGATTGAAGGGTTTCTTTTTTGTAATTATCATGTACTCATGTTACTAATAAAACAACTACCTCTAAATTAAATCAACTACCATAAGTCCACCAACATATATTTTTTTAAATTATCACCTATTATTTTGTTTATGTTTTTTCTCTAATAGTGAACAACGTAAACCCAGTAATGAACACCCAGTGGTGAACATTTGCTAAACATTACAAAAATTACTACAACACAAATTATAAAAAAAGAATCGTAAAGTGTAAAGTATTAATTTTTTATAAATAAATATACATACCTATATAATTTTTTTTTTCATAAAAATTATATGAAAATGAATATGCTAAAAAATGACAGTATTGATATTGATGTACCTAATTAAACTCAAATTTAATCTTAAAAAATAGGCCAGGCACGTATAAGGGAGAATTTATAGTTAATATTTTCGAATAAAAATTGTATGAAAATTGAAAAAGAATATGATTTTTATTCATTATCTAAAATTATTTCGGCTCCTATGCGAGATAAGGGGGTTGTATTTCCCTCTAAAATCGCCTCCCCCACAGTATTTTCCCCGCCCGATCGAATGAAACTAATTTCAACCCTTTATATGTGACAGGGGATGAAATTTAATTTATTTTGCTTTGTAATCATTGTACAAAATCGTAAATATCTCGTTTTCTATGCGAAATAGGGGGTTGTTTCCCCCCTAAAACCCCCTTCCTCGTAGTATTTTTTCCGCTCGATTGAATGAAACTAATTACAACCCTTTATAGGTAAGAGGTAACACGGGGTGAGTTATTAAATTTTTCTTATTTTGCTCTCAATTCATTTTACAAAATCGTAAATACCTATCACTAATGTTTCTTATCTTTCTTTGTATATTTTTGATATAAAATATAATTTGTAAATTTTTCGTTAATAAAACTTATAATTTGGTTTAATTATATCAACTAAACAACTTTCCTTATTTTTTACATCTTTTGTGTATAAATTTGTAATATAAATATCATAAAAAAAATTCTTAACACAGACCAACCCTAATACATTAATATTATTTGTTAATTAAACTATAATACATAAACATAAAAATTATTTTTCAGTTTATTTATATTTTATATATTTTTGCATAAAATACCGATTCCAAATTTTCCTTAATACGGGCCTGACTATTCAAATAGGATGATTATGTTGTTTAATAATTTTAATTCATTTACATATCATTTTACATACCCAGTAATGAGTACAACATAATTTATAAACATCGTGTTCATAACTGGGTATTATACAAAAATCGTATGCAGTAATGAACATTGAACGCACCCCCTCCCCCACCCTAAAACAAAAATACTACTTTTGATTGACTGCTAAGGGTCATTCCATATAAAATCATCAAGGTGCTGAAGTTGCACTATTTTTAATTTTGATGAAAGTTTAATCAGTTGTTATTATACTTATTAGATAGCAGAAACTGTACTTAGAAAAATTTTAATGGCCATAGTTCGGGGGTGGTGACCGTTTTACCCTCTTAAGATATGAAGATTTCGTCGATTTTCAACGTTTTTTCAACTCGCTATAGCACGCGTTCTAATAAAGCAATTACAACGAGCTTAATGTCATTTGAAAGACTAAAGAATCTAGTTTCAATTGATTTAGCACAATTTAAAGTTTAAATTTTTTTTTTTGTAGATAGAGGCTTTTCAATTTTATTAATAAAATTGTCATTTTTTCTATTTTTCGAAATTTATTGTGGCTCTAAGGTTAAACTGAGAAAGCTATAATTATGTGTAAGTTATGTTCATTTATAGTACTCAGTACCCACAAAAAATCAGTTTGATTGATGCACATCTTTTATTAAAAAAATTTAGTTAAATATCGCAAAAATCACGAAAACACCAAAATCAGCTGTTTTCGAAGCAAAAAAAAGTTATGTGGGGGACGAGATAAAATTCTGAATTTTTTTTTACAAATGGTCTAAATAGTTATCTTTGAAGGCCTTATAGATTCGTTTTGTTATTTTCATTTTTATAGCAACCGGAATTTTTTTTAAATTTAAAAAAATACTAAAACTTCAAAAACGGTTATTTTTAAACATAATACAAAAATATGTTGGGCACGAGATACAATTCTGAATTTTTTTTTACAAATGCTCTAAATAGTTATCTTTGAAGGCCTTATAGATTCGTTTTGTTATTTTCATTATTATAGCAACCAGAATTTTTTTTTTATTTAAAAAAATACGAAAACTTCAAATACGGCTATTTTTTAAACAATACAAAAATATGTTGGGCACGAGATAGAATTTTGAATTTTTTTTTATAATTGCTTTAAGTAATTAACTTTAAAGGCCAATTGGCTTTTTCTTGTTATTTTCATTTTTCTAGTCACCAGACTTTTTTAAAATCCTTAAAAGTGCAAAAACTCCAAAATCATGTATTTTCGAAAATAAACAAAAAAAATTATGTGTTATATTATTATTATTATTATATTTATGATGTTAAAGCATACAAATAAATTAATTGTTAAATTGATTTTGAAGTATACTTATTATTCTTCTGTGAAAGGTTTAATATTATATGTTTTTTATAAATATTTATTTTCATTATGAATATGTCGTGATGTCCAAAAAATTCATTATTTACTATATCAGGGATGAAATATTTGAACCCTGTATTTGAAAAATCAACCAAGTTTGTGCTGTTTTGAATGAACTTCTGTTGTAATTAAAAAACTACCTTTACCTATCAAAGAAAAAAATGAAATTGATCAAAAAGTTGAAAAAATATCAAACTCAATCCGAAGTAGTAAATTTTATTAAGTGTAAGATTAGTTAATTTAGATTCTCTATAGTATTGATTAGTACAATATTTGAGTTTTTTTAAATATCCTAAGAATAAGAAATAAATATTCAGAATATAATATTCATTAATATAATCGCATTATTAGGTGCAGTTACATTTTTTAGAGGGTAGAAAATTAAAATAACATCAAAAACCAATTGACCGTTAAAAAAATTAATTAAGGTATCTGTTAAAAACAACTAGATTTTATTTTTTGCCCCACATAATTTTTTTTTTGTTTATTTTCGAAAATACATGATTTTAGAGTTTTTACACTTTTAAGGATTTAAAAAAAGTCTGGTGACTAGAAAAATGAAAATAACAAGAAAAAGCCAATTGGCCTTTAAAGATAATTACTTAAAGCAATTTTTAAAAAAAATTCAAAATTCTATCTCGTGCCCAACATATTTTTGTATTGTTTAAAAAATAGCCGTTTTTGAAGTTTTCGTATTTTTTTAAATAAAAAAAAAATTCTGATTGCTATAAAAATGAAAATAACAAAACGAATCTATAATGCCTTCAAAGATAACTATTTAGAGCATGTGTAAAAAAAAATTCAGAATTCTATCTCGTGCCCAACATATTTTTGTATTATGTTTAAAAATAACCGTTTTTGAAGTTTTCGTATTTTTTAAATTTAAAAAAAAAATCTGGTTGCTATTAAAATGAAAATAACAAAATGAATCATTAAGGCCTTCAAAGATAACTATTTAGAGCATTTGTAAAAAAAAATTCAGTATTCTATCTCGTGCCCAACATATTTTTGTATTATGTTTAAAAATAACCGTTTTTAAAGATTTTGTATTTTTTTAAATTTAAAAAAAATTCTGATTGCTATAAAAATGAAAATAACAAAACGAATCTATAAGGCCTTCAAAGATAACTATTTAGACCATTTGTAAAAAAAAAATCAGAATTTTATCTCGTCCCCCACATAACTTTTTGTTGCTTCGAAAACAGCTGATTTTGGTGTTTTCGTGATTTTTGCGATATTTAACTAAATTTTTTTAATAAAAGATGTGCATCAATCAAGCTGATTTTTTGTGGGTACTGAGTACTATAAATGAACATAACTTACACATAATTATAGCTTTCTCAGTTTAACCTTAGAGCCACAATAAATTTCGAAAAATAGAAAAAATGACAATTTTATTAATAAAATTGAAAAGCCTCTATCTACAAAAAAAAATATTTAAACTTTAAATTGTGCTAGATCAATTGAAACTAGATTCTTTAGTCTTTCAAATGACATTAAGCTCGTTGTAATTGCTTTATTAGAACGCGTGCTATAGCGAGTTGAAAAAACGTTGAAAATCGACGAAATCTGCATATCTTATGTGGGTAAAACGGTCACCACCCCCGAACTATGGCCATTAAAATTTTTCTAAGTACAGCTTTTGCTATCTAATAAGTATAATAACAACTGATTAAACTTTCATCAAAATTAAAAATGGTGCAACTTCTATATTTTAATAAATTTGATGATTATAAATGGAATGACTCCTAAGCTACTTTAAAACTATGCTCAAGAATCAGATATTATAATTTCTTATTAAAACAAAGAATGTTACGAGTAGTTACATAAAAATGATTTAAATGTACTCACTTCACTAATGATTAACTTAAGAAAATACACTTTTTTTAATAGTCTGCCGTTTATTTATCCACTATTTTTTAACAAAATGATCACAATTATCATCAAATTACGCTGTAAGACAGTTAAATGTATACAGATTAATATCCAGTAAAGGCAATAATCAAACATCAACGGATATTTATATTTCAGTATATTTAATTTTAAAATGTTCACCACTGGAGTCCCAAACTGGTGCCAGTACCTTATAAATGTATTTTAAAAGTACTTACTTAAAATTCAATATATACGCGAGATATTTATTTAATAAAACTTAATATTTTCACAGTTGTAATAATACAAAATCTTTACCACGACTACCACGGTGTAAAAGTGTTTATTGTAATGTTTTGTGGTTTGTCGCGACAATCAAAATTATTTTGATAATTAAAAAAAATTTAAATTATTTAAATAAAACAATGAATTAATATTAAAAAAAAACGATTTATTAAACTTAATTTAATTTGATCTCCTTTATTATTATTATACACTTCACGAATGACACTCAAATTCCACTACATACTCAAATTTCCCGCTATAATATTTTTATTAACACATTGCGCGTTCATTCATAGATGTCACCCATTTTCTTTTTATTTGAATTTAAATAAATTCACAACATAAATACTTCATGGATAACATTAGAAAAATAAAACTATTTATCACTTGAAGAAACAAAAAAAAAATAGAATTGACTTTCGGTTTTTCGTACAAAAACCGGTTTTTCGGTTTTGGTAAATTTTAACAAAAAACCGGTTAACCGGTGTCGGTTAAAACCGGTTTGTATGCCCTACTGGAGACCCCATTGTGCTAAAGTTATGAAATTTGATACAGGGTTTAGTATTAATAAGTATTATCTATTTCCAGTATTGAGCAATTATAATTTAGATCAGGACTGTATGGGGCCAGCGGACCCATCGATTTTTATCTAGTATTTTTTTGTTCTTTAATTTTTTCCTAAATTAGACATTTGAATAAGATTGTATGACACAAAATACAGAAAAATATACTTTGCTCATTTATCATAGGATAAACCGTTTACGAGAAATATGGATGCAAAAGAAAGGATGCAGAATTTTACTTAATACGGATGCTTCAAATTACAAAAAATATTTTTATATTCTTGTTCTATGATAAAAAATAAGACAAAAAAATAATAAAAATATACCTCTAAAAATTCATCCTTACCAACAAATAGCCATTTTAAGTATCGCTTTCTAGTTATGTTAGTAAATTACTTGCAACATTAATAGAACTGGCTATAGGTCTAAGAGGACACGTATTAGGTGATATATGTACATTAACTTTTTTGTTACCTTTAATCAAAGAACAGGAATATAAATTTATTTTGTTTAATTTGAAGCATCCGTATTAAGTAAAATTCTGCATGCTTTCATTTGCATCGATATTGCTCATAAACGGTTTATCCTATGATAAATGAGCAAAGTATATTTTTGTGTATTTTGTCTTATACAGTCTTATTAAAATTTTTAACTCAGGAAAAAATTGAAGAATAAAAAATACTGGACAAAAATCGACGGGCCTCCTGGGCCCATACAATCCTGGTCAAAATTACTATTGGTTGATACTGGATATAGATAACACTTATTAATACTAAACCCTGTATCAAATTCCATAACTATGGCACAAAAGGTTCTCAAGATATTAAATATAAACTAATTTTGAGTAAAATCTTTAGAGGGCTGTAGCCCCCTCATGACAAATTTCCGGACACATGTTTATATAATGTTTTTTGCTTAAAATATTTTTCTCGATGTACCGTTCAAGTTTGGCACGACAGTACTGAATCACCCTGTATAATTAAAATTACAAAATTTTTGTATATTCCTAGATGTGCATAATAAAGCTATTACGTACATCTAGGAATATACGATGATTACAATTCCAGAAAAAATATTATTTTCTCTTTTGGATTATTCATAAAAGTTCATGGCTGGAGTGGGGTAATTTATTTAAATACGAAGTATAGTATAGATAAACTTTAGTCTCGTTTTGTAAACGATAATATCTGTACGAATCTTTGGAGCAAACATATTACAAAAAAAACTAATAATGGCGAATCTCGAAGAATTTTTTAAACCTTCAACTAGTCAAGTTACCTTTAATGAAGGTGAATAAGAAAAATATCTCATGGAAGTGCACGGGAAAGATAAAATCACTAATGCCGTTGAAGTTAGTCGTAGCATATTACAAAAATTAAATCTAGTGGAGAGTTCATCAACTGGAGCAGTACTTAACTAGGAAAGCTCAACTTATGGGTGTGCTAATTGCCCAGTCTACAATAGAAGTTTTAGAAAACTTTGTTTTTGAAGATGAAGACGAGCTTTATTTACCAAATGAAGTATACCAGAAGAAATTACGGTAGAAGCAAAAAGTGACGAGTTGGGCGAAGAAGAACCTGCACGTTCAGAAAACATGCCATCTCCTACAAAATCATCTCACAGCACAGTGGCGTAGGAACGGGGGGGGTTTTGGGGTCGAACCCCCCCCCCCCCCCCCGAAATTTTAAAATATAAGAAATAAGTATACAAATTTTGAATTAAATTACGTTTTTATGATAATAACCCCCCCCCCCCCCCCGAAATTTTCAATGCTGTTAAAATATGCGAAATAAGTATAAAAATTTTGAACCAAAAGCCCTATTTTTTTTGATCATATAATTCATTGTCTTTAATTAAATAACTAAAAAAAAAAGAAAAAGGTCTTCAATAATAATTATAATTTACCTTTTTTTTCTAGTGATAAAAGTCATAATTAAATAAAATTTTTGCTTTTTCAATCAAAATATTTTCATATATTTTTGGAATACCAAACGAATCTCGCCGTAGAACTTGCCTTTAACTTTCAAGGAGTTGAGATGTTCTAGTGCCCATTCTTCTTCTATTGTTTTATTGATATGGATGTGGAAGTCGACATGTGATAGCCTAGTTATATTTATAATGTTTTTTTTTGTAGCTTGCTGAGCCAGCATGTCTGCTATTTCGTTTCCTTCCACACCATGATGTCCTCTACACCAAATGAATATTATTTCCTTCTTAATTTTATGAAATTGATCTATTAGGTTTATAATTTCCATTATATGATGGTTTTTTTTCGGGTTATTAGAGTCCAGACTCGTGAGAACGCTTCTCGAATCGCTTATTATTATAAAGGTCGCGAAGTCGTCCTCAATAAAATCTTCTAATGCTCTTTTAATGGCGATTGCCTCTGCCGAGAATATGGAGCACATGTCGTTTAGGCGCCACGATAATTTCTTTTTCTCGCTTCTGCTATAATAGGATGCTGCTACTTTGTTATCATCTATTTTAGATCCGTCTATAAAAATGATACTTCCGTTTGGCTATTTCTCTTGTATAGTGTGCATAAATAGATTTGGATCTTCGTGAGCTTTCGTGTAAATGTCTCAATACACCTTTGGTTTTATATGGATTAGTGACGGATGGAAGTGATAGGTAATGGCATTATTGTATTTGAAAATTAAATTGTTGGAATTTTTCCATTGATTGAAACTTTTGATTGTAAGAGGTAATAGTTTTTTTCTCCAATATTTGTTGTTTAACTTTTCGGATACCTTTTCCAATAGTTCTGACAGCAAGTGATTGCTTGTGGATATCTTACTTAATATAAATCTATCGCTTAACTTCTGTCTTCTAATATGTAGGGGCATTTCCTTTGCTTCTGCTATGAGGATGTGTGTAGGAGTACTTCGTAGAGCACCTAGTGCTGCACGAATACATTTGTTCTGAATGACACTAAGTTTATGGAGATTTTTATTACTAGAGTTACACACACATTAGAACCTTTATAAGTCGGACCTTGATAAATCAAAATCCGTTCGCTTCTCTTCGGGCTCTAAAATCTCCTTTACACAAACTAAATATGATCTCTATTGATGTTGCCTAACTGTTAACCTCTATAACACGAAACTTTCTTTAAAAAAAAAAAAACAAAAAACATTTACTTCTATATTGGAATATAATAATTTCCAGATCAACAAATATCCAAATTTTTAATTTAATGTAATTGACATGCTGGTGTATCGTAAGTGTAAACAATTGTGTTATATATAAAACTTCAATATGAAAAATTTTTCACATGCCACAACATGATATCTCTAGTATCAATGCACAGAGGTAAAAAAAATATTAATAATAAATATTTGAAATACTTATTATTAAAATTAGCTGTTTTGATGTTATTAATGAAAAAAAAAACACTTTTTCACTCCATGCTAAACTACCCCGGCACTCCTTAATCAACTACGCTCATCAGTTTCTTAAAGTGTAGGTATAAAAACACATATGTATACCAATGTTCGTTGATGAAAGATATTATTACTGTAGTATATAATAAACAAAACACTTAAAGTCTTCTACAATAAGCTTTATACCTCTTAATCAGGTCTGGATTGTTTTGATGGAAAGGTATATATAAAGGTATGATAAATCTTTACGCTCGGCCTTAAACAATTTTTAGGTCCGTTTCATAAGAAAGTCATCAATGAGGTATTGACCACTCAGATTTTGTTTTGTAGAGTGTAGACCAACAGCAGTTAAATATGAACAGCAATTTTTTGCGATGGGACGTTCATATTTTATAATATAATATTATATTAATTATTTGAAATTAAAAATAACTGACTATCTATATTATATGTGATTTGTGGTTCTGAGTGTGTAATGGCCGCCTACCACTTCAGCATGGAAAAGGAGTTATCGCGCATGTGTGGCTTGGCCTGACGTCACCGAACGGTCACGCTCTTGTATCGCTGGTATCCATGGAGTCATAATATTAGGCAATATAGCGACTAAACTAAAAATACACCTTAACCACAAAATTTATGTCACTCGACACGTGTTTCGACTTCACAAGAAGTCCTCATCAGGAGCCTAACGATTCCAGACTGATACAGTCTTGGTCAGAACCTATATATATACTAAAAGGACTTATCACGCTTCAATGATTCAGACCAATCAACGGCAAGGTCTAGAAGGATTGAAGCTGGGATAGGTCCCGTACCTCCATTAAAAATACTATTCTTATCCCTCAAGATTTCTAAGCTTTCTGCTGCGTCTAATTGGTTATTATTGCATGTTTTAATTAATTTTAAATTATTAATGTCCGTTTTATGATTTAATGTAGTCATATGATGAGCTACGCTAGATTTATCCACCCGATTGTATTTAAGGTGAGCCATGTGCTCTTTAAATCTAATGTTTATAGATCTCCTAGTTTGGCCTATATAACTTTTTTCGCAATTTAAACAGCTAATTTTATAAATACCGGATTTATCATTTACTTCTATTTTATCTTTGGGGTTACCTAGGAGAGTTTTAATGTTATTATTATTAGAAAAAGCTAATTTAAAATCAAATTTCTTAAACATTCTGGACAACCCTTTGGTGGTCTTGTCAAACGGGAGTTTAATGTAGTTTTTAGGTTCTTCTTTAATTTCTTTAGTTAGAGTAATGTCTTGGAGACGATTTAGTTTAGAATGTTTTTTATTTAAAATGTTATTAATAATTTGTTTATTAAAACCATTGAATTCCGCAATCTCTTGGATGTATTTAAATTCTTTATTAAATCTTTCTTGAGTTAAAGGGATATTAATTAATCTATGGACCATCGTATTAAATGCCGCAATTTTATGTTGGTAGTGGTGATTAGAGTCAAAAGTTATGTATCGTTTAGTGGTAGTATCTTTCCGGTAGATATCAAATTCTAAAATATTATTATTTCTTATTATTAATGTGTCAAGAAAAGGTAGTTTCCCATCTTTTTCTATTTCACATGTAAATTTAATACTTTTAAATTGCGCGTTCATGTCGTTAATGAAATCATTTAAATTATTATTTTTATTATCAAAAATCGCGAAAATATCATCGACGTACCTGTACCAGATTTTAGGAAAATATTTAAATTTCTTTTTAAAGCTGTGTTCGAGATTACCCATGAACAGATTAGCCAGAAACGGTGATAAACAATTGCCCATAGCCGTGCCTTCTGTTTGTTTATAAAATTTATTATTAAATTGAAAATAGTTTTGGTCCATGCAAAGTTCAGTTAAATTAATGAGTTCTTCGATCTCTGTATTATTAAAATTGTTTTTAAGTAGGAGTTCTTTTAAATATTTAAGAGTTTCTTTAATGGGTACGCTAGGGAACAAAGCTGTGACGTCGAAGGAAACTAATATGTCGGAGTCATATAATTTAAGATCTTTAATTTGGTTTACGAAATCTATGCTGTTTTTAATCTCAAAGGATTCCGGTTTAATTTCTAGATTACTGAATTTACTGTTAAGCCATTTGGATATTAAGTAGGTAGGTGAGTTGATGCCGGACACGATGGGACGTATAGTTTTTCCTGGCTTGTGAATTTTAGGGAGACCGTACATTTTTGGTATTACAGGGTTAGAAATATTTAATTTAAATTTATTTAATTTATCTAAAATAGTATTACAATTATTTAAGATGTTTTTACTTTGCTTAATCATTTTGTTTATCGGATTTGATTTAATTACTTCGTAAGGACCTTCATGTATTAGTTTTTCAACTCTATTATTATAATCGTCTTTATCCAGAATTACTATCGCGTTACCTTTATCTGCTTTTAAGTAGAAACAATTTTTATTTCTAAGATTTTTAGTTATTTTATAGTTGATATTATACTGGTTGTAATTTTTGTTATTATTAAGATTTTCTACGATTATGTTTTTGGCATTGTTACGTATAGCGTTTTTAGTTTTTTCGTCTTTATATTTAATCGCGCTTTCTATACCGATAACTATTTCGTCAATAGGAGGTGTCGAATAATTTAAATTGAATTTAAGTCCTTTGTTTAGTAAGTTTAATTCCTCAGGTTTAAAAGTTATGCTAGATTCATTTATAACTAATGGTTGTTCCGTAGTTTTGGAGATTGAAGGTTTAGTTGCTTTTGTTAATTTTTCTAATTTTAAATTCTGTTTATCTGATTTAGTTTTAGCTTTATTATCAATGGCATCATACATTTTACGCGTGAAATGGATCCATTCCTCGTGTTGAATGCGGTCAAGATCCTTGGTTAAAATTAAATAAAGTTTATAAGCTTCTATTTCAAGTTTAGATAATTTACTGTATAGATTTTTAATTTCTAGATTAAGCCATTTCTTTTTTGCGGTTTCTATGGATTTGACGGCCGAATGTGTTTTAACTTTACATTTTAAATTATTATTTATAAACGAAGGAAATATATTATTAGATTTGCAGTTGCGAAGAAACTTAAGGTCTAGCCTAGTAAAATTAATGATGGTACTTACTCTCGAGTAGCGATTCCGTTCACTTGACCGGTTAGCCATACTTCTTATTTGAAAAACGAAGAAACTGTTTGTGTTTCTTCGTTTTTCAATATAGCGACTGTCATGTACCAGTTTAATATTATAATATATGTGGTGAATTCTGCTTCGCCACAAAGGAAAAAAAAGAAATAATAATATTTTCAATAGTAGGTATAGAAGACCGATAATTTATTTGAATGAAATAATTTAAATTAAAGTAAAAAATAATTTATTTAGGTATCAAATAAATTTGATTATTGAAATATATATTTTAATTGGTAAATTATATACGTAGTTTCAATAAAAATAACATCATAAATAAACTATTTAAAACTTTACATGTGTATTTCAACCCAAAAAACATATATTATCGATATGTTTACTTAAAAAACATAATGCATAAATAGCAGGTAGTGGTAATCTAAATGTAAAAAAAATAAAAAGTCAGAAACAATTGGAAATAAAAATAAAAATTATTTTGTACAGGGTACGGGATTCGAACCTGTGTTCTTTGGATCATAAATCGACGCTCTACACCCGCGGCTATTGAAGGATTCTTAACGTAGATGCTTATTACAGTATGTACATAAGAGCTTAAGGAAATATACTAATTTTCAAAATTTAATATCTTTACTAATAAGGGCTGTCCAGATGAGTTCTCGAATACGTGTCTCCTTCTTTTTGGTCTAGATTCACCTCTCCAAAGCTGACTGAAATCCTAACTTCCCTAGATGGAATGTCCCCTTGTTAGTAACATGAATATGTAGTTCAGTAAAATAATACATTATATAGGTAAATTACATTTATTTAAAACTTTATAGATTACAATACATCTTAATAAACAAACTCAGGTATTAAATATCAATATTACAACATTTTTCGGTAGTTTTATCTGCACCTAGTAACATGAATATGTAGTTCAGTTAATTAAATAATACATTCTATAGGTATATTATATTTATCCAAATTCTTTTTAATCCAGATATCGAACTTATCAATGTAGTCTTGCGTCATTTCTTCTTTGTAAGAATCTGTTTTTCCTTTTCTGATAAAGTTTCCCTTTTTTACTGGAAAACCATTCTCTTCGAAAAGTGTGGTTATATTATCCATATTTACTGAAGTATTATTTTTCATCGATTGGAATTGGAGATGTTCTTTCAGTTTAGAGATATTTTCTGTGCTTGGATTTTTATTAAAGAATTTACACATTCTGTTTAAAGTATTTTCCATATCATTGACTACTTCGTTATAAGTAAGATATAAAATGTTATCATTGTTTCTTATTTTCCAAAATACACTAATGTTTTCCCAATAGGGGCAGTTTTCGACATAGTCATTTAGGAATAACTCACAAAAATCATCCATAGTTCCATTGAAACCTCTGTATTTGACATTGAAATGATAGTGTGAAACACAAACTGATTTTGGATCTCTTGCTATATGTACAATCTAAAACAGTAATTTGTTTCTTTATATCACAAAATATTATTTAGATAATCGGTCGATATTGAAGTACGCACATTAGGGTGGTCCTTATATGGGGTAAGAACGAATTTTGACCGGGCCGCCCTCCAAATCAGCTCCAAGTAATTTTTAAAAAATGTGGAAAACGTTTCAGCCCTCTATCTTAAAAAATGGCCTTTACTAGAGGAGTTTGATTTTCCCATTTAAAATACACGTGTTTTTTCAATTTTTCAAAGACCTGCGTACTAGAGTGTCTTAAACTCTTTCAAAAAATCTAGAATACTCATGAAAGCATCCCTGGTACGCATATTCCGTATCTTGATGTATAAAGTAAACTTCTGATTCTACGTTGACAGTTATATGGGTCATTGGGTCATTTCATCAAGAGAAAATTAAAAAAAAAATTCTTGATAATTTTGTCAGACGTTTAACAATGAAAATATTGATCTTGAAATAAAAAATTTTGATTCTGAAATGAAAATTGAAAAAAAATATTGGTCGCGCCAGTTAGAAATTGATATGGAATGATATTTTTTCATTTTAGAATCATTTTTGTATTTATTTTAAAATCAATGTTTTTATTGTCAAATGTTTTTCTGACAAAAATATCCAGAAATTAACAAGAATTTTTTTTTTATTTTCTCTTGATGAAATAGCAGACAACGTTGAATCAGAAGTTTACTTTATCCATCAAGATACGGAATATGAGTTTCAGGGATGCTTTCATGAGTATTCTAGATTTTTAAAAAGAGTTTAAGACAATCTAGACGCAGGTTTTTGAAAAATCGAAAAAACCCAGTATTTTAAATAGGAAAATCACCCCCCTCTGGTAATGTCCATTTTATAAGATAGACGGCTGAAACTTTTTCCAAATTATTTTTGAATTATTTGGAGCTGATTTGGGGGGTGGCCCGGTCAATATTCGTCCTTACCCCATATAACGACCACTCTAACGCACACCTACCGATTGAAAATCGGCCGCGTAAATAATCAAAAAGACAACTGATTTAAACTGATCGGAGACAAATCAGTAACTCAAACCTATAATAATCTATATTTATGTGTAATGCCATACATTTACCTATTTTCACAGGAACACAAAAACACGGAATACAGTGTCAACGAAATGATGATTTAGTTATTTATGATCTCGTGTAACATCAACATTTGACGTAATATGTAGTAAATGCAGTACATATATTAGATGTACCGGAAAGTTTTTTTGTTTTTTTAGATGATAAAAAAAAACTTAATGAGTATAATAGTTTCCATTATGATTAATTACACTTTGCTATCTATTGAGGAGATAAAATATTCCTGTTTTATAAAAATCAGGTGTTTTTGAAGAAAACAATTAGTCAAGTGTCATTTTTACATGATTCATATCTCTAAGCTTTTTGTTTCTTAAGAAATATTCTAGTGACCTGGACAATTGGTAGTCTGATGGTGCTATGTCTGGTGAATAGGGAAGGTGAAGTAAAACCTCCCAACCAAGTTAAGAAATTTTTTTACTCGTATTTTTTGCTGCATGAAGTCGAGCGTTATCATGTTGAAGAATAATTTTGCCTCTATTTACATTAATACATAATCAGAAAACGACCAGGAATTGTGAATAGAGCCAAAATTATTCTTCAACATGATAACGCTCGACCTCATGCAGCAAAAAATACGTGTAAAAAAATTTCTTAACTTGGTTGGGAGGTTTTACCTCACCATCAGAATACCAATTGTCCAGGTCACTAGAATATTTCTTAAGAAACAAAAAGCTTAGAGATATGAATCATGTAAAAATGACACTTGACTAATTGTTTTCTTCAAAAACACCTGATTTTTATAAAACAGGAATATTTTAAGTAAGTATTTATTAAGTTTTTTTTATCATCTAAAAAAACGAAAAAACTTTCCGATACACCTAATATTTGAAAATCACATTTGGATATAACACGTTGAAGTAAATACAAAACACTGATTTTCCCTCTGGTACAAGAATTTCATTTTATTTTTGTGTTCCTGTGATATTTATATATATTTATATATATATGTATTTATCAAACCTACTTTTGGTTGTACTGTATTTTCTCTTAATTGTTTTGGTAAAAGTTCCCATGGAAGATGAGTTTTAAGAAACCTTGGTGAAGGTATTTTGTCTAAATCATTTAGAGAATGATATACTATTTTGTCTTTTAATGCCGGTAACAATTTTTCCACCTCTATAGAACTGCTAGATCTGAAAATTGGATATATTTTTTAAATAAATTACTTATTTGATAGCTTACAAGGGGACGGTAAGAATTGGAAAATGAAGTTTGGAAGTAGACTTTGTATGGTGGTAGTGTACCACTTTAAGTTGTTAACACACTAAAATTTAGGCGCCCACCACCGAGCCAATTTCGAAAAAAAGGCTGTAAAGTTTTAACAGCACCTTAAATACAAAAAAAACATTACATGTTAACAACTAGTCAGTTGGTTAAGACGATAGCATGTCGGCTCTGCAACCCAAGGTTTCAAGTTCGATTCTCGGTCAATCCATTTTATTTTCTTTCTTAATAATTATTTTATACGTTTTATTAAATTTGTTGAAATAATGAAAAAAATAAATGATTTTTACCGGAATAATAATAATTATAGACAATAATAATTATTAAAAAAATATTTTTCTTCACTTTAACAATTATTTCATACTAATTATCATTTTTGTTCATGTGTAAATTAATATTTTTTTAATTATAATTATTGTCTATAGTTATTATTATTCCAGTAAAAATCTTTTATTTTTTTCATTATTTCAATAAATTTTTTAATAAAATGCATAAAATAATTATTCAGGTAAAAAAATAAAAATAAAATGGATTGAGCGAGAATCGAACTTGAAAAACCTTAGGTTGCAGAGCTGATATGCTATCGTCTTATCCAACTGACTAGTTGTTAACACGTAATGTTTTTTTTTGTATTTAAGGTGCTGTTAAAACTTTAGAGCCTTTTTTTTCGAAATTGGCTCGGTGGTGGGCGCCTAAATATTAGTGTGTTAACAACTTAAGGGTACACTACCACCATACGAACTCTGCTTCCAAACTTCATTTCCCAATTCTTACACTCCCCTTGTTAGTTTAAATATTGTTAATGAATGTAACTACTTACTCAATGGTAGGAAAACGTTGTAGTAGAGATAATCTTTTTGCCTTTTCGACATCGAAATCGTTATTAATTACCCAAATCATTTCCTGGGTTAGTGTAGTTCCTATTATAAAAATACATATTAAATACAAGTAAGTACTGAAATAACAATGAAAAAAGTTGTATAATTACCAGACCGCTGAAACCCCAATATATATCATCTTCTCTAGCATTAAAATCTTCAACAAGATTCAAATATTTAGCATGGTATATGGGAAGTAGATACTTTTTTTCACCATAGAAGTAAAATCCTTCCTGATAATCATTTATACAGCATTTCTTGAATAAAGACTGTAAATTGTTATCGTAATTTAGTTCTGAATATGTCACAGTCATTTTTAGTCCTGTAACTTTGTAATGTTTGATCGTTAAATGTAATTCACCAATAATATACTTTCGGATATTTTATGTTTTATTGAATTTAAAATTGCATATACTTTATAATAAACAATAAATATAATTATAAGTAAGATGCTTGACAGTAACTTTAAATTACTACAGCACGGTGTCGATTTATCTGTATATCAGAATACTCTGATGGTAGTCTCGAATAAGTCCCTTTTATAGGTTTCCTTATCAATCACCAATTTTCAAAGTTCGGACATGACGTGGTCATGTGTTGAACATTGATGTTGTTAGTCACGAGCTACTTTGGATATGAGGCGTTTATTTTGAACAGTGGCGTACGCAGGATTCTGTTATGGGGGGGGGGGTCAAACAGATTTTGTTTTTTTTAATATACAACAAACACGACATTAAATACATTACAGATTAGTTACAAACGCAATTCAAGCCTTCTTGGATTCTTGACTAATTCATCAAGAATCTCATCTGCTGTCATCACAATTTCTCGGTGAATATTTAATAATGCCAAACCATTTAGATTATTCTTACCGATAGTATTACGCAGATACGTTTTTAGCTATCTTAGATTGGAAAAAGAACGTTCACTTACCGCAGTTGTAACTGGTAATGTTACAAGTATATGCAGTAGTTTGTGTACTGTTGGAAATATTTTTACGTCACACATTAGAAACGCTTGATGAGCATTTTTTGGTACATCACTATTAGTAATGTGTCGCCACCACAGTTTTAGTTCTCCAATTCCTTCATCAATGCCATAGGTTTAATAGAATTAAGAAAAGGTATAAATACAGATATTCTATAATATTCTTCTGGAGTATTAGCCATAACGTTGCAGCGTTGAATTTGTTTTCCGGTTCGACGAGGTATAAGTATATCTATGCCTGTAAGATCAGTAACACTTACAAACTGTAAAAAATCTTCTTTTATTTTTCCTGTGTCATTATCGAAGTATCATCAGCCGAAACAGAAAAAAATTTAGCAGAATTTACCTTTACAACAATCTTTTGAAGAATTAATTTGTTGCACGCACTTATCACTTCATTCTGGATTCTTGGACTTAAATATTTTGCATTTTTTTGTGAAATTGCTAGATGTTTTTTAAGAGTTTCGTCTCCGCCCATGTCTCTATATCGTAATAGCGCTCGAAAATGTCCGTCATTTTCGTCGCTTTTTATGTAAACATATCGATAATATATGTATGTTTAAAGTAAAGTTTTAAATAGTTTATTTATGATGTTATTTTTATTGAAACTACGTATACATATAATTTACCAATTAAAAAATATTTCAATTAATCAAATTTATTTGATACCTAAATAGATTATTTTTTACTTTTATTTAAATTATTAAGTAATTACGATATTATTATTTTTATTTTATAATAAACTAGCTGGGCCCACGCGGCTTCGCTCGCGTGGACTACGGAATTATTGTTTAGAATTTAAAAAAATATATAGTTGGATTAAGTACAAACACGATTAGTTATTATTGTAATAAAAACCAAAGAACATTTAAATTACCTACCTAACAAAAGCGAATCAGAACAAAAAGTAAAAATAATTTTTGTTCTATTTAAAAGTTAATTATTGAAAACAAAATAAACAATTGACAATCAAAAGATACCGGCCTGATCATTCACTCTGCCATGCGTCTACTTGGCACACCCCTCGCCGCACCCCGCGACACGGTGTTAGGGTACTCAGGAGGTAGGCCTATACTCTACCTCAGAGGATTGAACCCTTGGTGTCGTCCGTGTGTGAAGTTGTGTTGGTATTTAGGGACTTCAGGATTTCCTTGTTTTACTCACCTTCCCTTTTTGGTCACTGGGACTGAGTTGAGGTCAAATAGCAAATAAAACTTTATTGAATTTTATGTTATTTATTTTATTTAAAAATTAAAATAATTATTGATGTAGTATGCAAATATAGTCCAGTAAAGGAAGCATTTTGACAGGAAATTAAGAGGGCAAGCAATTTTATGATTGATACTTATAGATTTTGAACCGGAGAATTCGAAAAAAATAACCCGGACTAGCAAAAAGTGGTGCAACACCCTTAAAAATGGGGTTTAAGGGTGAAAACCCCATTTCCAACCGTTTATTCAATTTATCACAAAATCTAAAGCGATGATGGTATATTTTTATCGTTGATATATGTTCAGGACACTCAGACGAATCGATTGCGACCAAATATACTAAATTTGGCCAAAAATTATCTCTTCCAGAGGGCTTAAAAGACTTAAAAATGCATCTATTCGGTTAAAATAGTTTAAAAATTAATAACTTTTGTAAAAATCATCCAAATGATTCGTTACTAGGCTCAAATTGTTCCTGAAGTTCCAAAGAATAATAATGAACCATAATTTAAAAAAATATTAATAGTTTAACCAATAAAAATTGCTAATGTTTAAGGGTAAGTAACGTAAATTTTTGAAAAACTACCTTTTTACTAAAATTTAAATAAAAACATCAGGGTTGAATATTTTTTAGTGAAACCAAGGTAGATACCTTCTATTTGTACATACAAACAAAATGAGACCCCTCAAAAAAATATTCAATTATTAGAACGGGTGCAAGTGCGCTTAGAAATACACTGAATTTTTGTTGTATACAATTAAAAAAAATTACATTTTTCCAAACAAAATAATAGATTCAGTCCAGTAAAGGAAGCATTTTGACATGAAATTAAGGGGGCAAGCAATTTTATGATTGATTCTTATAGATTTTGAACCGGAGAATTCGAAAAAAATAACCCGGACTATCGAAAAGTGGTGCAACACCCTTAAAAATGGGGTTTAAAAGTGAAAACCCCTATTTCCAACCGTTTTTTTAATTTATCACAAAATCTGAAGCGACGATGGTATATTTTTATTATTGATATATGTTCAGGATACTTAGACGAATCGATTATGACCACATATACTAAATTTGGCCAAAAATTACCTCTTCCAAAGGGCTTAAAAGACGTAAAAATGCACTTACCCTTAAACATTAGCGATTTTCATTGGTTAAACTACTAATATTTTTAAAAATTATGATTGGTCATTATTCTTTGGAACTTCAGGAACAATTTGAGCCTAGTTACGAGTCATTTGGATGATTTTAACAAAAGTTATTAATTTTTAAACTATTTTCCCCAAAAAGATGCATTTTTACGTCTTTTAAGCTCTTTGAAAGACGTAATTTTTGGCCAAATTTAGTATATGTGGTCACAATCGATTCGTCTAAGTGTCCTGAACATATATCAATCATAAAAATATACCGTTGTCGCTCCAGATTTTGTGATAATTTGTAAAAACGGTTGGCTTTTCACTTTTAAACCCCATTTTAAGGTTGTTGCACCACTTTTCGCTAGTCCGGGTTATTTTTTTCGAATTCTGCGGTTCAAAATCTATAAGAATCAATTCGTTTCACTAAAAAATATTTAACCCTGGTGTTTTTATTTAAATTTTAGTAAAAATGTAGTTTTTCAAAAAATTACGTTACTCACCCTTAAACATTAGTGATTTTTATTGGTTAAACAATTAATATTTTTTTAAAGTATGTTTCGTCATTATTCTTTGAAACTTCAGGAACAATTTGACGCTGATTACGAGTCATTTGGATGATTTTAACAAAAGTTATTAATTTTTAAACTATTTTCCCGAATAGATGCATTTTTAAGTCTTTTAAGTAGACTTGTGTAGTTCACGAACGAACTAGTTCAAAAGAGCGCTCCCACACGAGAACTAGACGAACTAGCTCGTATGCGCTCCGCTCTTTTAGTCCAATAGTTCCGATACACTTCAAATACACTGTTCTAAAAATGAGATTGTACGATTTTTATGTTCAATAATTTACGTTTTCAATACTTTATTACTAATTTGGATTTATTTTACTAAAGATATATTATATTGAATTTTTTTTAGTTCACATGAATGCAATATGTCTGTCAAAAGGACGTGATTTTTATATTATTTTATGACAATCAACAAAAAGGAATATCACAGATTTTAATGAAATTTAAATATATTGCTTATATTACTCTACAGTAAATAATGTTTCATATATATCGAGGGTTCGATTTAAAAAAAAAGATTAATGCAAATATGTATACATTAAAAAATATCGATCTTGTCTATAAATTAATAACGAATTCAAAATTGCAGCAGTTTGAATTTCTATAGTTTGATGAAAAAAATAGTAATACAAAATTACTAATTAAACAATTTAATTATACCTACATTAAAAATCCAACAATCCAATATATCTAAATCAATTAATTTTGTCATCATATAGTTCGGAAAAAAATTCTATGAACTAAAAGAACTAGAAGAACGAACTAGTTCATTAAAGACTACTGAACTATAGGGAGCGCTCTCTGTCATGAACTAAAATGCCCAACTCTACTTTTAAGCCCTCTGGAAGAGGTAATTTTTGGTCAAATTTAGTATATGTGGTCACAATCGATTCGTCTGAGTGTCCTGAACATATATCAACGAAAAAAATATACCATCGTCGCTTTAGATTTTGTGATAAATTGAAAAAACGGTTGGAAATGGGGTTTTCACCTTTAAACCCCATTTTTAGGGGTGTTGCACCACTTTTCGCTTGTCCGGGTTATTTTTTTCGAATTCTCCGGTTCAAAATCTATAAGAATCAATCATAAAATTGCTTACCCCCTAAATTTTTCTTTTTCTCACTTTTCACTGCTTCCTTGACTGGGCTAATATATGATTTTAATGATTATATTATTTAAGTTGAATTTTGATTATTGTCGAACGTTCTCTAAGAACTCGTCCGGTGAAACAGTGCCCGATAATCTGTTGTCACATCTTTTATAACCTCGGTAACGCCGCGACGGGTTGCAAGTTGCAGTTCCCAGGCATCACCTCAGTTAATTTGCCGACGTTTCACAACGTGACTATTTCGTGTGAACATCAACGTGTGAACGACGACGTGTAACAACAAATTATGGAGCAAAGGGGTTTCGGGTTATAACAAAATGCTTCAGAATCATAATCAAGAATAAATTGTACAGGTTTAATCAAGATCAGCTGTGCACTTTATGTAACATAAATAGTAATGAAACTTTAGAACATATCCTATTAGAATGTCCAATGTACAAACCTTATAGAGAATGGTTCTTAAAACCAATTATGATAGAAACAAATAACTGGACACATATAATTCGCTTTTTGTCAGCTCATTCTAAGGATGTATATGTATCAAATTATTTAAATATATTGAATGTGCATTTCATACGCGAGCCTTTATTCTGAATTTGGATGAACAATGTCAAACACCATAGACATATTATATGAGTGTGTAACTTGAAGCGAAGTTGTCTGTAATAGTAATACAGACATAATAATGCACTAATACATTTATATAATATTTGTTTACACATATCATATGTATATAAATCCTAAGAATGTGCTGAATGTGTACATTGTACATAGTACATATGTAGTAAACAAAATAATTTCTATTATATTATAATTTAATATTACACATTATTAATATATTAGTATAGTATAAGCACATACACAAACATACATGGAGAGACTTTTTCTTTTAATAATGTTTTTTTTACTCATGTCACTCATGTAAGTTTGAGTAACAAAAAAAAATGTATCAGAATACATGTAACACAAATTATTGTATACTTCCAACCTTCCTGTAATGTAATTATATTACTAAATACAGTATTTTCTATTCTATTCTATAAGTCTTTGGAAACACATACAAACAGTTTTACAAAAATAAAGGTTTTACAAAAAATTGTATTGTGAATCATAAACAAGCATGATTCCATTATTAATAATTAAATTAAACAAAAACAATTGAAGATATCAGGTCCTAATTTTCAGTTAATGTTCTGTACTACAGAATGTTTATTTTCCAGGGATATCAACTTAAAAAACGTTAAACTTTATTAGTTATTACAGTTTAAAAGAGTGTGTTTTCAGCCATTTTAATCAGCGTAACGGATTAACAAATGATTTTTTAAATTTTTTTCAAAATTTTACATGAAATTTTTTTTGTATAATACTTATTTAGACCGCTATTTACCAAAAATCAGAAAACTTTAAAAAATCGGAGCAAACATAGGGTATTATTCTACACCATATTCGTAACAAATGCTGTTAGTATTAAAACTGTACCTACTCAAAAATAATCTGTTTTAGCCTCCACAGCCTGGACTATAAAAGTTGTAGAGAACATTATTTTCTATAATTTATGTTCTATTCTTTTTTTTGTATCTTTTATGAATTGACCAAAAATAATAATTTAGATTTTATTTAAAATTAATTTTAATAATATGAAGTCTATACCGGGTGTTCCAGACCACCCGTCCACTATATTTTACGCCCAAACTATTGAAGATAGAGTTTTATGATAAAAAATTTACTATATATATTGACCCTAATGAATTTCGGGAAAATATTTTCAACATAAAACTCCCCCTTGGGGGGTAGTTTGAGGGGTACATGCCCATTTCTCAGCAAAATCAAATGGAACGGTGTATCCAAAAGTAGATCATTTTAAAGATCATAAAAAGTAAGAAACCTTTGTAAAAAAAAAATTTCATACATTCAATTGTTTAGAAAATATTGTTCCCAAATTTTAGGGATTTACTAAAAGTGCTCTAGTTTCGTTAAATGTTAATGAAATTTTATTTTAAAATTTTTATTTCAAAGTAGTAATAATGAACTTTCTAATGTTGTATGATTATTTGAGATTTGGATAATTTAAAGTGTCATACGCGACATATCAAAAATGCCAAATTTCAATTGGGGATAATTCAAAATTTTTAAATGGAATGATATATCAATTAGTACTTTATTTTAAAAAATATATTGAAATTAACAACTTTTGTTAAGAAAATTAAAAATTTATATCTTTACTAATAAGGGCTGTCCAGATGAGTTCTCGAACACGTGTCTCCTTCTATCTGGTCTAGATTCACCTCTCCAAAGCTGACTGAAATCCTAACTTACCTAGATGGAATGTCCCCTTGTTAGTAACATGAATATGTAGTTCAGTAAAATAATACATTATATAGGTAAATTACATTTATTTAAAACTTTATAGATTACAATACATCTTAATAAACAAACTCAGGTATTAAATATCAATATTACAACATTTTTCGGTAGTTTTATCTGCACCTAGTAACATGAATATGTAGTTCAGTTAATTAAATAATACATTCTATAGGTATATTATATTTATCCAAATTCTTTTTAATCCAGATATCGAACTTATCAATGTAGTCTTGCGTCATTTCTTCTTTATAAGAATCTGTTTTTCCTTTTCTGATAAAGTTTCCTTTTTTTACTGGAAAACCATTCTCTTCGAAAAGTGTGGTTATATTATCCATATTTACTGAAGTATTATTTTTCATCGATTGGAATTGGAGATGTTCTTTCAGTTTAGAGATATTTTCTGTGCTTGGATTTTTATTAAATAATTTACACATTCTGTTTAAAGTATTTTCCATATCATTGACTACTTCGTTATAAGTAAGATATAAAATGTTATCATTGTTTATTATTTTCCAAAATACACTAATGTTTTCCCAATAGGGGTAGTTTTCGACATAGTCATTTAGGAATAACTCACAAAAATCATCCATAGTTCCATTGAAACCTCTGTATTTGACATTGAAATGATAGTGTGAAACACAAACTGATTTTGGATCTCTTGCTATATGTACAATCTAAAACAGTAATTTGTTTCTTTATATCACAAAATATTATTTAGATAATCGGTCGATATTGAAGTACGCACATTAGGGTGGTCCTTATATGGGGTAAGAACGAATTTTGACCGGGCCGCCCTCCAAATCAGCTCCAAGTAATTTTTAAAAAATGTGGAAAACGTTTCAGCCCTCTATCTTAAAAAATGGCCATTGCCAGAGAAGTTTGATTTTCCCATTTAAAATACACGTGTTTTTTCAATTTTTCAAAGACCTGCGTACTAGAGTGTCTTAAACTCTTTCAAAAAATCTAGAATACTCATGAAAGCATTACTGGTACTCATATTCCGTATCTTGATGTATAAAGTAAACTTCTGATTCAACGTTGACAGTTATATGGGTCATTGGGTCATTTCACCAAGAGAAAATTTAAAAAAAAATTCTTGATAATTTTGTCAGAAAAACGTTTAACAATGAAAATATTGATCTTGAAATAAAAAATTTTGATTCTGAAATGAAAATTGAATATTGGTCGCGCCAGTTAGAAATTGATATGGAATGATATTTTTTCATTTTAGAATCATTTTTTTATTTATTTCAAAATCAATGTTTTTATTGTCAAATGTTTTTCTGACAAAATTATCCAGAAATTATAGTTTTATTTTTTATTTTCTCTTGATGAAATGAACAATGACCCATATAGCAGACAACGTTGAATCAGAAGTTTACTTTATACATCAAGATACGGAATATGAGTACCAGGGATGCTTTCATGAGTATTCTAGATTTTTAAAAATAGTTTAAGACACTCTAGACGCAGGTCTTTGAAAAATCGAAAAAACACGTGTATTTTAAATAGGAAAATCACCCCCCTCTGGTAATGTCCATTTTATAAGATAGAGGACTGAAACTTTTTCCAAATTATTTTTGAATTAATTGGAGCTGATTTGGGGGGCGGCCCGGTCAATATTCGTCTTTACCCCATATAAGGACCACTCTAACGCACACCTACCGATTAAAAATCGGCCGCGTAAATGTGTAATGCCACTACATCTACCTATTTTCACAGGAACACAAAAACACGGAATACATGTCAACGAAATGATGATTTAGTTATTTATGATCTCGTGTAACATCAACATTTGACGTAATATGTAGTAAATGCAGTACATATATTAGATGTACCGGAAAGTTTTTTCGTTTTTTTAGATGATAAAAAAAACTTAATGAGTATAATAGTTTCCATTATGATTAGTTACACTTTGCCATTTATTGAGGAGAGAAAATATTCCTGTTTTATAAAAAGCAGATGTTTTTGAAGAAAACAATTAGTCAAGAGTCATTTTTACATGATTCATATCTCTAAGCTTTTTGTTTCTTAAGAAATATTCTAGTGACCTGGACAATTGGTAGTCTGATGGTGCTATGTCTGGTGAATAGGGAAGGTGAAGTAAAACCTCCCAACCAAGTTAAGAAAATTTTTTACTCGTATTTTTTGCTGCATGAAGTCGAGCGTTATTATGTCGAAGAATAATTTTGCCTCTATTTACATTAATACATAATCAGAAAACGAACAGGAATTGTGAATAGAACCAAAATTATTCTTCAACATGATAACGCTCGCCTTATGCAGCAAAAAATACGTGTAAAAAAATGTCTTAACTTGGTTGGGAGGTTTTACCTCACCTTCCCTATTCACCAGACATAGCACCATCAGATTACCAATTGTCCAGGTCACTAGAATATTTCTTAAGAAACAAAAAGCTTAGAGATATGAATCATGTAAAAATGACACTTGACTAATTGTTTTCTTCAAAAACACCTGATTTTTATAAAACAGGAATATTTTCTCTCCCCAATAGATGGCAATTATTATACTCAATAAAATATTTTTTGGCCAGATTTATTAAGTTTTTTTATCATCTAAAAAAACGAAAATACTTTCCGATACACCTAATATTTGAAAATCACATTTGGATATAACACGTTGAAGTAAATACAAAACACTGATTTTCCCTCTGGTACAAGAATTTCATTTTATTTTTGTGTTCCTGTGATATATATATTTATATTTTGTAGAATTTAAGAAAATGACCATTTTTGATTATATTTTGTTTTGCTTCGAGGTTTTAGGTCAATAAAATTGTTATATGTGTTATAACATTATTTATTAATATAAACGTTTTTGTCATATTTCAGACTTCTTCAGTATCTATAAAACACATTACCAAAATTAAAAACTAAATAGCTAACAAGACAATATTTTTAAAATTATAAATGTTAAAATTGCTATTATAAAATTACAGTTATATAATACTAATTTTTTGTATATAAAAACAAACAGTCAAAATATAATTAAGTATTTTATCATGTAAAATAAAAATCTAAAATACAACTTATAAAATAAAAATAAAAAAATAAAAATACAAAAACTTACATAATAAAAACACTCTACCTTTAGACAACAATAATACTTTTACATATTTTTGTACAACAATAGGACTAAATTTTCAACATTTCTCATGTAGTTCATTTTGTTGTTTGACTTAGTAAGTTGAAACATGAAAATAAACAGGTTTAAATTTGAGTGTGGTAACCACAGAAATAAATTTGTTTTATTTGATTAAATTATTATAAAAATGATTTAAATTTTCTTGTCAGTTTTAAAATTAACGGCATTATTATGTTTTTTAATTTCAATCATTTCATAAATCAATCTTTTTCAACATTATTTTCAAATTTTAGTATTTCAGGTTCATCATAATTGAATGTATGTTCTTCGTTTTTTATGTGTTTTAAGAGCAGTATGCTCTTGTGCATTATACCGATGACCTTTTATTCTGTTTAGCGTTTGTGTCGTTTGTCCAACGTATATTTTTTCACAGTCATTACATTTTAGTTTATATATGATGTAATGACTGTGAAAAAATATAGATTGGACAAACGAAACGAACGCTAAAAAACGCTAATGCACAAGAGCATACTGCTCTTAAAACACATAAAAAACGATGAACATACATTCAATTATGATGAACCTGAAATACTAAAATTTGAAAATAATGTTGAAAAAGATTGATTTATGAAATGATTGAAATTAAAAAACATAATAATGCCGTTTTTTTTAGAACTGACAAGAAAATTTAAATCATTTTTATAATAATTTAATCAAATAAAACAAATTTATTCCTGTAGTTACCACACTCAAATTTAAACCTGTTATTTATTTTCATGTTTCAACTTACTAAGTCAAACAACAAAATGAACTACATGAGAAATGTTGAAAATTTAGTCGTATTGTTGTACAAAAATATGTAAAAGTATTATTGTTGTCTAAAGGTAGAGTGTTTTTATTATGTAAGTTTTTGTGTTTTTATTCTTTTATTTTTATTTTATAAGGTGTATTTTAGATTTTTATTTTACATGATAAAATACTAAGTTTTAATTATATTTTGACTGTTTGTTTTTATATACAAAAAATTAATATTATATAACTGTAATTTTATAATAGCAATTTTAACATTTATAATTTCAAAAATATTGTCTTGTTAGCTATTTAGTTTTTAATTTTGGTAATGTGTTTTATAGATACTGAAGAAGTCTGATATATGACGAAACGTTTATATTAATAAATAATGTTATAACACATATAACAATTTTATTGACCTAAAACCTCGAAGCAAAACAAAATATATATTTATATATATTTATCAAACCTACTTTTGGTTGTACTGTATTTTCTCTTAATTGTTTTGGTAAAAGTTCCCATGGAAGATGAGTTTTAAGAAATCTTGGTGAAGGTATTTTGTCTAAATCATTTAGAGAATGATATACTATTTTGTCTTTTAATGCCGGTAACAATTTTTCTACCTCTATAGAACTGCTAGATCTGAAAATTGGATATATTTTTTAAATAAATTACTTATTTGATAGCTTACAAGGGGAGAGTAAAAATTGGGAAATTAAGTTTGGAAGCAGACTTTGTATGGTGGTAGTGTACCACTTTAAGTTGTTAATATACTAAAATTTAGGCGCCCACCACCGAGCCAATTTCGAAAAAAAGGCTGTAAAGTTTTAACAGCACCTTCAATACAAAAAAACATTAGATGTTAACAACTAGTCAGTTGGTTAAGACGATAGCATGTCGGCTCTGCAACCCAAGGTTTTCAAGTTCGATTCTCGGTCAATCCATTTTATTTTTTTTCTTAATAATTATTTTATACGTTTTATTAAATTTGTTGAAATAATGAAAAAAATAAATGATTTTTACCGGAATAATAATAATTATTAAAAAAATATTCATTTACACTTTGATGATGTACATATCTTAACAACTCGCACAACAAATAAATGAGGATTTTTCTTCACTTTAACAATTATAAAATACTAATTATCATTTTTGTTCATGTGTAAATGAATATTTTTTTAATTATAATTATTGTCTATAATTATTATTATTCCAGTAAAAATCTATTATTTTTTTCATTATTTCAATAATTTTTTTAATAAAATGCATAAAATAATTATTCAGGTAAAAAAATAAAAATAAAATGGATTGAGCGAGAATCGAACTTGAAAAACCTTGGGTTGCAGAGCCGACATGCTATCGTCTTATCCAACTGACTAGTTGTTAACACGTAATGTTTTTTTTTGTATTTAAGGTGCTGTTAAAACTTTAGAGCCTTTTTTTTCGAAATTGGCTCGGTGGTGGGCGCCTAAATTTTAGTGTGTTAACAACTCAAGGGTACACTACCACCATACGAACTCTGCTTCTAAACTTCATTTCCCAATTCTTACCCTCCCCTTGTTAGTTTAAATATTGTTAATAAATGTAACTACTTACTCAATGGTAGGAAAACGTTGTGGTAGAGATCATCTTTTTGCCTTTTCGACATCGAAATCGTTATTAATTACCCAAATCATTTCCTGGGTTAGTGTAGTTCCTATTATAAAAATACATATTAAATACAAGTAAGTACTGAAATAACAATGAAAAAAGTTGTATAATTACCAGACCGCTGAAACCCCAATATATATCATCTTCTCTAGCATTAAAATCTTCAACAAGATTCAAATATTTAGCATGGTATATGGGAAGTAGATACTTTTTTTCACCATAGAAGTAAAATCCTTCCTGATAATCATTTATACAGCATTTCTTGAATAAAGACTGTAAATTTTGTTAAATGTAATTCACCAATAATATACTTTCGAATATTTTATGTTTTAATTAATTTAAAATTACATATACATTATAATAAACAATAAATATAGATCTTGGCTTCTGGGTGTAAGCCGCGTCGGTAACCGACGCGGCTTACACCTTTACACCGCGGAAACCTCAAGATTTGTATAACAATAAATATAATTATAAGTAAGATGCTTGACAGTAACTTTAAATTACTACAGCGCGGTGTCGATTTATCTGTATATCAGAATACTTTGATGGTAGTCTCGAATAAGTCCCTTTTATAGGTTTCCTTATCAATCACCAATTTTCAAAGTTCGGACATGACGTGGTCATGTGTTGAACATTGATGTTGTTAGTCACGAGCTACTTTGGATATGAGGCGTTTATTTTGAACAGTGGCGTACGCAGGATTCTGTTATGGGGGGGTTTTCAAACAGATTTTTTTTTTAATATACAACAAATACGACTTTAAATACATTACAGATTAGTTACAAACGCAATTCAAGCCTTCTTGGATTCTTGGCTAATTCATCAAGAATCTCATCTGCTGTCATCATAATTTCTCGGTGAATATTTAATAATGCCAAACCATTTAGATTATTCTTACCGATAGTATTACGCAGATACGTTTTTAACTATCTTAGAGTGGAAAAAGAACGTTCACTTACCGCAGTTGTAACTGGTAATGTTACAAGTATATGTAGTAGTTTGTGTACTGTTGGAAATATTTTTACGTCACACATTAGAAACGCTTGATGAGCATTTTTTGATACATCACTATTAGTAATGTGTCGCCACCACAGTTTTAGTTCTCCAATCCCTTCATCAATGCCATAGGTAGTAACACGCTCATATTTTTGTAGGATTGTTGTAGCATTTTTTTTCCTGTACTGTAGTAAAACCTGAATGATTTGGCAAAAGCCACATAAAACTCTCCAAAATAGTTTTATGTTTTAGCAGACGATCTCTAATTTGATTAATAACAGAATTAAGAAAAGGTATAAATACAGATATTCTATAATATTCTTCTGGAGTATTAGCCATAACGTTGCAACGTTGAATTTGTCATCCGGTTCGACGAGGAATAAGTATATCTATTTCGAACTCTTAATACATTTCTGTAACATTATTAAAAATGTCCGTAAATTCGGATTCAACGTCCTTCCGCATATCCATGAGAAGATTATTTGAATCCTCCGTCAATTTCAAAGCAGCAGATAGATCTAAATTTTCTGTTTGGAGTATTGTACTAAGAGGAAGTGTGATCGCAAAGATTTTTTAGATAACTCGAAGAGAAACTTGAAATTCCAGACTTTTAAGTGCACCTAAGAGTTGAACCGCGGCCGAGGAAGTTGTTTTATCGTGCCAGGATGAAATGTTTTCCAATTCATCAATTGTTGACTTTTGAAATTCCACAAAAACGTGAACTGACTCATGACGTTCAACCCATCTTGTTGCACACAACTGTTTAAGTCGAGTTGCTGAAGCTTTAGGCGTTAATTTATCTATGGAATCTGTAAGCATTGCTTGCCGTTTCGGTGTATTAAAAAAATTGTATGCGCTACTAAGGATTCCCATACAATTTCTTACAGCAGGTAATTCGCAGGCGTCAGAAATGGCCAGATTTAGACTATGAGATGCACAATGCACATAAACAGCCAAATCATATTTCTCAGTTACATATTGTTGAGCACCTTGAAACCGACCACTCATTGCTGCGGCTCCATCATATCCTTGACCAATCATAAAATTACAGTCTATTTGTAAATTAGCAAGAGTGTCCATTAAAACATTTGCAAGACCTTTGCCTGTAAGATCAGTAACACTTAAAAACTGTAAAAAATCTTTTTTAATTTTTCCTGTGTCATTATCGAAGTAGCGGACACAGAGAAAATTGTTCTATGCCAGCTATATCGCTGGTCTCATCAACCAAAACAGAAAAAAATTTAGCAGAATTTACCTTTACAACAATCTTTTGAAGAATTAATTTGTTGCACGCACTTATCACTTCATTCTGGATTCTTGGACTTAAATATTTTGCATTTTTTTGTGAAATTGCTAGATGTTTTTTAAGTGTTTCGTCTCCGCCCATGGCTCTATATCATAATAGCGCTCGAAAATTTCCGTCATTTTCGTCAGAATCCTCCAATTTAAACTGTCCAAAATTCTTATGTCCCCTGAGAGCAAGACCTTGTCGACCGCATAAAATTATAGTTTCGATTACTGGCGTTAATCTGGAACGATATTCACGAATTTGTTGTTTTAATGATGAGTCCAATGAAATATTAATCGGTTCAATTTTTTTTTCGTTAATGGCTTTACGATTTTGATAACGTAAAATTGCGGTTTTGTTTAAACTGATGTTTAAACTGACAAGGGGACATTATATCTAGGAAAGTTAGGATTTCAGTCAGCTTTGGAGAGGTGAATCTAGACCAAAAATAAGGAGACACGTGTTCGAGAACTCATCTGGACAGATATTAAATTTTGAAAATTGGTATATTTTCTTAAGCTCTTATGTACTGTAATAAGCATCTACGTTAAGAATCCTTCAATGGCCGCGGGTGTAGAGCGCCGACTTATGATCCAAAGAACACAGGTTCGAATACCGTACCCTGTACAAAATAATTTTTATTTTCAATTGTTTCTTACTTTTTATTTTTTTTACACATAGATTTACCAATACCTGCTATTAATACATTATGCTTTTTATGTAAACATATCGATAATATATGTTTAAAGTAAAGTTTTAAAAATATATTTCAATTAATCAAATTTATTTGATACCTAAATAAATTATTTTTTACTTTTATTTAAATTATAAAGATATTACTATATTATTATTTTTATTTTATAATAAACTAGCTGGACCCACGCGGCTTCGCTCGCGTAGACTACAGAATTATTGTTTAGGATTTTTGAAAAATATAATTTAATTAATTAAGTACAAACACGATAAGTTATAATTGTAATTACTCCGGTCAAAATAGACATTTCAAATTACAAAAATTCCGACAGAGCTAAATTTTGGTGGAGACCTTGGGTACACCATTAGAAATAAAGTGTCAAAAGTCCCCATCGATCCCATGTGTGCTAGAAAAGTTATTCGGGGTTAAAGGTCAAAATTTGAGGTTTTTTGGATTTTTTTCGAAAACGGTAAGTTTTATCAAAAAAGTAGCCATGACAAAAATGATAGATCTTAAAATTATCTACAAAAATGGTTCTTATACTTTTTTTTCTAAGAATCACCATTCCTGAGATATCGCGATTCTAAAAGTTGAAGGAGTCACGTTCTACATGATATGCACATATGTATATGCCACGTATACAGGGTGAGTCATTTTAATCAACGCAGTCAAATATCTCGAAAAGTAAGCGAAATTGAGAAAAACGGTTCAAACAAAAGTTACTTGGTTTCAAGGGGGTCAAACAATGGTGACTTTGCGGTTGACCTACAAACCATTTTAAAGGTCAAATCAAGGTCAACTTTGATTTTTCAAATGGAAACCTATATTTTTTATTGCATATTCGTATTCTACGTGAAAAAATGAGTATCTTTAGTGGGAATTTTTTTTTTTTTAAATGCTTTCTTCTCTTGGTGGAGGGTGCTGTAAGATTCATTAACGAACTCAAATATCTGAAAAAAAGTTGCACCTAATAGCTCAAACTACTTTTAGCATTACCCAGAAACAACGGCGTGGACGTAGTAGTTGTATGTTTCCTTTGGGATGCTTTTTTAATGTGAGTCCTCTTACCTCTTACTTTTAAAAAGCACCCCAAAAGAAACATACAACTACTACGTCCACGCCGTTGTTTCTGGGTAATGCTAAAAGTAGTTTGAGCTATTAGGTGCAACTTTTTTTCAGATATTTGAGTTCGTTGATAAATCTTACAGCGCCCTCCACCAAGAGAAGAAAGCATTTTTAAGAAAAAATTTTCCTACTAAAGATACTCATTTTTCACGTAGAATACGAATATGCAATAAAAAATATAGGTTTCCATTTAAAAAATCAAAGTTGACCTTGATTTGACCTTGAAAATGGTTTGAATGTCAACCGCAAGGTCATTATTGTGTGGCCCCCTTGAAACCAAGCAACTTTTGTTTGAAACGTTTTTCTCAATTTCGCTTACTTTTCGAGATATTTGACTGCGTTGATTAAAATGACTCATCCTGTATACATAGTCAGGCACTTAATACAAGTAAAAATGCCTATTTATGTCTCTTGTATGTATAAACTATACTATTCTGAGAATATACACTCAAATGAAACTCTCCTCTGACCCGCTACTATATTGTCCACGTGGCGACGCTCATATACCTGCTTCTTTTCGAGTCGCATAAATGAAATACTTTTAGTGTTAGACGTTCCTTTCGAGTGAATATACGTATTTATTACTAGTGTCTACCATTATAGTTTTTGCTGATCAATATTTTTAAAAAATGTCTCAATTTTGCTTTATTTGCAATAAACTTTTGATTGACGGTGAAACTGCTATAGTTAGTCGTGGAATGCAAACTTTGATCGATGGAAATATCGCAAGAGGTGATGAGTTTGCTGATTATTTAAGAAGTGAAAAGTCCGTTACAATTCACGTGGATTGCCGAAAATCGTATAGCCGGAAAAGTTCAATCGCTGCAGTAAAAAGACAACATGAGGATGAAGAGGCCAGTACTTCAAAAGTAAGTCCACCTCGTACTAGAGCGCGAGTAAGTGAATCCGACTTTTGTTTTAAAAAATACTACTTATTTTGTGGCGATGAAGCGAATGAAGATGCTGAGAAAAAACGAGCACAGAATATTCGAAGAAAAATTTATAAAGTTACTGACTTACATTCAAAGAATCCCTTTTGAAAGTAGCTAAAGATCGTTTTGATGTTGTATCAAAAGCTGTTATTGCACGCATTAATTTTGAGTATGATTTAGTTGCTGCTGAAGCTAAATATCATGACAATTGTTATAAATCTTTCCTGAGACCTAATACGGACAGTCAAAAGTTTATTGCAAATAAAGCAAAATTGAGACATTTTTTTTAAATATTGATCAGCACAAACTATAATGGTAGACACTAGTAATAAATACGTATATTCACTCGAAAGGAACGTCTAACACTAAAAGTATTTCATTTATGCGACTCGAAATGAAGCAGGTATATGAGCGTCGCCACGTGGACAATATAGTAGCGGGTCAGAGGGGAGTTTCATTTGAGTGTATATTCTCAGAATAGTATAGTTTATACATACAAGAGACACAAATAGGCATTTTTACTTGTATTAGGTGCCTGACTATGTACATATATACGTGGCATACATATATATGTGCATATCATGTAGAACGTGACTCCTTCAACTTTTAGAATTGCGATATCTCAGGAATGGTGATTCTTAGAAAAAAAAGTATAAATATATATAACCATTTTCAAGGTCAAATCAAGGTCAACTTTGATTTTTTAAATGGAAACCTATATTTTTTATTGCATATTCGTATTCTACGTGAAAAATGAGTATCTTTAGTAGGAAAATTTTTTCTTAAAAATGCTTTCTTCTCTTGGTGGAGGGCGCTGTAAGATTTATCAACGAACTCAAATATCTGAAAAAAAGTTGCACCTAATAGCTCAAACTACTTTTAGCATTACCCAGAAACAACGGCGTGGACGTAGTAGTTGTATGTTTCTTTTGGGGTGCTTTTTAAAAGTAAGAGGTAAGAGGACTCACATTAAAAAAGCATCCCAAAGGAAACATACAACTACTACGTCCACGCCGTTGTTTCTGGGTAATGCTAAAAGTAGTTTGAGCTATTAGGTGCAACTTTTTTTCAGATATTTGAGTTCGTTAATGAATCTTACAGCACCCTCCACCAAGAGAAGAAAGCATTTAAAAAAAAAAAAATTCCCACTAAAGATACTCATTTTTTCACGTAGAATACGAATATGCAATAAAAAATATAGGTTTCCATTTGAAAAATCAAAGTTGACCTTGATTTGACCTTGAAAATGGTTTGTAGGTCAACCGCAAAGTCACCATTGTTTGACCCCCTTGAAACCAAGTAACTTTTGTTTGAACCGTTTTTCTCAATTTCGCTTACTTTTCGAGATATTTGACTGCGTTGATTAAAATGACTCACCCTGTATACGTGGCATATACATATGTGCATATCATGTAGAACGTGACTCCTTCAACTTTTAGAATCGCGATATCTCAGGAATGGTGATTCTTAGAAAAAAAAGTATAAGAACCATTTTTGTAGATAATTTTAAGATCTATCATTTTTGTCATGGCTACTTTTTTGATAAAACTTACCGTTTTCGAAAAAAATCCAAAAAACCTCAAACTTTGACCTTTGACCCCGAATAACTTTTTTAGCACACATGGGATCGATGGGGACTTTTGACACTTTATTTCTAATGGTGTACCCAAGGTCTCCACCAAAATTTAGCTCTGTCGAAATTTTTGTAATTTGACCACTATTTTTATGAGTATTTTGGCCGGGCTAAATAATAACTTATCAATACCTAAATTACCTATAGTCCAGTACATTTAGACGAAAAATAGCTGTGTCTGGGGAAAAATTCGCAATATTGTTCGATATGTTTACTTAAAAAACATAATGCATAAATAGCAGGTAGTGGTAATCTATATGTAAAAAAAATACAAAGTCAAAAACAATTGAAAATAAAAATAAAAATTATTTTGTACAGAGTACGGGATTCTGTCTACTATAATTGTTGGCTCCACTGTATATTGATAGTGACGCGTTATTTTTTCTTTTGAACATGTTAGGGTGTTTCTATGATTCTACATGTTTCACATGCATTCACATTCTATAACACGAAGTGAATAGATTTATATCTACCTTTGTGTTTTTTTGAATCCGGTTCGAAGGACCATAAAAAATGTAGGGGCTTCCGCGATTTACGCTGGTTCACTATTTTTGGAAACCCGTTAACATTTTCCAAATATTTATTTTAAGTATATATACACCCAAAATGGGTTTAAGACTGTGTCCCGGATCGCGATGGATCGCTCGATCTATACTTTAAAGAGAATACCAGTCCCTACCTTTAGATCCCGATTGCAGCGTTCTCTCCAACAGCGTATAGGTTTTAGGATGAGGTTTCAAAGGATACCTTTGAAACCTCATCTTTCATTTTTTATGGTCCTTTCGAACCCAGATAACATTTAAGGGCGCTTTGACCACTTTTTATGGTCTTTTGGAGCTGGATGGCATTGATTTTTTTGTATAATATTCGATTTTGTAAATTTAGTAAAAACGTGGTTTTATACATGTTCAAATTTGTATTTCGTTATTATCCATGTATACGTCAGAAAGTAATAAAGCGTTCTGATTGGTTGATCGATCTATATGATTTTGTTGCGCACTGTGATTTGTTTATATTCTATGAACGCACAACTGTCAAATATTTATGTTTTCTATGGTACAGATGTATTAGCTGTCATGCAAGGTTATGTGTTTGAAATCATTCTTGTCGGTGTATAATACAATTGTATTTAAAAGTTTTTGGGACCCATTCAGTGGCGTAGCTGAGCGTCCGCAACCACCGCGGTGCGGGGGGGCCCCGAGCTCACGGGGGCCCCGCGAGCTACCGCGAAAAAAATATGAATGTTAAATAATTAAATCTGCAAACCTAAGTAACCGAATCGACCCAGCTTGTGCTATTTTTTTTATTTTTGAATATGCAATCCTAAGTAACCGAATCAACCCAGCTTGTGCAGTTTATTTGATCGTTCAATGTGCAAACCCATGTAACCGAAACGACCCAGCTTTAAAATCACGATAACACAGAAAAATATCTTTAAATTAGAAAACACTACACAAACAACTACAACACGTCTTCATAACGTTCAACACTTTTGCAACAAATATACATTTCAAATAACTGTCAACTTCCCAGTAAACGGGCACAGTTTTACCAACGTAGCTCATGAAAATAACTAGAACGTGCATTCCCCTTGCCCCTTTCGTATTGATATATCTCGATGAGTTGTCAAAGCACGAAGTGATTAGCGTTCCATGACACGCATTTGAAGTTAATGTGTTCAATGCTCATCTGGATATAATCATTGGACAATTGCGCTCAAGGTTCGAAGGAACCCAAAAAATATCCAAAAACTTTCGCTGCATTTTCCCTAAAAATTGAATTGCCATGAATGACGATGATCTACGGACAGAAGAATTATTTAGTCTATACTCCGAAGAAATTTCATCAGATTTTACACACCAGCTTTTATCCCTCCGAAATTTAATTTAAAAAAATATTTCACGCGACACATCAATTAAAGAATTATTACAATATTTAATAGAAAACCATTCCTCCTTTTTAAGTAATGTCGCAGACGTAATGATCATAATAAAATTGTATTTAACTTTACTAGTAACAGTTGCTTCAGCAGAACGGTCTTTTTCAAAGTTAAAAATTATTTACGTTCTAGTATATCACAAGTCCGATTATCTACTTTAGCATTGTTATCGATTGAATGTGAACGAGCGAAAAAAACCAATATTGATTAATTAATTGATGAATTTGCAGAAAAAAATGTTAGACGTTCCAAAAGATTTGAATAGGACACAAAACAATACTATTATTTTTTACTAATAAAAAGTTATTTTTACAATTAAAGAAATTTTTCCATTTTAGTTATCGCCATATCGCTAAACAACTTGGTGAAAGAGATGACAAGCGATAACAACAAAATAATCGAACCATCACCTCGACCAAGAGTTGCAAGTCTCCTCGGGTCGATAGAGGAATGTCCAGCGTCATAACAGATTTAGAGTAAGGAGTTTGTGAGAGAATGGATTGAATAACGTCTAATCGTTTTTGTATTCATAGGTACTTCTTCTTTTTCTGAAGGCTGGAGGTGTCGGATTGAATCTAGTCGGAGCGAATCACATGTTATTGATTGAACCGAACTGGAACCCACAGTTGGAGGTCTAAGTGCAAGATATGATATACAGGATGGGCCAAAAGAAGACTGTCAAAATTTACAAGTGAATGTTTGAATTAAATTTTGTAAGTGGGGTAAAAGTCACCAGAATTGGATCAAAACAACAGTATTTTAAAGATCGGAATCTCTGCTTTTTTATGCTGTTTGCAAACTTAAGTTCTGTTTGGTTTCTGTAAAGTTATGGGAGTTTAAAGTGAGCAAAAGAAAATATAACAAATGTATATAAAAATATTTATATATAAAAATCAGGGACCGGATTCGGCCCCCAGGCCGTAGTTTGGTGACCGCTGCTGTAAAGCATCTGAAAGAAGAAACTCCTATCTTAAATATGCAATCAAGAAATATTCAAAATACTGGTTATTCAAGCATGTATAAGATAGTTATTTTTTATAGGGTTCTATTTCGCACATCTCACTTTCTACACTCATTGAAGAGAACATAATACTTGTACGTGAGGTACGTTGAGTTAATTTGAACATTTTTTGTCTTTTTTTCTTGAAATACCCCCTTTTTCAGAGCTGACGATACGTTCATTGCTTAGCTCACAACCTTAATTTAGTTTTAGAAGATTCTGTTAAATCTTTAGTTTTGGTACAGAAATTTTACGAAACTCTGCAACGACTGTATGCATTTTTTAGTGCAAGTATTAAGCGCTGGGATGTACTCATTGAAACAATGAATTCATACTCATTGAAGTATCTAGTGGTGAAAAAATTGTGTGCTACAAGGTGGTCATCCAGACATGATGCTATATACGCATGTCGACTAGGGTTTCGACCAATAATGAAATCATTATTAAAAATAAATTTAGTTTCCAAAGACAGCGATACCAAAAATGAAGCAATGTCTTTATATAAACTTATGAACAAATTTGAATTTGTTACTTTTCTAGTTGTGGAATGCAAGGTCTTAGAAATGACTAATTTAGTCTCAAAAGAATTGCAGAAGAAAAGTATGGATTTATTTTATGCTTCAGAGCTATTAAAAGTGTCCTTAGATAATATAATAGAATTAAGAAAATTTTTTGAAAAGGTCGTCGACCAAGCTTCCAGTTGGGAAATCGAGGCAGTATTCGAGCAGAAAAGAGTGATAAAAGTAAAATCTTTTTTCAATGAGTTGTCAAAGCACGAAGTGATTAGCGATCCATGACACGCATTTGAAGTTAATGTGTTCAATGCTCATCTGGATATAATCATTGGACAATTGCGCTTAAGGTTCGAAGGAACCCAAAAAATATCCAAAAACTTTCGCTGCATTTTCCCTAAAAATTTAATTGCCATGAATGACGATGATCTACGGACAGCAGCAGAAGAATTATTTAGTCTATACTCCGAAGAAATTTCATCAGATTTTACACACCAGCTTTTATCCCTCCGAAATTTAATTTAAAAAAATATTTCACGCGACACATCAATTAAAGAATTATTACAATATTTAATAGAAAACCATTCCTCCTTTTTAAGTAATGTCGCAGACGTAATGATCATAATAAAATTGTATTTAACTTTACTAGTAACAGTTGCTTCAGCAGAACGGTCTTTTTCAAAGTTAAAAATTATTTACGTTCTAGTATATCACAAGTCCGATTATCTACTTTAGCATTGTTATTATTGGGATTTTAACTTTAGATTTTAAGTGAATTGGCGCATTTGACAAATCGTATCTGATTGGTACACACAAGGAAGCGTCTGATTGGTTGAGAGCGTTGAAAATACTGCCAACGCTCACTCGACATATAGTGCTCGTGGAATTAGGATCGTTGTAACTTTACTGTGCTATTTTTTGTTAACAATTAATATATATAATATCAACAATATATATTATACTTTCATTTACATTGTGTTTTATTTCATAACCATAAAAGGTTATGGGCCCAGACTAACGTGAGAAAGTAGAAGAAAAATAGTGTCTCCGAAAGAGTGGATTTGTTCCGTGATCTTTGTTCTCTTCGTGCATAAATTAATATACACCGGTCAAGAGAATGGCGGAGAAGATAGAGTTGGGGTCAATCAACAAGTTTGATGGGAGTAATTATCATCAATGGAAATTCCAGTTGATTTGCGCACTAAAGGCCAAGGGCATATATGGAGTCACAAGTGGCTCGACAATCAAACCCATTGTCGACATAAAAAAGCCAGAAACAGAAACAGCATTCACAAAATGGGAGAAACTTGATTCAACTGCAATGTTTGTTTTAACGTCAGCGATGGACTACAACCAAATTACTTTGATAGAAAACTGTGCAACTTCCAAAGAAATTCTTGACAAGTTAAATTCAATTTATGAACAACACAGCGAAACCAACAAAATGTTGATACATGAGCGATTTCATCAATACAAGATGAATTCAAATGACTCCATTGTTCAACACACAGCAAAAGTAGAAAATTTGGCTCGTCAGATAAAAGAAACAGGAGAAGCAGTGAGTAATATAATCATCATGACAAAAATTCTAAGCAGTCTGCCTGCGAAATTCAGAGGTTTCAGGCAAGCGTGGCTGTCTGTAGATGAAGCAAAACAAACAATTGGAAATTTGACTGCTCGATTGTTGGATGAAGAACTGAACATGAACGGAGTAGAAGATACTGAAACAGCCTTAACCGTACTATCGAAGAATAAACAGAAATTCAGCAAAGAAAAAGTAAAATGCTTTAAATGTCATAAGAAAGGTCATTTTGCCAGAGAATGTCCGACGAAGTTCAAAAGCCATTACAACAATACAAACAAATCCAATGCCTTCAATGTAAGTTTAAATTTAACAACTGATATATCTGAAGACGATTCTTGGACAATGGATAGTGGTGCATCTGCACACATGACGAATTGCAGAGATTTCTTTACAACATTTACTGAATCTAAAAGTGAAAACAGCGTAATGCTTGGCAACAATGTATCCTTATCAATCAAAGGTGAAGGTTCTGTTAATATTCAAAAATTAGTAAACAACAAGTGGGTTGAAGGCACAATCGAAAATGTTCTGTACATCCCGGAACTACGGAAGAACTTGTTCTCGGAAGGTGTGATCACATCTAGAGGCATGAAAATAGTTAAAGAAAACATTCGGGCTGATATTCTTAAAAAAGGTGAATTGATGGCATGTGCTGTTCGTGACAATAATAACATATACAAGATGTTGTTTAAAACAATTGTTCCGGAAATAAACATTACAGTGGCTAATAATCTAAAATTGTGGCATGAACGTTTCGGTCATATAAATGTTAAAACATTAAGTGATATGGTGTCAAAAGACATGGTTAATGGTGTAGAAATGAAAGACTTAGACAAATTCTTTTGTGAAGCCTGTGCATATGGCAAGCAGCATAAGCTGCCGTTTAAGAAGAAGGGTACACACATAAAATTAAATATTGGTGAACTGACTTGTGCGGTCCTTTCGCTACAGAGTTGGTACAAGGTGCGAAGTACTTTATACTTTTTAAAGACGATTATTCGAGCTACAGAACAGTATACTTTCTTAAAAACAAGTGTGATGCTTTAGAAAAGTTCAAAAACTTTAATAATCAAGTGAAAAATAAGTTTGGTTATAGCATTCAAGTTCTACATACTGATAACGGTACGGAATACCGAAATAAAGAATTCAGAGACTTTTTATTAAACAACGGTATTGAACATGAAACAACCGCACCTTACACGCCAGAACAAAACGCGCGATCAGAACGAGAACTGCGAACAATTGTTGAAAGTGCTCGTGCTATGCTTTATGCAAGAGATGTTCCAAAATATTTGTGGGCAGAAGCAGTGAACACTGCAGTCTATTTATTGAACCGAACACCGAACAGTCAAATCAAAGACACAACACCATATGAAGCGTGGACAGGAAAGAAGCCTGAACTGGGACACATAAAAGTATTCGGTTGCCTTGCCTACATGCACGTACCAAAGGAGAAGAGAACCAAGTTAGACCCAAAAAGTCAAAAACTGATATTGGTGGGTTACGATGGCAACTCCATGAACTTCAGGTTGTTTAATGAACAAACGAAGAATATAATAGTTTCACGAAACGTAATATTCAATGAGTTCCCTCGAAACAACTATACACCAATAGTTCTCGACGACCAAAACGATGAGCCTGAGAATGATGAAACTATAGAAGATGAACCTGAGGAACCAATCCATGATCAAGAAGATGCTGACCAGAGTATGAAACTGCGTCCTCGAGAGAGTATAAAAACTCCAAAAAGGTATGAACTTAATTATGTTGAATTAGGTGTTCCAGATACCTTTGAGGAAGCGATGAATTGTGATGATGCTGAAAAGTGGAAAATTGCAATTCATGAAGAGCTGAGTGCTCTTGACAGAAACAATACGTGAACAGTAGTCAGATTGCCGGAAAACAAACGTGCAATTGGATCGAAATGGGTGTTCAAGGTTAAAAGAGGTGCAGATGGAAAAATTTTAAAGTACAAAGCTCGGCTGTGTGCAAAAGGTTTTGCACAAGTAGAAGGAATTGACTACGGGGAAATTTATGCACCGACCACAAGGTATGATACTATACGTTTACTATTAGCAATAGCTGCAAGACATAACCTAAAAATGATGCAGTTCGATGTCAAAACTGCCTTTTTATATGGTGAACTAATAGAGGACATTTACCTGCAACCTCCGAAAGGTATTGAAATACCTGAAGAAATGTTCTGTAAGTTAAATAAGTCTCTATACGGATTAAAACAAGCACCACGGTGCTGGAACTAGACATTTAAAAAGTTTTTGACGAATTATGGTTTCACTCAAAGTACAGCTGATAGCTGTGTTTACATAGGAAATGTAAATGAAGAGAGAATCCTGCTAATATTGTATGTTGATGACGGACTGATAATGACAAGAGACGCAGAGGCACTTAATATGGTTCTAAGGGCGTTAGAAACAACATTCGAAATAACAATCAGCTCTCCAGAACAGTTTGTTGGAATGGAAATTGTACGGGATGAGGCAGACGGATCAATCTTCATTCATCAATCCAATTATATAAATCGAATATTAAAAATATTTAACATGGAAGAATCCAATCCGATTGCTACACCCGCAGACACACATTCAAACCTAGAAGAAAATGTTGGCCTGCCTCTACCAGAAGGTGAAGTTCCATATCGTGAAGCTGTAGGTTCTCTAATGTTTGCAGCTATAGTCAGTCGTCCAGATATAATGTTTGCGGTGGGAATGGTGAGCAAATACCTGAATAAACCCACAAATGCTCATTGGAACGCGGTAAAACGAATTTACAAATATCTCAAGGGTACTTCAAATTTGGGGATTAAATATCAGAATGAAACAAGTCAACTCGTGGGATATTCCGATTCAGATTACGCCGGAGATGTTGACACTCGTCGCTCCACAACAGGGTACGTATACACCCTAGGAAAAGGGCCAGTTTCCTGGTCAAGTCAAAGACAACGGTCAGTTCAGAGTGTATTTTGTGTATTTTTTGAATGTACGGATTTCCGACATTTTGGTTTTTAAACGTTACCAATTAATTATCAGCAGTAGTAAACAGTTCAATTTTGAACTTTCGTTATTTCTTTAAATAACTTAGTGAGATTTTATAATCGTAGAACATAGTAGATGATCAGTGGTCGTCAAAAAGTTTATTTTTTCGGAAAAATAAATACATTTGATTTTTTGTCAAAATTAACAGGGGTGAACAAAATACTAATTTTTTGTATTTTGTAGTTTTTTATGGACTATTACTTTCTAGTTTAGTTCTTTGGGACAATTAAGTGGGAAAGCGGCCGGTGTGTGCACGGGTTTGGCACCCATTGGTGCAAATTACCCCATTATATGGCAGGCCCTCGTGGAAAAATACCAAAATCCGCGTATTTTAGCAACTAGTTATTTAGATCAGATTCTGAATTTTAAACCATTACAAATCGCGTCTTCGAATGGTCTTAACAATATTATTGAAAAGTGTGACAGTGCATTTAAAGCACTGTATAAATTAAATATTGATTCATTCGATTTTATTAAAGCCTACTTAATTTGGACAAAATTAGATTCTGAGACGCGCTCATTGTTTGAGAACCACAGACGTACACGTAATATTTTCACGTATGAGGAAGTTTTGACCTTTGTTAAGGACCAGGCACAGATTTATACGCTATCCCCAGTCAACAATAAATCGACTGGAGTTAGCTCTAAATCCAAACAATTATTTTTTGTTGAAAATTCAAGTAAATGTTTAATTTGTGCTTCCAACCATTTACTAATAAATTGTAAAACATTTTTATCGAAGTCACCCCGGGAAAAATATCAACTGATTAAATCTAAAAATCATTGTATAAATTGTTTTGGCCCGCATAAAGCATATGCGTGTAAGCGTAAAAATACGTGTAAAAATTGTAAGTCAAAACACCATACGCTTTTACATTTTGATAATGCGTCGGAAAAAATAACTAGTGATGACTCACAACCTAGCACATCGTCTGATGGCGTCGCGACGCCTGGCCCGTCGGCCTTCTGCTCGACATCTATGGCCCCGACGTCCGATTTAACCGTTGTACTCTCGACTGTGGTGGTCAACATTGTTGATCGGTTCGGTGTACGACATAGGGCTAGATTTTTATTAGATTCATGTTCATAGGTACATTTTCTTACCACGAAATGCGCTAAACGATTAAAATTAAAAATCTCTCCGTGCAACTATACCATAACAGGCGTCGGTACGCGTGGTAGTTCAGTTGCCGGAAAAGCAGAGGCTGTTATTTCGTCACGTTTTGACGATAATATTAGCTACGAAATTGAGGCTTTGTTAGTTGAAAAAATTACTGATAAAATGCCAAGTTATAGAATTAATCCAGAATACATCAAACATTTATCTACTATTCCATTAGCTGACGATAAATTTGACAAGCCCGCGCCTATTGATGGCATCTTAGGGGCCCAATTGTTTTCTTTATTATTAGAGTCAGGTACTGTCACAGGAGAACCGAATTCTCCAATTGCGTACAAAACTAAATTTGGGTTTGTAGTTTCGGGCACAGTCCCAAGTAAAAATTCGTTTGACAATTCAGTTAATTCTTACAGTATACAGGTCGAACCGTCTTTAAATAATTTGGTAGAAAAATTTTGGGAGGATGAAGATTTCCCCCTCGAGCGGTTCCCCCATCCCGACGATGTGGAGTGTGAGAAACTATACGCTGCCTCTACTTATCGGGAACAATCGGGACGATATGTAGTCTCTCTACCTTTCAAAGCAGATCCCACTATTCTAGAGGATTCATATGCTACAGCCTTAAAGTGTCTCACATCCTTGGAAAGGAGATTTCAAAAGGCTCCTGAATTCAAAAATAAATATGACGCAATTTTCAAGGAATATCTGGACTTAGGTTATATGTCGTTGGTTTCACCCAGTAAAATAATTACTCCGAATTATTTTATACCGCATCACGCTGTTTTTAAACCAGACAGTCCCACAACACCATTACGGTGTGTATTTAATGCTTCGTGCAAATCAACTACACAAGTATCTTTAAATTGTCTCTTACATACCGGTCAGAAACTTCAAACTGACGTGTGTAATATTTTTATCAATTTTCGAATGTTTCCGATCGCATTTACGGCGGATATTCGTCAAATGTATTTACGTATAGGAATACACCCAGTTTATCAACGCTTCCAACAAGTGTTATGGCGTTTTGCAACTAACGACCCGGTTGCGGTTTATAGTTTAAACACAGTCACTTTCGGTGTTAAATCGTCGCCCTTCTTAGCTATTCGCACTTTACATCAGCTAGCTACAGATGAGGCCCATAATTACCCAATAGCGGCCAACATAGTACGGCGCGATTTTTATATTGATGATCTGGTGTGTAGTGTACCTGATATGACTGAAGCTAAAGATACATATACACAATTAACACGCTTATTTGAAAGCGGACATTTTAAATTGACCAAGTGGGCTGTTAACTCGACTGACTTGTTACAGGATATTCCAGAAAGCGATCGTTCACCAAAAATAGTTACCTTTAACACTGATGGATTAAAGGTCCTGGGGTTACAGTGGTTTCCCCATACAGACATTTTTACATTTTGTATACAGGCGGAATTTCGGGATTGCACTAAACGTAATGTATTATCTACCGTCGCGCGCTTATTCGACCCTTGTGGGTTTTTAAGTCCCGTGACTTTAATAATTAAATTGATAATACGTAGAATGTGGGCTACCCCCTTAGACTGGGACGAAATTCCTGAGAGTGACATCACGGATGAGTGGAAAAATCTACAGGACGAATTTACCCTTTTACAGGATTTTAAACTTTCTCGTCACTTAGGGATTTTACCGGACGCTAATACTATGTTAGTAGGTTTTTGTGATGCCTGCCTTACTTCTTATGGCGCTGTGGTTTATGCTAGATCTATTTTACCTAACAATCAGGTGGTTGTGAACTTGGTTTGTGCGAAAACTAAAGTCGCCCCCATGAAAATACAAACTATACCGCGTTTTACTTGCCAAACTATTAAATTTTGTGGAAAAAAGTTTAGCCGCACGCATTAAAATCAATAAGTTAGTCGCTTTAACCGATTTAACTGTCGCGCAAAGCTGGATCTCATCCCCTCCACATAGGTGGCAAACTTTTGTAGCCAATAGAGTCGCGCAGGTACAAGATTTAGTTCTACCACATAATTGGTATCATATTGACGGTGTCAATAACATTAGTGATTGTCTTTCTCGAGGAATGCGACCTGCTCAATGTATGAGTGTGAAAAATTGGGCAACCGGCCCTGAATGGTTAAAATTAGATATTAATTCATGGCCTATTCGAAACATCTCTACTATTAATCAAGTTAATTTACCGGAAGCAAAAGTGATTTCCGTACACACTGCGGTAACGCATCCTGACTCGTTATATGAATTAATACTTCGCTGTTCGTCGTGGACGCGATTAATTCGCTCCACTGTATACGTGTTACGATTCGCACATATTTTAAAATTGTCAAACTGTATGACTACCACCGACTTACAATCGGCGGAAAATTATTTAATTAAAGTCATACAGCGTCGTTATTTTAATTCAGACATACTCGCTTTACAACAAAATAAACCAGTTTCGAATTTGATTCGTCATTTAAACCCTTTTTTACACGACGGAGTAATTCGTGTCGGCGGGCGAATCACGAAATCTGGACTAGAGTTCGAGCAAAAGCACCCGGTACTCTTGCCGCGGAGCGACCATTTTGTCGAACTTCTAATTGACAATTGTCACAGACAAAATTTACATACTGGCCCGTCCTTAGTGGTCGCACTTTTGCGCCAACATTATTGGATTGTTGGGGCGCGCAATGCCATACGTTTTCGATTACGTCAATGTAATCATTGTTTTCGCTTCAAACCGAAAAATGTTTTTCCTCAAATGGCCGACTTGCCTGCCATCAGGATAAACGAAGCGAAACCCTTTTTGCACTGCGGTACGGATTTTGCCGGACCGTTCCGGATTACATTGGGGCGCAGACGAGGCATCCAGTCCCAAAAGGCTTATTTATGTTTATTTATTTGTCTTGTAACGAAAGCGTTACACTTAAAACTTGTGTTCGCCTTATCTACGGACTTATTCCTAGCCACATTTAAACGATTTTTGTCGCGTCGAGGTGCCTGTTCAATTATGTACAGTGATCGGGGCACTAATTATATCGGGGCCCGGAATGAGTTAGAGCAGCTACACACGTTATTAGGTGATGGTAGATAGGTGATGGCTCATATATAAAGGCGATTGGTACTGGCCAAATTAATCTACAAGCTTTCAATGGGCAATATTTCCATAAAGTTACATTATACGATGTATTATATGTACCGGACCTAAATATAAACTTATTCTCTCAAGGAAGTGCTTTAGACAAGGGTTTGTCGTTATTTTCAAATTCCGAAAGTGCTAAGTTTGTTAACAAAGACAGTTCAGTGAGAGCTATGGCTATTCGATCAGGCAAGATATATAAAATGTTATTCAAAATGGACTTTAATGATATCTCGAGAAGCGGTTATAATGATGAAAGTTGTTTAACAGCTAATAACATTAATCAAGACTTAATGTGGTGGCACAAGACATTAGCACACCAAAACTTTCGTCAAATAAAAAATGTATTAACCCTTATCCTGTATTTTGGGCAATTATTGCCCAAAATACATGTTGGCATCTAAAAAACTCGCGCAAATCTTATTGTATGTATCTGAAACTTCTTAACAATTACTTTTTTGACCAAAATAAGCAATATGCAGAAAAATTAGTTCTGGGGTCCTTCAGGGAAGGTTTTAGAGGAAAAGAAACGAATTCTGTATTTTGGGCATTTTTTGCCCAATGCAATTTTTTAATTGTCGTTACAAAAAGAATTGACCGTTACTTTTTGTTTCATTGTTTTTATTATCACCAGAAAAAATATTCGTAAACCCCCCCCCAAAAAGAAGCAATTAGTAAAAAGTATTGAAGTTAGTGGTCATATCTACAATTGCTTCCACTTTTTTTTTTGATTTGGTCCATTATTGTAAAAGTGCGCGAATTTTTATTCATTATTGTGTTGATTAGTTGCATATGTGCCAAAAAAAATCGCTGTGTCTATCTTCTATGTAAGTACATTACACCACGACACCAAAATTGGAGAAAGCCCCCTGAACAAGCCTGAAATCATTGAATTTTACAATGCGACCAAGGCCGGAGTGGATATTTGGACCAATTGGTTGGAACTTATAGTTGTAAGCGAAAGACCAATAGATGGCCTATGGCTCTTTTCAGCAATATGCTTGACATTTCTGCCTATAATGCCTACGTGATTTGGACTTTAATAAATCCAGAATGGAATAAGAAAAAACATTTCCGGCGTAGACTTTATCTAGAGCAATTGGGGCTAGATCTAGTTCATGATGAAATCCAACAGCGAACATCCCAGCCACATAGCTCAAAGGCCAAAGAGGTTGTACACATTATACAGCCTCAATATAATCAAAATTTAAAGAGAGCACGTTGTCACATGTGCCCAAACCTATCTAATAGCACTAAATATGCTACAAAATGTACTTCGTGTAATTTATTTATATGCAAAACGCATTCATTTACTGAAATAACTTGTAAAAACTGTAAATAAAAAAAATAAAATTGTGTTGGGCAAAATTTACCCAAAAGACAGAATGTGTAATTTTTTTTTGTTACAGGATAAGGGTTAAAGAAAAATAATATCAAAGCAAAAGAAAACTCCATATTCTGTAGTTCGTGTGTGCAGGGTAAACACCATATAGAGCCTTTTGAAATTAGTGCATCAAGATCTAAAGATATTTGCCACATGACTTGTGTGGTCCAATGAAAGAACAATCTCTGAATAATTCAAAATATATATTCTTATTAAAAGATGACTATTCAGGTTATAAAACAATATATTTTCTGAAGAATAAATACGAAGTGTACGAAAAATTAAAAGAATTTATTATAAAAGTTAAAGTACAAACTAGCAAATCTGCGAAAGTAATAAGGAGTGATAATGAAAAAGAATTTGTTAATGAGCAAGTAAGAGATCTATTAAAAGAGTACGGAATACAACATCAATTGACAGTAGCTTATACGCCACAACAGAATAGGCGAGCAGAAAGGGAATTTCGCACAATTATTGAAGCCACAAGAGCAATGTTAGTAGAAAAAAATATGGTAAAGAAATTTTGGGCTGAGGCAGCCAATACAGCTGTATATCTATTAAATCGTACATGTACAAGTCCAGTTGAAGGAAAAACTCCTTATGAGGTATGGCATAACAAGAATTTTAATTTAAACTCATTGAGAGGGGTGTTTGGAAATGAAGTATGGGCATATGTACCTAAAGAAAAGCGAAAAAAATTAGATATGAAAAGTAAAAGAGGTATATTTATAGGCTATGCAGAAAATGTGAAAGGATACAAAGTATATTTTCCAAACAAACATGTGATAACTGTAGAAAAAGAAATAATATTTACACCGGAACAAGAAAGCTATGATGTTAGTGAAAATGTGAAGGAAACAATTGTGAATTTAGATATATACTCCGCAACAAAATTATCGCAACAACAATTTTCATTGAAATTTTATAAATTTTCAAATGCTTGTATCTCCGTCAATTTTGATCGTATGGAGACGATTTTTTTTTGTTTTCTTGGAAATTTTCTCTAGTTTAAGCTTATATATATTTTGAATAGGTTCAAGTCAATGCCGAGTCAGTATCCTTTAATTAAGCGTACCACCTTTTATTACTGAAAAAAATGAATCGTTCAAACGTGTACCTGGACTACAGTAATTTTTTTCTCCCAATGAAATTTATATCACTGTAAAGTACTCTTTTCGACGAGTAATTTTTAAAAAAAAGAGTTCTTTGCGATTTTTTTTGAGCCCTGTAGGCCGTTTTAAAGATATTTTTCCGTATTTAGCCAATACCGCCAACATCAGCATTACCCAATACGTACCGCGAGGAGGTTGTTGGTCGGATTTAACGTATCATTTGACCCTGAATAGGGCCGATTGTTTATAATGTTTCTAAACAAAGGGACCCCGTGGCTCGTCACTTCCACAGTATTTAATGACTCCAAACCCTATTTTCCCGAAACATTTAATATCTTGTATTGCCACCGCGATGGCGAATCACCTCTTTACTCTTTTTTGGTTTAATGCTTTGTAAAGCTAATGTTGAATGTGTACGTTTACACAATTGACTTGCATTGAGTTGCAGACCAAAACAATGGATGAAGTTCGACCTATAACCACCTCGTGGAGTTAATTGGGTAATGCACATGTTGGCGGTATTGGCTAAATACGGAAAAATATCTTTAAAACGGCCTACAGGGCTCAAAAAAAATCGCAGAGAACTCTTTTTTTTTTAATTACTCGTCGAAAAGAGTACTTTACAGTGATATAAATTTCATTGGGAGAAAAAAATTACTGTACTCTAGGTACACGTTTGAACGATCCATTTTTTTCAGTAATAAAAGGTGGTACGCTTAATTAAAGAATACTGACTCGGCACTGACTTGAACCTATTCAAAATATATATAAGCTTAAACTAGAGAAAATTTCCAAGAAAACAAAAAAAATTCGTCTCTATACGATCAAAATTGACGGAAATACAAGCATTTGAAAATTGATAAAATTTCAATAAAAATTGTTGTTGCGATAATTTTGTTGTAAAGTGTAGTTGACACAGATGAAGAACACAAAGAGGATGAGTCAGATGAAGTGAATCCTATAACAGAAAATGAACAGGATATCTTACCGTTGCCTGAAAATATAACTGCACATGAACAACTACGACCCAGGCGAACATTAAAACAACCAATACGTTTTGAAGACTATGCTGTGAGTTATTTCAGTGTCGATGTGGATGAACCAGCATTCTATGATGAAGCAATGACAAGTAATCATTCAAGTGAGTGGAAAGAAGCAATAAACTTAGAAATAAAAGCATTAAATGAAAATGACACGTGGGAACTAGAAGACAAGCCAGAAAAGTGTGAAATAGTGGACAGTAAATGGGTATTTAAAGTGAAACGAGATCAAGAGGGTAAAATAAGTCAGTATAAGTGTAGATGAGTAGCTAAAGGTTTCCAACAACAAAATGTTTATGAGAGTATTTATGCACCTGTAGTTAAATTAAATACTATAAGATCTATTTTGGCTATAAGTGTAAATAAACATTGGAAAATTTATCAAATGGATGTATGTAGTGCTTTTTTACATGGAGAAATACAAGAAAAATTATACATGTATTTGCCAAAAGATTATGAAGTAGAAGGAAAAGTGTGTAAATTAAAAAAGACAATATATGGTTTTAAAAAGGCTCCTCTGTATTGGTATGAAAAATTTGATAATTTTATGTTTACAAATGGTTATATTAAAAGTAGATGTGACAATTGCTTATATTATAAAATACAAGAAAATGTAGAAGTATATGTATCAATTTATGTTGATGATATTTTGATTACTGGTTCATGTATAGGAGAAATTAATTTGATAAAAGAAAACTTAAAAAAGACATTTAAAATGAAAGATTTAGGATTACTAAGTTTTTATTTAGGTATATTTGTACATCAGGATATAGAAAATAATATTATCACATTAAGTCAAAAACATTATTTAGAAAATGTACTAAACAAATTTAATATGTATGATTGTAATGCAGTAGGAACTCCTATTGATAATAACTTTGATAATGAGAGCTTAAAAAGATCAAATTCAGAAAGTCAAGAAATTGAAAACAAATGTAGACAAATTATTGGATGTATAATGTATGCAATGTTGGGCACGAGACCTGATTTGTGTCATACAGTGTGTCTCAAATTTATAAGGGCACCTACTTTTTCGGACATAACTTTTTTTTTCTACAAGCAAACAAAACTTAATTTTTACAAGGTATTTCTATCTATTATTCACGACTTCTATCCCATTTATGTGAGCTTACGGCAATTCATTTGTTTATTATACAGATTTTGTGAAAAAAGTGGTGTCCCACATTAATAGGGACATTGGGAAAAGACACGTTTTTTTTTATTACAAAATCCACTTTATTTGTGAATTTCGATTATGACTAACAAAAACTCGGTATTTACTGACATACCTGTCGTATCTGGACATTTTTTGATACCATTTTAAAACAAACACGCAAAATATTTCACATTTAAAGAGCGTCTTTCTGATTGTTGCAAGCTGAATTTGAGAACTTCGAGTTTCAAAACACATAAACATAACATAATATCTCTGTCTCAAGCGGGTCTAAAATTTATATCAGACCCGTTTGAAATTTTACGGATTCTCCATCTTTTTCTTTTTCATTACGTGCTTATTTACGACGTCGAACGCGATTCCGAGGCCGTTCGATCGAGAATCTCTGCACTTAGTTCGGGAAAAAAATGCAGAAAACGCCGAAGTTGAAGCCTCACTATAAGCTGGCACGCTACAAATTTGCCGAGGAGAGGTTGCATTGGACGCATGAATGGTCGAAGGTGCAGAACTTATAGGTTTGCATTGTTGTCATTCAGTCCTGTAAGTCTACGTGGGGTTGGATTGTGATTTCGGGTATTTGTATGTGTTTCAGATTGTCTGGTCCGACGAGAAAAACTTCAACTTATAGGTGCCCTTATAAATTTGGGACACACTGTAGTATAACTTTATTGTCTAGATATCAGAGTTGTGCAAGTTATCAGTTATGTAGTGTTTTAAAAAGACTATTGCGTTATATAAAGGGTACCTACACTAGACTTGAAGTTAGCTTATAAAAAGAATAGTGATAATTTGATAACAGGTTATGCCGATGCAGATTGGGGAGGCGATACTACTGACAGAAAGACAACAAGTGGAAATTGTTTTTTAATATTTGGATGTATTGTGTCTTGGACTTCAAAGAAACAAAGTACTGTCGCACTCTCAACTACAGAGGCTGAATATATAGCATTAAGTTTAGGTATAAGTGAAGCCTGTTATATATTATATGAAGACAATCAATCTGCCATTCGATCATGTAATTCTCATGAACAATTAAAACTAATGAAACACTTGGATATCAAATATCATTTTGTAAAAGATAAAATAAAGGAGGGTATAGTAGAAGTAAAGTACATTTGTACAAATGAACAAATGGCAGATATACTGACGCAACCTTTGAATAAGAATGTGTTTGAAAAGTTACGGAAAAATGTTAATTTGAATTTTTATATAAAACAGACACAACTTTGATTGAGGGGGGGGAGGGGGGGTAGTGGATAAAACCACAATCACAGTTGTTCTGAATTGAGGTAGCTGTGATATGAAAACAGCAGAGTAGTTGTAAACAAAATATAAAAATAGTAAAACGTATTTTTATACGGTTGTAATATATTGAAACTATTAAACTAGTAAATACAATTATAGTTGTTTATTTATTGATTCCACTGTCAATGATTCGAACCTGTGTTCTTTGGATCATAAGTCGGCGCTCTACACCCGCTGCCATTGAAGGATTCTTAACGTAGATGCTTATTACAGTACATAAGAGCTTAAGGAAATATACCAATTTTCAAAATTTAATATCTTTACTAATAAGGGCTGTCCAGATGAGTTCTCGAACACGTGTCTCCTTCTTTTTGGTCTAGATTCACCTCTCCAAAGCTGACTGAAATCCTAACTTCCCTAGATGGAATGTCCCCTTGTTAGTAACATGAATATGTAGTTCAGTTAAATAATACATTATATAGGTAAATTACATTTATTTAAAACTTTATAGATTACAATACATCTTAATAAACAAACTCAGGTATTTAACTATTATTAAATATCAATATTACAACATTTTTCGGTAGTTTTATCTGCACCTAGTAACATGAATATGTAGTTCAGTTAATTAAATAATACATTCTATAGGTATATTATATTTATCCAAATTCTTTTTAATCCAGATATCGAACTTATCAATGTAGTCTTGCGTCATTTCTTCTTTATAAGAATCTGTTTTTCCTTTTCTGATAAAGTTTCCCTTTTTTACTGGAAAACCATTCTCTTCGAAAAGTGTGGTTATATTATCCATATTTACTGAAGTATTATTTTTCATCGATTGGAATTGGAGATGTTCTTTCAGTTTAGAGATATTTTCTGTGCTTGGATTTTTATTAATGAATTTACACATTCTGTTTAAAGTATTTTCCATATCATTGACTACTTCGTTATAAGTAAGATATAAAATGTTATCATTGTTTCTTATTTTCCAAAATACATTAATGTTTTCCCAATAGTTTTATTTAGGAATAACTCACAAAAATCATCCATAGTTCCATTGAAACCTCTGTATTTGACATTGAAATGATAGTGTGAAACACAAACTGATTTTGGATCTCTTGCTATATGTACAATCTAAAACAGTAATTTGTTTCTTTATATCACAAAATATTATTTAGATAATCGGTCGATATTGAAGTACGCACATTAGGGTGGTCCTTATATGGGGTAAGAACGAATTTTGACCGGGCCGCCCTCCAAATCAGCTCCAAGTAATTTTTAAAAAATGTGGAAAACGTTTCAGCCCTCTATCTTAAAAAATGGCCATTACTAGAGGAGTTTGATTTTCCCATTTAAAATACACGTGTTTTTTCAATTTTTCAAAGACCTGCGTACTAGAGTGTCTTAAACTCTTTCAAAAAATCTAGAATACTCATGAAAGCATCCCTGGTACTCATATTCCGTATCTTGATGTATAAAGTAAACTTCTGATTCTACGTTGACAGTTATATGGGTCATTTCATCAAGAGTAAATTTAAAAAAAATTCTTGATAATTTTGTCAGAAAAACGTTTAACAATGAAAATATTGATCTTGAAATAAAAAATTTTGATTCTGAAATGAAAATTGAAAAAAAATATTGGTCGCGCCAGTTAGAAATTGATATGGAATGATCTTTTTTCATTTTAGAATCATTTTTTTATTTATTTCAAAATCAATGTTTTTATTGTCAAATGTATTTCTGACAAAATTATCCAGAAATTATACAGTTTTTTATTTATTTTCTCTTGATGAAATGAACCAATGACCCATATAACTGTCAACGTTGAATCAGAAGTTTACTTTATCCATCAAGATACGGAATATGAGTACCAGGGATGCTTTCATGAGTATTCTAGATTTTTAAAAAGAGTTTAAGACACTCTAGACGCAGGTCGAAAAAACACGTGTATTTTAAATAGGAAAATCACCCCCCTCTGGTAATGTCCATTTTATAAGATAGAGGGCTGAAGCTTTTTCCTAATTATTTTTGAATTATTTGGAGCTGATTTGAGGGGCGGCCCGGTCAATATTCGTCCTTACCCCATATAAGGACCACTCTAACGCACACCTATCGATTGAAAATCGGCCGCGTAAATAATCAAAAAGACAACTGATTTAAACTGATCGGAGACAAATCAGTTTGTAACTCAAACCTATAATAATCTATATTAATGTGTAATGCAACTACATTTACCTATTTTCACAGGAACACAAAAACACGGAATACAGTGTCAACGAAATGATGATTTAGTTATTTATGATCTCATGTAACATCAAAATTTAACGTAATATGTAGTAAATGCAGTACATATATTAGATGTACCGGAAAGTTTTTTCGTTTTTTTAGATGATAAAAAAAACTTAATGAGTATAATAGTTTCCATTATGATTAATTACACTTTGCCATCTATTGAGGAGAGAAAATATTCCTGTTTTATAAAAATCAGGTGTTTTTGAAGAAAAAAATTGGTCAAGGGTCATTTTTACATGATTCATATCTCTAAGCTTTTTGTTTCTTAAGAAATATTCTAGTGACCTGGACAATTGGTAGTCTGATGGTGCTATGTCTGGTGAATAGGGAAGGTGAAGTAAAACGTATTTTTTGCTACATGAGGTCGAGCGTTATCATGTTGAAGAATAATTTTGCCTCTATTTACATTAATACATAATCAGAAAACGTCCAGGAATTGTGAATAGAGCCAAAATTATTCTTCAACATGATAACGCTCGCCTTATGCAGCAAAAAATACGTGTAAAAAAATATCTTAACTTGGTTGGGAGGTTTTACCTCACCTTCCCTATTCACCAGACATAGCACCATCAGACTACCAATTGTCCAGGTCACTAAAATATTTCTTAAGAAACAAAAAGCTTAGAGATATGAATCATGTAAAAATGACCCTTGACCAATTTTTTTCTTCAAAAACACCTGATTTTTATAAAACAGGAAGATTTTCTCTCCCCAATAGATGGCAATTATTATACTCAATAAAATATTTTTTGGCCAGATTTATTAAGTTTTTTTATCATCTAAAAAAACGAAAATACTTTCCGATACACCTAATATTTGAAAATCACATTTGGATATAACACGTTGAAGTATATACAAAACACTGATTTTCCCTCTGGTACAAGAATTTCATTTTATTTTTGTGTTCCTATGATATTTATATATATTTATATTTTGTAGAATTTAAGAAAATTACCATTTTTGATTTTATTTTGTTTTGCTTCGAGGTTTTAGGTCAATAAAATTGTTATATGTGTTATAACATTATTTATTAATATAAACGTTTTTGTCATATTTCAGACTTCTTCAGTATCTATAAAACACATTACCAAAATTAAAAACTAAATAGCTAACAAGACAATATTTTTAAAATTATAAATGTTAAAATTGCTATTATAAAATTACAGTTATATAATACTAATTTTTTGTATATAAAAACAAACAGTCAAAATATAATTAAAACTTAGTATTTTATCATGTAAAATAAAAATAAAAATAAAAATCTAAAATACAACTTATAAAATAAAAATTAAAAAATAAAAATACAAAAACTTACATAATAAAAACACTCTACCTTTAGAAAACAATAATACTTTTACATATTTTTGTACAACAATAGGACTAAATTTTCAACATTTCTCATGTAGTTCATTTTGTTGTTTGACTTAGTAAGTTTGAAACATGAAAATAAATAACAGGTTTAAATTTGAGTGTGGTAACTACAGGAATAAATTTGTTTTATTTGATTAAATTATTATAAAAATGATTTAAATTTTCTGTCAGTTCTAAAATTAACGGCATTATTATGTTTTTTTAATTTCAATCATTTCATAAATCAATCTTTTTTAACATTATTTTCAAATTTTAGTATTTCAGGTTCATCATAATTGAATGTATGTTCTTCGTTTTTTATGTGTTTTAAGAGCAGTGTGCTCTTGTGCATTATACCGATGACCTTTTATTGTTTTTTAGCGTTTGTTTCGTTTGTCCAACGTATATTTTTTCACAGTCATTACATTTTAGTTAATATATGATGTAATGACTGTGAAAAAATATACGTTGGACAAACGAAACAAACGCTAAAAAACAGAATAAAAGGTCATCGGTATAATGCACAAGAGCATACTGCTCTTAAAACACATAAAAAACGAAGAACGTACATTCAATTATGATGAACCTGAAATACTAAAATTTAAAAATAATGTTAAAAAAAGATTGATTTATGAAATGATTGAAATTAAAAAACATAATAATGCCATTAATTTTGGAACTGACAGAAAATTTAAATCATTTTTATTATAATAATTTAATCAAATAAAACAAATTTATTCCTGTAGTTACCACACTCAAATTTAAACCTGTTATTTATTTTCATGTTTCAAACTTACTAAGTCAAACAACAAAATGAACTACATGAGAAATGTTGAAAATTTAGTCGTATTGTTGTACAAAAATATGTAAAAGTATTATTGTTGTCTAAAGGTAGAGTGTTTTTATTATGTAAGTTTTTGTGTTTTTATTTTTTATTTTTATTTTATAAGTTGTATTTTAGATTTTTATTTTTATTTTACATGATAAAATACTAAGTTTTAATTATATGTATTTTGACTGTTTGATTTTATATACAAAAAATTAGTCTTATATAACTGTAATTTTATAATAGCAATTTTAACATTTATCATTTTAAAAATATTATCTTGTTAGCTATTTAGTTTTTAATTCTGGTAATGTGTTTTATAGATACTGAAGAAGTCTGAAATATGACAAAAACGTTTATATTAATAAATAATGTTATAACACATATAACAATTTTATTGACCTAAAACCTCGAAGCAAAACAAAATATATATTTATATATATTTATCAAACCTACTTTTGGTTGTACTGTATTTTCTCTTAATTGTTTTGGTAAAAGTTCCCATAGAAGATGAGTTTTAAGAAACCTTGGTGAAGGTATTTTGTCTAAATCATTTAGAGAATGATATACTATTTTGTCTTTTAATGCCGGTAACAATTTTTCTACTTCTATAGAACTGCTAGATCTGAAAATTGGATATATTTTTTAAATAAATTACTTATTTGATAGCTTACAAGGGGAGGGTAGGAATTGGGAAATGAAGTTTGGAAGCAGACTTTGTATGGTGGTAGTGTACCACTTTAAGTTGTTAACATACTAAAATTTAGGCGTCCACCACCGAGCCAATTTGAAAAAAAGGCTGTAAAGTTTTAACAGCACAAAAAAAAAACATTACATGTTAATAACTAGTCAGTTGGATAAGACGATAGCATGTCGTCTCTGCAACCCAAGGTTTCAAGTTCGATTCTCGGTCAATCCATTTTATTTTTATTTTTTTCTTAATAATTATTTTATACGTTTTATTAAATTTGTTGAAATAATGAAAAAAAATAAATGATTTTTACCGGAATAATAATAATTATAGACAATAATAATTATTAAAAAAATATTCATTTACACTTTGATGATGTACATATCTTAACAACTCGCACAACAAATAAATGAGGATTTTTCTTCACTTTAACAATTATTTCATACTAATTATCATTTTTGTTCATGTGTAAATTAATATTTTTTTAATTATAATTATTGTCTATAGTTATTATTATTCCAGTAAAAATCTTTTATTTTTTTCATTATTTCAATAATTTTTTTCATAAAATGCATAAAATAATTATTCAGGTAAAAAAATAAAAATAAAATGGATTGAGCGAGAATCGAACTTGACTAGTTGTTAACATGTAATGTTTTTTTTGTATTTAAGGTGCTGTTAAAACTTTAGAGCCTTTTTTTCGAAATTGGCTCGGTGGTGGGCGCCTAAATTTTAGTGTGTTAACAACTTAAGGGTACACTACCACCATACGAACTATGCTTCTAAACTTCATTTCCCAATTCTTACCCTCCCCTTGTTAGTTTAAATATTGTTAATGAATGTAACTACTTACTCAATGGTCGGAAAACGTTGTAGTAGAGATAATCTTTTTGCCTTTTCGACATCGAAATCGTTATTAATTACCCAAATCATTTCCTGGGTTAGTGTAGTTCCTATTATAAAAATACATATTAAATACAAGTACCTACTGAAATAACAATGAAAAAAATTGTATAATTACCAGACCGCTGAAACCCCAATATATATCATCTTCTCTAGCATTAAAATCTTCAACAAGATTCAAATATTTAGCATGGTATATAGGAAGTAGATACTTTTTTTTCACCATAGAAGTAAAATCCTTCCTGATAATCATTTATACAGCATTTCTTGAATAAAGACTGTAAATTGTTATCGTAATTTAGTTCTGAATATGTCACAGTCATTTTTAGTCATGTAACTTTGTAATGTTTGATCGTTAAATGTAATTCACCAATAATATACTTTCGAATATTTTATGTTTTAATTAATTTAAAATTACATATACTTTATAAATATACAATATATACAATAAATATAGATCTTGGCGGAAACCTCAAGATTTGTATAACAATAAATATAATTATAAGTAAGCGCGGTGTCGATTTATCTGTATATCAGAATACTCTGATGGTAGTCTCGAATAAGTCCCTTTTATAGGTTTCCTTATCAATCACCAATTTTCAAAGTTCGGACATGACGTGGTCATGTGTTGAACATTGATGTTGTTAGTCACGAGTAGGGTTTGCAATCCCGCAATGCGGGATCCCGCATTCCCGCGGGATCCCGCACGTTTTGGAGATCTGCGGATCCCGCACTGAAAGTGCGGGATCCGCGCGGAATTTTTGCACATTGAATTTGTAGGTCGCGTGCGTTTTGAATACTTTTAAAGCGTAAATATGAATAAAAGAAGGTAACAATTTTGAAAAAAAAATTAAGGTTGATATGACTGAATATGAAACTAGTGAAGTAAATTACATATATCTCTTGTTCACGATTAGTTAAGTGGTTACACTGAGTACGACTCAGGCGACGAAAGAAGCTCGAACAGCCCCCAGATTACAAAAAAAAAAAAACATAAAAAATACAAAAATTTAGAAGAAGAATAGCAGATTAAATAAAAGTTAACCACAAAAATTTAATACACAAAATTCGATCTACACGATATTTTTTTAACAGTATTATCCCTAAAATACAACCGTAAATAATGATATTTAGTGGTTTAGTTTTACGTGACATACCGTATATACTAGGCTGTTTTTTTTTTATTTATTTTTATTTATTTTTTTTCGGTCCCGCTAGCCTATGTTTTAGCTTTGGATCAAAAGTTAATTGTCCCAAAATTTCACTCATAGATCAAACCTGTGGACGGCGCAAACCGAGTCATTTTCCCATTTGATTAACATGGGAAAAATTACTTTTTTACTTATGCGTGAATATCTCGTTGAAAAATGTATTTATTTTAATTTCTTACAGCAGCATATCATAGAGAATTAAATTTCTTACAAAAAAGATCCCAAGTGCTCAAATCATAGATCGAATATTTTTAAAGATATGTTCGTTTAAACATTATCATAAAAAGTAAAATCCAATTTTTATGATAATTTTTAAACAAACATTTCTTAAAATTTATTGGATTTATGAATTGAGCACTTAATTCTCTACAAAATATTCCCTTGAGAAATTTTCAAAAAAAATTGTTTTCAACGAGATATTCACGCGTAAGTAAAAAAGTATTTTTTCCCATGTTAATCAAATGGGAAAAAGACTCGGTTTATGCCATTCACAGGTTTGACCTATGAGTTTGAAATTTTGGGACAATTAACTTTTTTTGTTAACTAAATAATAGTAACTTTAAGTATGAATAACAAAATTTTTGGAAAAATTGCGGGATCCCGCGGGATTTGAAGATTTCCCGCAAAATTCCCGCGGGAAAAAAAAGTCTGCGGGATTGCAAACCCTAGTCACGAGCTACTTTGGATATGAGGCGTTTATTTTGAACAGTGGCGTACGCAGGATTCTGTTATGGAGGGGGTTTTCAAACAGATTTTTTTTAATATACAACAAATACGACATTAAATACCTTACAGATTAGTTACAAACGCAATTCAAGCCTTCTTTGATTCTTGGCTAATTCATCAAGAATCTCATCTGCTGTCATCACAATTTCTCGGTGAATATTTAATAATGCCAAACCATTTTGATTATTCTTACCGATAGTATTACGCAAATACGTTTTTAGCTATCTTAGAGTGGAAAAAGAACGTTCACTTACCGCAGTTGTAACTGGTAATGTTACAAGTATATGCAGTAGTTTGTGTACTGTTGGAAATATTTTTACGTCACACATTAGAAACGCTTGATGAGCATTTTTTGGTACATCACTATTAGTAATGTGTCGCCACCACAGTTTTAGTTCTCCAATTCCTTCATCAATGCCATAGGTAGTAACACGCTCATATTTTTGTAGGAGTGTTGTAGCATTTTTTTCCTGTACTGTAGTAAAACCTGAATGATTTGGCAAAAGCCACATAAAACTCTCCAAAATAGTTTTATGTTTTAGCAGACGATCTCTAATTTGATTAATAACAGAATTAAGAAAAGGTATAAATACAGATATTCTATAATATTCTTCTGGAGTATTAGCCATAACGTTGCAGCGTTGAATTTGTCTACCGGTTCGACGAGGAATAAGTATATCTATTTCGAACTTTTAACACATTTCTGTAACATTATTAAAAATGGCCGTAAATTCGGATTCAACGTCCATCCGCATATCCATGAAAAGATTATTTGAATCCTCCGTCAATTTCAAAGCTACTTTGGGTATAAGGCGTTTATTTTGAAAGTGACCTAAGTCCACTTATGTTTAAACTGACAAGGGGACATTATATCTAGAGAAGTTAGAATTTCAGTCAGCTTTGGAGTGGTGAATCTAGACCAAAAATAAGGAGACACGTGTTCGAGAACTCATCTGGACAGCCCTTATTAGTAAAGATATTAAATTTTGCAAATTTGTATATTTCCTTAAGCTTTTATGTACTGTAATAAGCATCTACGTTAAGAATCTTTCAATGGCCGCGGGTGTAGAGCGCCGACTTATGATCCAAAGAACACAGGTTCGAATCCCGTACCCTGTACAAAATAATTTTTATTTTCAATTGTTTCTTACTTTTTATTTTTTTACATATACCGGGTGTTCCAGACCACCGGTCCACTATGTTTTACGCCCAAACTATTGAAGATAGAGTTTTATGATAAAAAATTTACTATATATATCGACCTTACGTTAAGAATCTTTCAATGGCCGCGGGTGTAGAGCGCCGACTTATGATCCAAAGAACACAGGTTCGAATCCCGTACCCTGTACAAAATAATTTTTATTTTCAATTGTTTCTTACTTTTTATTTTTTTACATATACCGGGTGTTCCAGACCACCGGTCCACTATGTTTTACGCCCAAACTATTGAAGATAGAGTTTTATGATAAAAAATTTACTATATATATCGACCTTAAAGAATTTCAGGAAAATGTTTTCAACCCCCTAAAACTCTTCCTTGGGGGGTAGTTTGAGGGGTACATGCCCGTTTCTCAGCAAAATCAAATGGAACGGTGTATCCAAAAGTAGATAATTTTGAAGATTATAAAAAAGTAAGAAACGTTTGTGAAAAAAATTTTTTCACACATTCAATTGTTTAGAAAATATGGCGACTTGATCCTAAATTTTAGGGTTTTATTAAAATTGATCTAGTTTCGTTAAATATTAATGAAATATTATTTTTAAAATTTGTTTTGAATGTAGAAATAACGAACTTTTTAATGATTTTTTAGTAAATTTTTTATCATAAAACTCTATCTTCAATAGTTTAGGCGTAAAACATAGTGGACGGGTGGTCTGGAACACCCGGTAGATTACCAATACCTGTTATTAATACATTATGCTTTTTATGTAAACATATCGATAATATATGTTTAAAGTAAAGTTTTAAATAGTTTATTTATGATGTTATTTTTATTGAAACTACGTATATAATTTACCAATTAAAAATATATTTCAATTAATCAAATTTATTTGATACCTAAATAAATTATTTTTTACTTTTATTTAAATTATTAAGATATTACGATATTATTATTTTTATTTTATAATAAACTAGCTGGGCCGGCGCGGCTTCGCCCGCTTGGACTACGGAATTATTGTTTAGGATTTTTGAAAAATATACATAGTTGAATTAAGTACAAACATTATTATCGTATAATATATATATAATATATAATTATATCTACATTAAGTACTTATGACAATGAAATCATGTATTTTGATAAGGATTAATGTTTTGCAGGTCATAAGTCCACGTAAATAGAACCCAAATATTTTTAATTTTCTTTGTAATATAAAAGCAGTCATTGTGGCTTAAATATAAAAGTTAGACATATGGTGTCGCGGACTTTATTGTAGAACTTTTGATTCTACACAATTCTTTAATACATTATTTTGTTCTATATTGAACGGTTTAGCTATATATATATATATATATTAAGGATTAAGGCTGATGCACATTTTGGAATATTTAAAAGTTTAACAATAAATATTTTTATATACATATTTATAGATACATATAGGTACTATATAATATTATATGTATAAATAATATATTTTGTAATGAATAATACACTTTAAACAGTATTTTTACAATAAAATGTCACGCCGCACCGATAAGAAGTACATTTATAGTCTTATTGCCGTGTCAATGCGAATAATCCCTTGTATGTCTAGACTCTATATACCTATACACCATGTTCTATAATATCTTTTTAAATAATTTTTAATATATGAAAAATTTAATAGGAATTTGTCAGAAATAAAACTCACCTTTGTATTAAAAATATTAGTCCTATATTGCCCTAATGTTAAAAATATAATACACATTCGCAGAATAACTAATTTGACACTTTAATTTAGTTGCATTTGTTTCCAAGGCAATATGAATTCAGTACACGATATGACGTCACAAAATTCAAGGTCACAGCTGTCAATCTTACCTTGTATATTTGTATCATGTATCGTAAATTAAAATTATAGCACATACCTGATTTTTATATAAATAGTCCAATCAAATTAAAAATTTCCTATAGGTGAAAAAATGGAAAAAATATTCGCATGGATAATTTTAGTGCCGATCGATGGCTAATGATGTCCTTAATAAAATATTAAATTTGCAAGGTTGTGGGCCCCCGGGAAATACACAAAAAAAATAAAAACAAAAAAACTTGACCGCCGCTTATGTTTAAATCATCGATGCAGCGAAAACGATGTGAGCTAGAGCAAAACTGAACAGGACCCATTTAATAGAGAATGAAATTTCCTATAAAAAATAATAAAAAAAATAAAATAACTTAGAAAAAAATGATCTCATACCCCTTCCCTCCAATGTTTTTAAAAATATTGTACCACTGTATAGACCTTCTAAACAAGAGTTACATAAGGTAGAAATAAATGGGTCATCCCATTTAAAAATACATTATATTTGTGGTACACTTTATTTCGGGGCCATACTGTATATTTCAATACATTCTTATAATGTGCATTTTTACTTGTAATATTATCTAAAATTTGATTTTTTTCTGCATCTTGTAAAAGAGAGGATATATCGAAGAGATATGCACTATCAACTCACCCTTTAATGATACACCTTTTTCGGGGTCACACTATATATTTTAATATAAGTTTAGATGTGTTATGACCCACCTCTGCACACGGCTTAGTGCTCAGGAGCGGGAATGGGTCAAATTATTTAGAGAGGTGGGGTAATCTTAAAAGTAATAAAAACATAGATACAATTTACACTTATAACAAAATATATTTACACAAAAAAACAAAATCAATTTCTATATTCATACAATTCTCGTAGCAATTACATTAAACAAAAAAATTATATATACTTATGTATGGGCGCCACGTGTTTTATATATACAACTTAACTTATGGGGGAAAACACAAAACCCCTTTATTATTTTACACACAAATCCCTTGAGTCAAAAAAAATATACATACGTGTCTCAATCGATTTGTATTATATATTACTAAGAATTTAAAATTAACTAGAGATATCTCTATAACTTCATTATAAAGTATTCTTTTTGTACCTAGTGCATATAAATTTATTCACATAACAAATTCACATAATTGTTTATAAAAAATAAATAATAATAATTAATATACAGGGTGATTCAGTGCTGTCGTGCCAAACTTGAACAGTAAATTAAGAGACATATTTTAAGCAAAAAACATTATATGAACATGTGTCCGGAAATTTTTCGTAAGGGAGCTACAGTCCTCCAAAGATTTTATTCAAAATTAGTTTTTATTTAATATCTGGAGACCCCGTTATGCTAAAGTTATGAAATTTGATACAGGGTTTAGTATTAATAAGTGTTATCCATTTCCAGTATTGAACAATTGTAATTTAGATCAGGGCTGTATGGGGCCAGTGGGCCCATCGATTTTTATCTAGTATTTTTTTGTTCTTTAATTTTTTCCTGAATTAGACATTTGAATAAGATTGTATGGTACAAAATACACAAAAATATACTTTGCTCATTTATCATAGGATAAACCGTTTACGAGAAATATGGATGCAAAAGAAAAGATGCAGAATTTTAGTTAATACGGATGCTTCAAATTACAAAAAATATTTTTATATTCTTGTTCTATGATAAAAAATAAGACAAAAAGATAATAAAAATATACCTCCAAAAATTCAACCTTACCAACAAATAGCCATTTTGTATCGATTTCTAGTTATGTTAGTAAATTACTTGCAACATTAATAGAACTGGCTATAGGTCTAATAGGACACGTATTAGGTGATATATGTACATGAACTTTTTTCTTACCTTTAATCAAAGAACAGAAATATAAATTTATTTTCTTTCATTTGAAGCATCCGTATTAAGTAAAATTCTGCATGCTTTCTTTTGCATCGATATTGCTCGTAAACGGTTTATCCTATGATAATTGAGCAAAGTATATTTTTGTGTATTTTGTCTCATACAGTCTTATTCAAATTTTTAACTCAGGAAAAAATTGAAGAACAAAAAATATTGGATAAAAATCGACGGGCCTCCTGGGTCCATACAACCCTGATCAAAATTACTATTGGTTGTTACTGGATATATATAACACTTATTAATACTAAACCTTGTATCAAATTTCATAACTATGGCACAATAGGTTCTCAAGATATTAAATAAAAACTAATTTTGAGTAAAATCTTTAGAGGGCTGTAGCCTCCTCATGACAAATTTCCGGACACATGTTTATATAATGTTTTTTGCTTAAAATATTTTTCTCGATGTACCGTTCAAGTTTGGCACGACAGTGCTGAATCATCCTGTATATATAATAATAATTAATTATAAAAAAAAGGTACGATACCAGTATCTCGGCTAGCACTTATTGTAAAAAAAATCGCACTAGCGGCCTCCACGTTTCATAGAGAGGAAAGGTCCCGGTGTCTGGACTCTCGTTGAAAAACTCCCCCCCACACCCACCTTCTCGCTCAGATGGCACCTCCGGGCTCCACACTTGGCTCGCGGATTTCCCACGACTCCCCGTCGTTGGCCAAATTTTTAACAATTTGAACTCACAGAAATTATGGCCCGATTATTTTTATATATACATCTACACATATATGTAGAATATACACATACACATATATTTATAACTTTATTTCTTGATTAAAACTTATAACTTTATATATTTATCTCGTAACACACGGTATAGTTACATAAGGCACGACACACGGTTCTTAATCCGTAACACGAACCCTGGATAGCCTTGTAATGATAACAATACTAAAAAACGATACTCAAAAAATAATCTCAACGGTAACCTCGACAAGTAACGTCACCTTCGGCCGTCATACGCTCTCTATCGTGCCGGGAACCGCATCAAATCACACAAAATTTCTAATCGCTAGATCGAAGCTAAATCCAACAGGATCCGGCGAGACTGTCTCCGTGTTGCTTAATTCAATTAAATTTAATTAATTTGTACACAATAATTTAAATTTATAATAGAATAGGGACATGTTGGTAAATTAAACCCTTTGATAAATTACAAAAAAAAAGTGGAACGTATATGACGGTTGATCATATCACAGTGTATTATTACTTATAATATCATTCAAAATTAATTTTTTTTTCTAATTATTAACAGAGGAGATATCGAAGAAATACGAACTTATTACTCACTCATCCTGTATATATGTAGATATGTTCACACATGTTTACACATACTATATAATAGTATTAACAAATAAATATTTATATTTGTGCAGTATAAATTATCTTACTCGATTTATTAATTTATGAATTTATCGTTTAATCGATTTTTCAGATTTAAGGGGATGAAAGAATAATTAAGAGGGTGAATTGACTATTCTTGGGGTAATTTTCAGAAACTACAACTATTTACCTTTCAAATGCCACTGACTTCATTAAAATTGGTTGAAAATTGGCTTGAAGCGAAATTTCGCGCAAAAATGTGTGATTTAGACCCACTGTGCGCCGGTAACACTTAACTCTCAAAAGGGGTACATGGGGATTTTAACATTGGTTAACACTGCTAGCACATATAAAAATTGATACCCATAATTATTAAAACTGTGCCATTTTAAAATATGAAATCAATGATGTAATAAAATTTGTCATCTAACACACTGCTTCTTAAAGTAGTGGGCCGCGAAGAGCTGCAAATATGACAAATAAATATATAAATTATATATAAATATATAAGCAGTGCTTCCCTTACTTTATGGGTAAATTAATACAATCTGTGTTTTCAGTTAATAAATAATTTAAAAATATTATTAGAATATTCATCTTTATGCGCAACCCAAACATTTTAACCAAAAATCAAAAATAGCATTTAATATTAATTTACACGCTCAATTATAAAACTATAATACGTCTTATTTTCTTGTTTTTTAGTCGATATTTGTATGACGAGTTGAAGTTCACTGCAGGAAATTTCATTAAAAAATTTCAAATTTTTGATTTCGTTAAAAGTTTGTTTATTGTATAGAAAATGGCGTGAAAAGTTGAAATTTTCAAACCGCAGGTTTGCATCTCAAACCGTTCTCGAGATATAGCCTCTCAAAGTTTCAGTTTTTTCAAAATTTTGAATAAAAATGGCCCTAACTTTTGAATGCGTGGTCGGAATTGATTTTAGTTGACGGATTTGGAATCAGCGTGTCAAAATATATATAATGACATGTACAATACCTTAAAACTCGGAAAAAAAAATTCGCAAAAAATCGAAAAAATTCAAAAAAATGTCGATTTTTGATCAAAATTTTTTTGTCGGATTTTAAAGTATTATACATGTCATTATATAGATATGACACGCTGATTTCAAATCCCTCAACTAAAATCAATTCCGACCACGCATTCAAAAGTTATGGCCTTTTTTCTCCAAAAATTTTAAAAAACTAAAACTTTGAGAGGCTATATCTCGAGAACGGTTTGAGATACAGACCTGCGGTTTGAAAATTTCAATTTTTCACGTCATTTTCTATATAATAAACATACTTTTAAGAAAATCAAAAATTCGAAATTTTTTAGTGATATTTCCTGCAGTGAACTTCAACTCGTCATACAAATATCGACTAAAATACAAGAGAATAAGACGTAGAATCATTTAGTTACTATATAAATATATAAGAATTTATTTTAAAAAGTAAAAGCTTGAACTTAAAGTGTTTCATAACTAGTTTTTTTTGTTAACAGGAGGGGGAGGATTGATAAAATATGCTTCCCTTATTAAATATTTCACGCCTCGCCACTGATGCACATACTTGCTTAAATTATGATTATATGAAATTTTGTTAAAATGCAGAAATGTTAAAATTTAAATTAAATATTTTTACAACTGTTTTTTTTTAAATAAAAAAATTTAAACTGTTGGCGAGAATCCTAAATACTTCCTTTACGGCTAGCTGGCACTACAGTTGTACATGAGTGAACATTGAACATTAAACAAAGAAATTTTTTTAATCAATTTGGGTTCCAAAAAAAAAAATTAGGGTGGCCGTGGGTTATCAATTTGAGTTGCAGGGGAGCCACGACATCAAAAAGTTTAAGAAGCACTGATCTAACATATACTTTGAAAGATACAAGTGAAAAACTAATCAATCCATGGCAATCTTTCTTAATGTAGTAAAATGCATTATTTTGTGTTTATTTAAACATTGTGGGCAAACGGTTATACTTACAACTTCATATCAAGAGATTCAATTTGCAAAGAATAAAATCACCTATAAAATGCATTATTTTTTTTTATTCTACGTTGGATATTTTTTAAAATACGTAATACCAAAAAAAGGCAAAAAATTACAAAAAAAATCTCTTAATGTAGCTCCTATAGTTACAATTCAAAGTAAAAACCATTTTTGAACCCATAAATAACTTCCCTATAGTATCTAGTTAAACAGTGAATTTTTTATTAATCGTTAAATAGCAATATTCCTTTTTTACAGCTGATCGGGACATAAAGCGACATTTTTCAAAAATTACATTTGTCATGAGATTTTCGACGACCATCACTCAAAAACTATTAACTTTAGAGATATGAACTTTATTATTTTTTATAGGAAATTTCATTCTCTATTAAATGGGTCCTGTTCAGTTTTGCTCTAGCTCACATCGTTTTCGCTGCATCGATGATTTAAACATAAGCGGCGGTCAAGTTTTTTTGTTTTTATTTTTTTTGTGTATTTCCCAATAAAAAATGCAATATGACATTTTGATTTTAACCCTTCAGTCACGATATATTTGCGTTCAAATTCGTGATAAAAGCGTCCCAAATTTCCAAACTATCAATTTAAAAAATCTGAAAAAATTCATAAATGTAACCTTTAATTAGTACTTCCACTGAAAATTATAACGAACACTGTCAAAATTATTTTGGACCCCCCTCCCACTGAAAAATTAACTCACATTTTTTTTTCACATATCCCATTGATTGTGATGTCATTAGGTCTCCTAAAATGCAACAAAAACTGTTAAATGATCTTTTTAGTCACGATATATTTGCATTTAAATTTCGTTATCAGAGCGTCCCCCCCCCCCCCCTCCCTTTAATTTCTAAACTAACTTTTCAAAAAATCTGAAAAAAAATTAGAATGTAGCTTTTAATTAGTACTTCCACTGAAAATTATAAGGAACACTGTCAAAATTATTTTGGACCCCCTTCCCATAGACTGAAAAATGAACTAACATTTTTTTTTCATTTAACCCATTGAATGGGATGTCATTAGATAGGTCTCATAAAATGCAACAAAAATTGTTAAACGATCTTTTGATTTTAACCCTTCAGTCACGATATATTTGCATTTAAATGTCGTTACCAGAGCGTCTCCCCCCCCCCCCCCCACCCTAATTGCTAAACTATCTAATCAAAAAATCTGAAAAAAATTCAGAATGTAGCTTTGAATTAGTACTTTCACTAAAAATTATAACGAACACTGTCAAAATTATTTTAGACCCCTTCCCATAGACTGAAAATTGTACCTACTCAAATTTTTTTTCAATTAACCCATTGAGTGGGGTATCTTTAGATAGCTCTCCTAAAATGCAACAAAAAATGTTATATGACCTTTTGATTTTAACCCTTCAGTCACGATATATTTGCATTTAAATGTCGTTATCAGAGCGTCCGTTGAAATAACTCTCGTTTATAAATCGTAATGACTACGGAAACCTATCATGTGCGTGCCCAACACGCATTTGGCCGTTTTATTAAATACAAATTGTTGCTGTTTTGACTTTTTGGTGAATTAAATAAAAATATTATTCCTGAAATTTTTATTCATTATAACAGTACAGAATCTTAAACATACATAATAAATAAAAAAATATATTAAATAGAAAACATGCAAAAAAATTCACTGGATTTTCTACATCATTAACTTTAATGTTTCCATAGCCTTTTCTAAGCGTTCTAATTCACCTGAAGTTTGGTTAAATTTCTCTGTGTTTGATTGTTGAACATCGGCAGGAACTTTCACAGAATAATCTGCCGAGTCCATTAACTGTTGGAGTTTCTGTTTAGTGTTTCCAAGAAACTCCTGTTTCTTTTTTAGCTTTGTCATTTCTTTCTCAGGGTCTATCAACCCTTTCAGAAGTAAATGCACTTCACATTTATCAGAAACGGTTAAAATTGCACATCCCGTTGGAGGTTCAGTGTTTAACGATACATTTGAATACGATAACGTAGATAAAGCAGAAATGAACTTCTCAATTGTTGAAGAAATCTTGGAATCGGGTGATGATACGAATGCTAAATAAATTTAAATAGATTTAAATAGATAATTTTCAAATCGATCTTACTGTTTTTTAAATTAATTTTTATCGTTTTTCTAAATTTTAACAATCTATTTTTATCAACTTAGTTCAAAAAGGGAAGCATTTTGACACGAAATTTTAGGGGCAAGTAATTTTATGGTTGATTATGATATATTTTAGGGCGGAGAAATCGCATAAAATAACCCAGACTGGAGAAAAGTGGTCAGGGTGTCCACTTTCTGGAAAGTCATGGAAGCCTAAAGTGGTCAGGGAAAGTCAGGGAATTTTTTTAAAATTCTGAAAAGTCAGGGAATTTATTAATTTTTTTTTGGAAAGTCGGGGAAATTATTACATCTGGGAAGTCAGTGAAGAAGAAAAAAGTGTATAAATTTGAGTTGACGAGCAAAAAAAGGTCTTAAAATTTTTTTGCACATTCTGGGGGCCTTTTGATCACTTCTTGCCCCCGAGCCTTTAGTAGTCAGGGAATTTTGAATCTGTGGTCAGGGAAAGTCAGGGAATTTTATTTTATTAATTATTTAAAACCCCGTTTACAAGCATTTCAATTTATCTCAAAATCTGAATCAATGATGGGGTATTTTATGTTTGATATTTGTTGGGGACACACAGATGAATCGATTGAGATCACATATACTGAATTTGATTAAAAATTACTCTTTCTTGAGGATTTAAAAGATCTAAAAATGCTTCTTTTCGGGGAAAATAGTTTAAAAATTAATAACTTTTGTTAAAATCATCCAAATGACTCAAAATATTCCCGAAGTTCCAAAGAATAATGACCAACCATAATTTTTTTAAATATTAATAGTTTAACCAATGAAAATCGCTAATGTTTAAGGGTAAGTAACGTAAATTTTTGATAAACTACCTTTTTACTACAATTTAAATAAAAACATCAGGGTTGAATATTTTTTAGTGAAACCAACATAGACGTCTTCTATTTGTACATACAAATAAAATGGGAACCCCCAAAATAATATTGGATTATTAGAACGGATGCAAATGCGCTTTGAAATACACTGAATTTTTTTTGTATACAATTTAAAAAAAATTACATTTTTTCAAACAAAATAATAGATTATGATTTAAACTGCAGGGGCGCCGACTACATGGGGCTTGAGGGGCTCAAGCCCCCCACCAATATTACCGTGGGGGGGGGGGGTTCTTAGCCCAAAATAAAATACACCTAATTCTGTTTTTACACGGTAGATACGTTCCAGAAAAAACCGTGTAAAAAAAAACCGTGTAAAAAAAGACATGAAGTACATAAATTTTGTTTGGTCGCCAGATGGCGTTTATTTAAGCTACGATTTGTTTTTATACTTGTTCTTTAAAATTTAAATCAAATGGCTTTTTATAATCGTGCTAAATCGAATCAAATCGTGTAAAAACGGAAAAAAAAATTTTTTTCTAGACCGTGTTAAATCAAAACCGTGTAAAAAAAGACCGTGTAAAAACAGAATTGGGTGTATTTAAATGAGATAACGAAAAGGTAACTTGCTAATGATAAATAAAAATATATAATACATACCTTCGGTTTTAACTTTATTTGGTAAAACGTAATCAGAACGTGCAGATCTAATAGAACGAATAATTTTCTGTATAAATTCAAATTCGTTTTCAAGTTGGTCAGATTTATAATCGCAATCTTGATATTCGGGATAAGGCGACACACAAATACTTGGTATTGAAGTATCAGGTCTTAGTAAGCGTTGATATAATTCTTCAGTAATAAAAGGCATTAACGGAGCTAACAGTCTCAGTCCAGTTTCTAAACACTTGTATAAAACATTACGTGCAGTTGTTTTCATGTCCTCGTCGCCTGTTTGAAACACTGGTTTTAAATATTCCTGAAACAAATTTAAATGTTGTTATCAAGGCTTCGAACCGGAACGGAACCGAAATAAAAATATCGGTTTTTACGGTTCAGTACATGTTAAAATACGCGCGTTAACATGATCTTATTTCCCACTTCAATTGTCGTTCAGACTTATCATACAAGTACCATAAAATATTCTAAATTATGATAGAACATTTTTTTTAATACAAATAATTTTTTTTTTTAATTAATCACTCGGAGCTGAACCGAAAACCGAAAAAACCGTTATTTTTAGCGGAACGAAAACCGGAACCGAACCGAAATATATTTTTTGCTCAAACCGGGACAAAAACCGAAACGAAAAAAATAACGGTTCGAAGCCCTGGTTGTTATTCAATTTATTCATAAATTACGTTGCACGTTGAGGGGGTCTATAAAGTGTGACAAGGGAGGGGAAGGAGTAACAAGCTTCATGACATCAATATAAATAATAAATAATTCGGGCAAGACATACACGAGTGTATGCTATAAGGAAACCACTTACAGGTGCATTTTTAAGTTAAAGTTAAAATATAAAAAAGTGTCAAGTTCTACTAATTGAGATCTATATTTTGACACCCCACTTGCCTAGATATCAAATTAAAAAATTCTATTACGCCCCTCCCTATAATTCCAAAATTTAAAATTATATTATAATAATATATTATTATAATATATATATATAAGCCTCGTTACCAAATTTTTTTCAGATTTTTTGAGCCGGTAGTTACAGAGTTAGGGGGGGGGGGGGGGACAAAATAAAATATTGCTTTTAGCCCTCTACAGGCGCCATTTTTGAGTTAGAAAAAAAAAAAAAAAATATGATCAAATTCTACTGACAAGCACTACTGCAACAGCACCGGTCCATGAGAATTTCAATGAGCTTGTGGTATGTCAAACTAGAGCAAAAATAAAAAGACACGTGTCCAACAATTTGATCTCATAGGCCTTAATTACAAAGATAATTAACTTTGAAAATTTGTGTATTCAATATAACCGTGTATTATGTTCGCTCGAAATATAAGTGTGTTGGCCCTACGGTCAACGCGCTGGCGTCTCGCCTGGTTTTAAGATTTTGATTTTAATTTTTATTTACAATTATTTTTTATTTTTTTGTACACATTACCTCTCCCACTTGCGTAAAAATCAATAAATTAGACATAAATAAAACATATATTATTATTGACAATAGATGTTTGTGGTTTCTTTCAAGTTTGTTTTTTATTAAAACTTTTCAATTTATTAATTAAAAACTAATGAGTTGTGTCAATAATAAATTAAATTTACTTTAAAACAAATTAATAATTATGTACTGGCGTATATATCAATATTTTCATTGTCAATAATAATATATGTTTTATTTATGTCTAATTTATTGATTTTTACGCAAGTGGGAGAGGTAATGTGTACAAAAAAATAAAAAATAATTGTAAATAAAAATTAAAATCAAAATCTTAAAACCAGGCGAGACGCCAGCGCGTTGACCGTAGGGCCAACACACTTATATTTCGAGCGAACATAATACACGGTTATATTGAATACAATAATTTTCAAAGTTAATTATCTTTGTAATTAAGGCCTATGAGATCAAATTGTTGGACACGTATCTTTTTATAGTTTGACATATAGTCCAGTAAAGGAAGCATTTTGACAGGAAATTAAGAGGGCAAGCAATTTTATGATTGATTCTTATAGATTTTGAACCAGAGAATTCGAAAAAAATAACCCGGACAAGCGAAAAGTTGTGCAACACCCTTAAAAATGGGGTTTAAGGATGAAAACCCCATTTCCAACCGTTTTTTCAATTTATCACAAAATCTAAAGCGATGATGGTATATTTTTATGGTTGATATATGTTCAGGACACTCAGACGAATCGATTGTGACCACATATACTAAATTTGACCAAAAATTATCTCTTCCAGAGGGCTTAAAAGACTTAAAAATACATCTTTTCGGGGAAAATAGTTTAAAAATTAATAACTTTTGCTAAAATCATCCAAATGACTCGTAACTAAGCTCAAATTGTTCCTGAAGTTCCAAAGAATAATAATGAACCATAATTTAAAAAAATATTAATAGTTTAACCAATAAAAATCGCTAATGTTTAACGGTAAGTAACGTAAATTTTTGAAAAACTATCTTTTTACTAAAATTTAAATAAAAACATCAGGGTTGAATATTTTTTAGTGAAACCAAGGTAGATACCTTCTATTTGTACATACAAACAAAATGAGACCCCCCAAAATAATATTCAATTATTAGAACGGGTACAAGTGCGCTTAGAAATACACTGAATTTTTGTTGTATACAATTTAAAAAAATTACATTTTTCCAAACAAAAAAATAGATTCAGTCCAGTAAAGGAAGCATTTTGGCAGGAAATTAAGAGGGCAAGCAATTTTATGATTGATTCTTATAGATTTTGAACCGGAGAATTCGAAAAAAATAACCCGGACTAGTGAAAAGTGGTGCAACACCCTTAAAAATGGGGTTTTAGGGTGAAAACCCCATTTCCAACCGTTTTTTGCAATTTATCTCAAAATCTGAAGCGACGATGGTATATTTTTATCATTGATATATATTCAGGACACTTAGACGAATCGATTGTGACCACATATACTAAATTTGGCCAAAAATTACCTCTTCCAAAGGGCTTAAAAGACGTAAAAATGCACTTACCCTTAAACATTAGCAATTTTCATTGGTTAAACTACTAATATTTTTTAAAATTATGATTGACCATTATTCTTTGGAACTTCAGGAATAATTTGAGCCTAGTTACGAGTCATTTGGATGATTTTAACAAAAGTTATTAATTTTTAAACTATTTTTCGCGAAAAGATGCATTTTTACGTCTTTTAAACCCTTTGAAAGAAGTAATGTTTGGCCAAATTTAGTATATATGTGGTCACAATCGATTCGTTAAAGTGTCCTGAACATATATCAATCATAAAAATATACCATCGTTGCTTTAAATTTTGTGATAATTTGTAAAAACGGTTAGAAATGGGCATTTCACCTTTAAACCCCATTTTAAGGGTGTTGCACCACTTTCCGCTAGTCCGGGTTATTTTTTTCGAATTCTTCGGTTCAAAATCTATAAGAATCAATTCGTTTCACTAAAAAATATTTAACCCTGGTGTTTTTATTTAAATTTTAGTAAAAATGCAGTTTTTCAAAAAATTACGTTACTTATCCTTAAACATTGACGATTTTTGTTGGTTAAACGATTAATATTTTTTTAAATTATGGTTGGTCATTATTCTTTGGAACTTCAGGAACAATTTGACGGTAATTACGAGTCATTTGGATGATTTTAACAAAAGTTATTAATTTTTAAACTATTTTCCCGAAAAGATACATTTTTCTGTCTTTTAAGCCCTCTGAAAGAAGTGATTTTTGGTCAAATTTAGTATATGTGGTCACAATCGATTCGTCTGAGTGTCCTGAACATATATCAACGATAAAAATATACCATCGTCGCTTTAGATTTTGTGATAAATTGAAAAAACTGTTGGAAATGGGGTTTTCACCCTTAAACCCCATTTTTAAGGGTGTTGCACCACTTTTCGCTTGTCCGGGTTATTTTTTTCGAATTCTCCGGTTCAAAATCTATAAGAATCAATCATAAAATTGCTTGCCCTCTAAATTTCCCTTTTTCTCACTTTTCACTGCTTCCTTGACTGGGCTAATACCACAAGCTCATTGAAATTCTCATTGCTTCCCCTTGTCAGATGTACATTTTGACATGCCACAAGTCTTGGTATACAATTTTTTTGTTTTTTTTGGATTTGCTTTAAAGCCCCCTACAGGCACCATTTTTGATTTAGAAAAAAAATTGGTCAAATTCCGCTTGTTTTGTTATATGTACATTTTAACAGGGCTTTGAACCGTTATTTTTTTCGTTTCGGTTTTCGTTCTGGTTCGAGTAAAAAAAATATATTTCGGTTCGGTTCCGATTTTCGTTCCGCAAAAAACAACGGTTTTTTTGGTTTTCGATTCAGTTCCGAGTGATTAATTTAAAAAAATTATTTGTATTAAAAAAAATGTTCTACCATAATTTAGAATATTTTATGGTACTTGTATGATAGTCCGAACGACAATTGAAGTGGCAAATAAGATCATGTTAACGCGCGCGCGTATTTTAACATGTACTGAACCGTAAAAAATGATATTTTTATTTCAGTTTTGTTCCGGTTTTCGTTCCGGCAAAAAATAACGGTTTTTCCGGTTTTCGGTTCAGTGGTTCGAAACCCTGCATTTTAACGTGCCACATGCCTTGGTATAAAAAAAATATTTTTTTTACCTAGCTTTAGCTTCTTATTAATAAAATATCGGTTTTTACGGTTCAGTACATGTTAAAATTCGCGCGTTAACATGATCTTATTTCAATTCAATTGTCGTTCATACAAGTATCATAAAATATTCTAAATTATGATAGAAATTTTTTTTTAATACAAATAATTTTTTTGTTTTAATTAATCACTCGGAGCTGAACCAAAAACCGAAAAAAACGGAAAAACCGTTATTTTTTGCGGAACGAAAACCGGAACCGAACCGAAATATATTTTTTTACTCGAACCGGAACGAAAACCGAAACGAAAAAAATAACGGTTCGAAGCCCTGGTAATTATCATTTTCACTTGTGAGTAAACTTACCAAATACACATCGCAGAGATCATACAACCACAGATTATAACACGCAGTAGTGACAGTTGTAAAATCATACTTCTCAAATCCCTTATTACAAACATCAACGGCACGAGACAATCTACTCAACATCCACAGATCCATTGCACTTTCATTACCAATAGACTCTGTCGTGCACTTCCAACTTCCATCATCTAAATACGTCAAAGCAAACTTTGTAGCATTCCACAACTTATTGCAGAAGAATCTGTAACCTTGGACACGTAATATATCCAAATTAATATCACGACCTTGTATCATTGCACAAAGAGCAAATCTTAACGCATCTGTACCACATTCCGGTATACCTTCCGGATAATCCTGTTTCTGACCCTGTTTAGCTTTTTCCACTTCTTTCGGATCTAAATTACTATCATATAATAATTTATGTAAATCTTCCAACGTAATTCCGTATATAACGTCCATCGGATCTATTACGTTACCCAAAGATTTGCTCATCTTTCTACCGTGTGCATCTCGGACAATAGGATGTAAGAAGATTTCTTTGAATGGTAACTTTCCTAACAGTTTTTGTCCGAAGAATACCATTCTGGCTACCCAGAAAAATAATATGTCGTGACCTGTTTCAAGTAGATTTCCTGGATAGAATGCTTTCATATCGTCAGTATCATCGGGCCAGCCGAATATAGAGAATGGAAATAGACCAGAAGAAAACCATGTATCGAGTACATCATCGTCTTGACGTAGAGATATTTTAGAGACGGAAACGTTGAATTTTTTTGCAGCTTTTTGTTTTGCTTCGTCTTCTGTTCGACCAGTTACCCAGTATTCATCATCAGTATCCTAACAAAGAGAAAATAATTAGTTAATTGTTCAAGTATTTTAATGATTTCTTGCATTTTTAGATAACTCCAATTAAATTTGAGTTATTCAAAATTTGTACTTAATTCAACTATATTTTTCAAAAATCCTAAACAATAATTCCGTAGTACACGCGAACGAAGCCGCGTGGGCCCAGCTAGTCTTATATATTTTTGAATTCATGCTTCAATAAGCTTTTATTTGACACCCTACATGATGCCCTCGAACTTTTTTTTTCATTTCCCAATTTAGCCCATGAATCAAAATTCAACTTTTTATACTTGACATCTACAATAGGCATGATGCCAATAATGATTTTAAATAATGAAATAAGTTAAAAAGATTCTAAAAAATGTATTTATTTTTATATTAAAAGCGAGATTAATATGATTTTTGTTAAAATAAAAACACAAAATACAGCAATCCGCCATGTTTGATAAAACACTAGTAGTCAGAGTGGATGACGTCACGGCTACATAAATGTCATTTTTGTTTCATTAAGGTAGTTCTCGTGCTACAGTACTATCAAAAAGTTACGCTCATAATACCATGGTAAAATATCGAAAATAATTGCGTTGCTACAGAGAATTTTTGATCAAGTCTATACCCAAAGCCGTCTATTGTTGTATTGGTACGTATAAAGGCAGTTTTCCTTTATTTTATGACACTTCGACAGATTTTGATAAAAAACTACCAAACAGCAAAGGGTTATTATTCTGATATGTGATAAAAAATTCAAAATGATTGACCGTTTTGTTTTTGAAATACAATTGTATTTCAAATACGAAACGGTCAATCATTTTGTTTTTGAAATACAAGGTTTATTTAAAAAACAAAACGGTCAATCATTTGGAATTTTTTATCACGTATCAGAATTATAAGCCTTTACTGTTTGATGGTTTTTTTATCAAAATCTGTCGAAGTTTTTAGTCATGATATAGTGGATACGTACAAAAGTGGCCAACTTTGATGATAATTATCTCGAGTTTAAAACGGTCGATCTCTTTAAAATTTCACATTTGGATAGATATCATTATTCTTTTTATGCCCTGAATTTTTTTTAAAATTCTATCGAAATGACGTTTGCACGAGAACTACCTTATATCTGCACTGTTTATAAATTATTTTGTGGTTTTAAATTATCAATTTGCTCAGTTTTGTGTTACCAAAAGTAAAACCGAGAAACATTAGCGATGGAACAAGGATTTATTATAGACAAGGAGTGTTTACATAGGCGTGACGTCAAAAATGCGCCATGACACCTGCCAGCGTTTTGGCGTCAAATTCAAAATTAGTTTTAAAAGGATCAATTTTTGTGATTAAACCTTTATTTTCTGCAGAAATAAGCATTTTTTTGGAAATAAGAGACACGTAAGATCATCATAAAATAATTTTTTTAAATTAGGCATCATGCCTATTGGGCCACAACACATATTTGTGCTAATTTCAAATTTTTACGTCAAATAGTTTCAGAGAAAATCGCCTGTGACAGACAAACGGGCACCAAAATGATTCCACAGAATACTCAAAATTGACAAAGTATGAAAATGTTTTCAACACAATAAAATTATAAAGGAGGTAAAAAAACTTACCATCTTTTTCCAGAAACAATTTAAAAAAAATCAGTTATACTTTTTTTTAAATCAATAATAACAGTAGACGTTCCATACTGTAAACTCCCACTGCTCGCTCACGTGTCTATGTACAGTCGCCTGCATTAATGGTCTTGCAGTTTGTATTCATTTTCGTTTATCACAAACTTAGTAGGCTCCTCCCATTTGTGCAATTATATTTATATATATTATATATATTTAAATAATTTCTCCATGTATTAAACAAAGACAGATGTTTTGAAATTCATTTGCTAGATAAAGAACTACTCTTCGTTTATAATAGGTACTCATATATATTTGTGCAATTAAATTATTATGTATCTATTGAAAATTATATACGTAAATTTAAACTAATATATTAAACTTGATAGAAAAAGATAACCGATGATATTTGTCTTTAAATTTGGAATCTGTTGTAAGCGATTCTAGCCTTTAGGGTGCCAGACGAGTTCTGCAGGCGACTGTACAATAAGGTGTCTGTTGAAGTTGAAATATTAACAGGACACATCCTTAATCTGTTCTTTGTGACCAAAAATAAGGTAGCCGCAAACTCAGTTTACGTTTTTCTCAAAATATTACTTTTCTCTCAATTTTTTTCGTTTTTTTCCTGTATGATGGTCTGATTTGGGATACAGATATTTTAAGAGCTGATTCTTTGGGTCATTTTGAGTAAAAAATTGTACGAGAAGATGGGGTCTATCTTCAACACTCTCTGAGCTACAGGAAGTTTAAAAACTTTCTTCAGAGTAGTACTTACAAACAAAGATTATCTCATAACTTCCAAAGTAACGTAACTAGAGAAACCACAATGAATCTGTTTCATAGGTAATTAACTAATGTATTTTTCAGTATTTGCGTTATTGCTAGCCGTGTTTCCAGTACAGAGTTACTGCTTATCAAAGAAAAAAATATGTTTATTTTTTTGAAAATTTTTATGAAAATGACATTTTCCACCAAAAGTACCTATAATATGTGGTATTTTTTATCATTATTTTGGTGTGTCATAATGTTACCTACAAATTCACTTAACCAAGTTTGCACCTGGGTCTTACAGTTTTCCAGTTATAAATTTATCTAAATAATCCCCAAAGTGACTATTTTGGTACCTACCCTATTAAATGAAACAGTCATAATTTTTGTTTTGTTTATAATTACATCATTTTATTGTTAATGTTAATTTACATTATTTTAAAACTAATTATGTAAATATAAACAACAAAAAAATGATGACTGTGTCATTTAATAGGGTAGGTAGCAAAATAGTCACTTTGGGTATTATTTAGATAAATTGATAACTGAAAAACTGTAAGACCCAAGTACAAACTTGGTGTAGTGAATTTGTAGGTAACATTATGACACACCAAAATAATGATAAAAAATACCACATATTATAGGTACTTTTGGTGGAAAATGTCATTTTCATAAAAATTTTCAAAAAAATAAACATATTTTTTAACTTTGATGAGCAATAACTCTGAATTGGAAGCACGGCTAGCAATAACGCTAATACTGAAAAATATGTTAGTTATGAAACAGACTCATTGTGGTTGCTCTAGTTACGTTACTTTGGAAGTTATGAGATAATCTTTGTTTGTAAGTACTACTCTGAAGGAAGTTTTTAAACACCTGTAGCTCAGAGGGTGTTGAAGATAGACCCCACCTTCCCGTACAATTTTATACTCACAATGAGCCAAGGAATCAGCTCTTAAAATATCTGTATTCCAAATCGGACCACCCTGTAAAATGTAGGGAATTTACATTATGGATCTGTTCTCACTACAGACATTTACAGTATAGAACGTCTACTGTACATTTGAAATCAGAAGGAATTTGTACATATGTACTTACATCTCCTTTAGGAACTGTTGGATCATCAATGGTAACAAAATAAGCTGGAATCCTGTGTCCCCACCACAGCTGTCTCGAGACGCACCAATCTCTTATCCCTTCCATCCAATGGTACCAAGTTTTTATATGTTGTTCCGGTATGATTTTCAATTCTCCTGATTCAACAACGTCTATTGCGTTCTTTGCCATATCGTCACACTTGATATACCACTGAGGTTTAATTAGAGGTTCAATAATATCTTTAGATCGTGTACATACGGGCACTACCATAGGATTGTTTACTGTTTCCCTGTACAGATTTTTATCTTTAAGGGCTTGTAATAATTCTTTGCGACAGGTAAAACGTTTCATTCCCTGGAAGAAAAATATACAATGGGTCAAAAGAAATCTTGAAATAAAGGTAAAAAGGAAATCTTGTCTTATAGGACTTTGATAATGTCAAGTTCCTGTTTTTTTTAACCATCATGTCCCATCTGTGAGACTGGTAATTTTAGATAATAAAGATACAAAAACAAGCTACAAAAATCAATTATTGTGAAAAATGTGTACTGTTTAATACAAGGTTAGTAAAGTACAAGGTTGCCTCATAACTCTGTGTGGGGAGTGCATAGACATGTAGTACTGGACAGCGTGATCCGCATTTTAAAATGGTGGTGAAGAAAAGAGAGATGGAGCGGGGTGAAACCATATTCTATCTTTTTCTTACACGCTGCCGTTATAAGATAGAAGCTGGTTAAACCAAGCTCTGTCTCTGTGTCCACTTTCTTACACTCGTAAGATACGGATGGCGCTGTCCATGTCTTTATGTCTATGGGGGAGTGACATGAGACGGAGATTGCGTCATAGTGAGGAACTCTTTGACATTATAAATGGCTGTCAAACTATGTTTACTCTTTATTTTAGTTAAGCTGATTTATTGTAAGTTGTTTTTAAATATTTTCATTTGATATTGATAGTGTACTGAGTTTTAAATCTAAATTTTTATTATAAATTAGAGTTTTAAACAAGTGTTTTTTTATGTGTAACCAACAAATGTATTTTCTTTAAGCATTGATTTCTGACATCATTTGTAATTTTTATGAAGAAATATTATATGTAATAATTTGTGCTTCTGTAATAAACAATAATATTTACTTTTTTTAAATAAAAATATCCAAAAATTCGAAATAATTTGAAAACAACTTTAATATATGAAACAACGTTTGAAAGGTTCCTCAGGGTGACGTCATCCCATGCAGCCGCTGATTGGTGAAAAAGTTATGAGGCAACCTATGCATATGTGCATACCTTGTGTTTAATATACCTCATATAACTCAAAAACTACTGAACCGATTTTAATGCGGTTTTCACCAATAGATAAATAATATTTCAGAGCAGATTCATGGCTATTTTTTTTTAATATTGCTGGTTCTATGAAACAATTGAATTGGTTTATAATAAAAAACACTTAACAGTAAAATTTTATTTGCCAAAGAATTGAAATATTAACTTTTTATGGCGGCAATGGATTATATAAGTCCTTAGTAACACATACAAATAGTTGTGCGAAAATTAAAGTTCTACAAAAACTTTTATTTTAAATTAGACAAGCATGATTCCCAACTTCAGAACTCAGTGGCGTAGGAACGGGGGGGTTTTGGGGTAGGGGGTTTTTCAGACTAAATACAGTTAATTATGTGATCAAAAAAACAAAAAAAAGGTCATTCGATTAAAAATTATGATAATAATTTCGCATATTTTGGGAGCCCCAAGCTTATCTCCCCGAAAATTTTTCTTACTACGCCACTGTCAGAGCTAAGGTAGTGGCACCAGTCTTGGCAAGAACCCCAGTAATGGCAAATTTTTAATTAAATGTACTGAATATTGTGTTGATATTTGATTACTACCATTTCTGAATATTAATCTATATGCATTTAACTGTCTTACAGCGTGATTTGATGACAATCAGCCAATAGGTGTCAAATGGTGGACATTTAAACTAATTATTTTAGTATAATTTATTTATTAATTATTATATTATCATAGCAACTGCTTTACATTGTTTCAAATTCTTTCTTTTATATCTTTTGTATCGTAGTACTTATCATTTTGTAATCATTAGCAAGTGTCCATCACTGCGTGCTCATTACTGGTTTTACCTTATCCATTACTGGAGAAAAAACATAAACAAAATAAAAGAGTATAATTTAAAAAACAAACTATATTTGCAGATTTTGGTAATTAAATTGATTAAATAAAGAGTTACTTGTTTTATTAGTAACATGAGTTCATGAGATTTGCAAAAAACAAGCCCATTAATCCAAAAAAACCTAAAACTTGCTCTTATAGCTGCCATAACTGGTGCCTTTACCTTATATCTTAAAAGTTTGAGTTTTTAGGAGTTAGTGCCCATTCAGACTTTCGATCTACTCATCAAGGACTATCAGAATCCAAAGTTTCAAAGAGTTTGACCGAGAGCTGTTTCCCATAAGGATTCTATGGGATCCTTAACAATTTTGATAAAATCCAGTTATTTTCAACCACTTTTGTACCCTTTAATATTCCATCCCCTTATATTACAATTAATTTGAACAACATAGGTAAAGATACATTTTTGAAATTTACAAAATGGGTAGTAAACTGTGAATACAATGGTACCGTATGATAAAAAACACAAATAAATTATAAGGGTAGGCATCAACCCTTCAAAACTAAACCGCGGTTGGTACCTTCGGAACTCTTATGGCATATATTCGTGTACATTAGGGTGGTCCTTATATGAGGTTAGGACAAATTTTGACCAAGCCGCCCCCCCCAAATCAGCTCCAAATAATTCAAAAAGAATGTGGAAAAAGTTTCAGCCCTCTATCTTATAAAATGGCCATTATCAGAGGGGGTGATTTTCCCATTTAAAATACATGTGTTTTTTCAATTTTTCCAAAGCCTGCGTACTAGAGTGTCTTAAACTCTTTCTAAAAATCTAGAATACTCATGAAAGCATTCCCTGGTATTCATACTCAATATCTTGATGGATAAAGTAAATTTCCGATTTAACGTTGACATATATGGGTCATTGGGTCATTTCATCAAGAAAATAAATTTTTTTTTTTTTTTTTTATAATTTCTGAATAATTTTGTTAGAAAAACGTTTGACAATGAAAATATTGATCTTGAAATAAAAAATTTTGATCCTAAAATTAAAATTAAAAAAAAAATTGGTCACGCCAGTTAAAAATTAATATGGAATGATCTTTTTTGATTTTAGAATCAATTTTTTATTTATTTCAAGATCAATGTTTTTATTGTCAAACGTTTTTCTGACAAAATTATCCAGAAATTTTTTATTTTTTTATTTTCTTGATGGAATGACCCAATGGCCCATATAGCAGACAACGTTGAATCAGAAGTTTACTTTATCCATCAAGATATGGAATATGAAAACCAGGGATGCTTTCATGAGTATTCTAGATTTTTAGAAAGAGTTTAAGACACTAGTACGCAGGCTTTTGAAAAATCGAAAAAACACGTGTATTTTAAATGGGAAAATCACCCCCCTCTGGTAATGGCCATTTTTTAAGATAGAGGGCTGAAACTTTTTCCACTTTCTTTTTGAATTATTTGGAGCTGATTTGGCAGGTGGCCCGGTCAAAATTCGTCCTAACCCCATATAAGGACCACCCTATACTCTATTTCATTTAAGAATGCAGTGGTTGCAGGGGTTTTGCCGTCAAAAACCACGGCAACCACGGCATTCTTAAATGAAATAGAGTATAGTGTACAGGTTTTTGAAATTCCCTAACTTTTCCTGATTTTACACAATTTTTAATTAATTCTCTGACTTTCCCTGATTTCACAGAATTTTTAATTAATTCCCTGACCACTTTAGGCTTCCATTTCTTTCCAGAAAGTAGAAACCCTGGTGTATGTCTTGACCAATTTTTGTATGTGTTAATTTAAATTTTGATGTAAATAGTAAATCATTTTTTAATGAAATGATAAATGACAAAATCCAGACAACCATAGTTTGTGACTAGAATATATTGCAATTATTCTTACCGTAAATACACCACAATCGCCTTGAATAAACCCATCATCCGTAAATATAGTAATAAAAGGTAAATTATGTCTTTTTCCAACTTCGTAATCATTTGGATCATGAGCAGGTGTAATTTTAACAGCTCCTGTACCAAATTCTCTCTCCACAAACTCATCACATACAATAGGAAGCTTTCTATTACAAAACGGATGCACAACTGACTTTCCATGGAACGCTTTGTACCTTGGATCTTCAGGATGTACGGCCACAGCTGTATCACCTAACATTGTCTCAACGCGAGTAGTAGCTACGACAATCTCTTCATCGCTATCTTCTAGTTTATAAGCAAAAGAGACGAGTACTCCAAATTCAATCTTTTCATCGTAACCTGGTACAGATAAAAATGTACGACCTGGTAGTTCTACTTTATCTACTTCGATATCTGATATAGCAGATTTCAATGTACATGACCAGTTCACTAGACGGTTATTGCGGTAAATACAACCGTCTTCGTGTAATCGGACGAATGCTTCAGTTACCGCACGACATAGTTTGGGGTCCATTGTAAAGCAGGCTCGCTCCCAGTCAAACGAAGAACCAAGTTTTCGTAATTGATGATAAATCCGATCTCCTTTCCTAAATAAATATTTTTATATTATTATTAGAGATTGGAAAAATAGTTGTTATTTTTAATGAAATAGTTACCAATTGAATTTTTTTTTTGGAAAATAGTTGTTAAATAGTTATTTTACGATTTAATAATAATTAGAGCAAACGAAGCAGCGCGTTAAACTCGTTAAGTTAAACTCGCAGCTGACAAAGATTTTGAAGGCTGATTATGATAAAAGGGGTTCTTACTTAGTATACTACTTAGAAATAAATTTTCAGATTTTATAAAGTAGCAACATTTTTACAAAAAAAAAACCGCCTCTGCGCCAAACGCTAACGAAACTAGCTGACTGACAGCAGGCTGTATCTCTACACCACAAATGTGATGTAATATCAAAAAATCAGCCTTTATAAAGTAGTTGCAATTTTTGTCGCTCACCTCTCGGACTACAACTAATTGTGTTTGTAGTTAATTCAATTATATATTTTTTAAATCCTAAACAATAATTCCGTAGTCCACGCGAGCGAAGCCGCACGGGTCCAGCTAGTTTGATATATAATGTAGAGACTAATTTTATCTGTAGTTTATGTCCCATTCATTTTATTCTATCTTATTAGTTTGTCAGAAATGTTTTAATAAAATAAGAATGTTGTTAGGTTTACGTATAAGAAAGTCCCGTGGTTCTCAAGACAGATATTTTTTAAATGGTAAGAGATACAAAAAAAGAAATGGAACGTAAACTATAGAAAATAACGTACTCTACAACTTTTATTTTAATGATTTATTTCTGCTTTAAACCATTTAAAATATAATTGAAAAAAATCGATTATAACCTCAAAAACTTTTTTGGGGGAAAATCAACAGAACATAAATTATAAATAATATGTACTCTCTGTACTGTCATTTTTGAGTTACAGCGTTTACAGACAAACAGATACACAGACAGACATACATCACGATAAAAATAGTCAGAATTGATTCAGGGAAGGTATAAATGGACATTTCCATCAAAATCTCGAATCCGAGCAACCAATACAGTCATTACTTGACCTGGAATGATCCAAAATTAGTTTATTTTTCTTTGTTGAACACGCTATTTCCAAAGAAGTTGTTAATTAAAACAGTATTATCTTGTTATAAGTGGAACACTGAAAAAAATGTCTTTCTTTTTTATATGAGGTAAGAAAATGATATTGGGCACAATAAAAAAGTTATATAACAATTAAGTTCGTAAGAAAAGTAAAATTTTCAGATATTCGAAAATTGTGGGGAACCCTTAAAATTTAGAGAAAAATGAATAATGACAAAAAATAATCTTCTCAATAAGAACTTCAAAACAAACAAAAGAAAATTTAAATTGGATGACTAGGAGCTGAGATACAGCCCATTTAATAAAAACGGTGGGAGTCATCTTTATAAGCTGATATAATGGTGATTTACACAGATTTTAAAGTGGCTCCCTATTTGAACATCTTTCTTTTGACCTTATACCGGGTGGACCATTTTAACCTTTAATGGAAAATAACTCGACCGGTAAGCGAAATACTAAAAAAAGTTTTATACAAAAGTTGTTGGGCAAGGAGGTGGACATACGACCATGACCTTGAATTTAACCTTGAACTTGACCGTAGGGGTTATTTGAAGGCTAAATACAATTTTTCAAATGGAAATATCTGTTTTCGATCCCGGATTCGGAAAGAACGGGAAATTCTACAATAGGATATATAGATTGATAAGGTCAGATGTCATGTTTTGAGGTCATTTCAAGGTCAAAAGGAACTTTTACGTGTATTCATGCGAAAGTCGTATCTGTATACGGGGATTTCTAAACGTTGGCGTTGGAAACAAAATAAAGTGTAATTTTGATAGGAAAACAATTGAATTTTCCATGGAGGCGTGATGTATTAGAACTCCATTACTTTTGCATATATCTCGAAACTATGTTTTATAAAACAGTGAAAGTCACTTCCAATTTGAAGAGAGCATAGTTTATAACATTTTCTTCTGTATGATCAGATGGTTTTTTGATATGTTTATCCATTTGTTAATAACAAAATGATTAAAGTGGTTATTTTATTGTGGTGTATAATTTTAGTGTAAGTAATTAATTCTTACTCATTTTTCCATTCCCATATTCTTTCAACAAATTTTTCCCTGCCAATATCGTGTCTTGTTTTCTGTTCTTCTCGCCATATCTTCTTCTCAACTACAACTTGAGTAGCTATACCAGCATGATCGCAACCAGGATTCCAAAGTGTCATGTCTCCTTTCATACGATGCCATCTTGTAAGCGCATCCTGTACAGCATTTGTTAAAGCATGACCAAGATGTAGAGAACCGGTTACATTTGGTGGCGGGATTACCATCACAAATTTCTTGTTTTGTTTGAGAATGGAAGATCGCTAAAATTAAATCAATTGTATTTTATTATTTTCTAGATATATTAAGTTTTTTTATAGAAATACTTACACCATATTCTGGTTTGAAAAATCCCTCCTTTTCCCACCAACTGTACCATGCTGCTTCTACATATTTAGGATTGTATGCATTTGGCATAGGACAAGAAGTATCTTTCTTTTCACCGATCTTAGTTGGAATTGTGTATTCAGTGACATCTTTTATTTCTTTAACTTTTTCTTTTTTCTATATTAAAATAAATAAAACACATACTTAAGGCAATTCTATATTTGATTAATAACATAATCTACTACAAATAATAGATTTTAATGATCTATATAAAACGACATATGTCAACAATTACCTCTGATTTTTCTTTAACAGGTGCTGCACTTTTTTTGTCTAATTTTTGTTTTAATTTATCTAGTTTGGCTTGTTTTTTTGCTTCTTTTTCCAATTGCTTTGCTGTTTTTGGAGGTGCATCACCCGAACTTGTATCTAGCTCTGTTTTATTCATTTTTATTTATTAATCTAATTTTTAAATAATGCACGTGGATGATGCAATTTGTGACAGATTAATGTTCATATTTGTGCACATATTCATGTTGGTGAAATCAGCAGTTTTGCCAATTTATTTAACCTCTAAATTTTGACAAGAATCTGGCAGTTCGTGGTGGGGAGCAGTGGGGAGCATTCATGATGACTGTGTAGCTAATTTTATGCAAAATGACATCATATTTTATTAAGAATGTAAAGTATTTAGGTATAAGTACATCATTATCGGTCATGTATATGCAATAGTATGTATTTATCATAACTCATTTATCTGTGTTTAAAATCTGATTCGAGTTGATCAAAACATTTTGAGGCCGATATAGTATAGTACACATATAATATAATAAATATCAATAATACCACAATTAATATCATAAAGTAAGTACTAGTACCTAATTTAAACTAACACAAACAATTAACTATAGTTGTAGCTTTAAATTAGCAGATCTGGCAGAACGTGCTTCATATTAAGTAAATATGTTTTAATAAAATGACAATAGTATCTACTTACTTGAATTATTTTTTTAAAATGCGAAACTGCTATCTATAAGTACAATAATTCTTGACTGATGTCAAGAATCATTACACTTATTCCTAGAAAGGAATAAGCCGCGTTGTTTTGATCAACGTATCATCACACATTACAGCAAACATATTTTAGAAGAACCAAAACAACGCAGCTATATTCAGAAGTCTAATAAATTAATGTGAAATGTTATATCTATTCTAAGTACATATTTATTTATTGATAGATTATGGATGAAGCAAGCTTGGATGTAATTAACAATGACTGTTTACTACACATTCTACAGAAATTGAGTTTGAAAGAAAGAATAAAAGTAGAGCGAGTGAATAAACGTTGGCTACAATTGAGCCGTACATTGTGGAGAAGTACATATGAACTTCATGTGGGAGAATTTTCAATCAAAAGTGACAACTCGTTTAATATTTCATTACCTCGAGCATTACAGCCTTTATTGATGCGTTGTGGATCAAACCTTCGTTCTCTTACATTGAGGCCAAAATATCATAATGGATTTACAAATATGCTGGATTTGATTAACACATATTGCGAAAGTTTAATGTATTTAGACTATTCAGGTAAAGATATTTATTACTGAGTGGATAAATTATAAAAGATTTTGGCGACATGTTATACTGTCATTTTTTAAGGTACAATCTCCACTCGATACACCGGCAGCATCGGTAATTCAACTGTTCGATATACCAGTTGAAAGAGGAGCTCCCACCACCGTGCCGACGCATGGTACAATTGGTGAATTTAAATTTCGCAGACACGGTATTATTGTGGGAATAAGCAGCGAGTGGAAAAGTTTAATATCAAGTGGTCGGCCTGCCGATGTATCGAGCGGAGAGTGTATTTCTTGGGGAGAAACAAAATCCACTATGCATTAGAAAAAGAGAAAAAGAGTGTAGTATAAAATCAAGATAACGTTGATATGAACTAAAATTAAATTTGGCAACGTCATGCATTTATTTTTTGTTGCGCATGTGCGACTTGTGTATTCCCAATTCTGGTGAACAACCTGTATAACAAATAGTAATTTGAGTGATTTGAAAGTCACTAAAAACAAGATGTTTTTCCATTCGGTAAATAAAATTCTGGCTACCTACTGTATAGACCGAAACATAGTAGCCCAGTCATGCGGAATATTATTCCGATTTAATTTTTTGTACATAATAATAATAATAATAATAATTCACTTTTTTGAACATATATCAACCATAAAAATATACCATCGTCGCTTTAGATTCTGTGATAAATTGAAAAAAACGGGTGTAAATGGAGTTTTCACCATTAAACCCCATTTTTAAGGGTGTTGCACCACTTTTTGCTAGTCCGGGTTATTTTTTTTTAATTCTCCGGTTCAAAATCTATAAGAATCATGTCAAAATGCTTCCTTTACCTGACTATAATAATTTCAAATATTGATTTCTTTATAGATTTAGATATTACACCTTCTGAAGTTGATGTATTCTGTACCAAATTCAATTCACTGAGAGAACTACATTTATCTTCTGTACCACTCGATGACAACTCATTAGCAAAAATTTATATTGCTAATCCCAATTTGCATTTTGTAAAATTACACCATATATATAAAATAAGTAATGGAAGTTTTGATAAACTAGGAAAGAAAACAGAAATTATAATCATAGAAATATGTCAAAATATTAATAGTGAACAGCTAATAAACAGTTTAAAGAATTTAAATAATTTAAAGAAATTATTTATCGATTCATCTTGTGACACAATTGACATTAAACATCTTGTCGAAGCAGTTCCACAATTAGAAGATTTATCTCTCCAGTGGTTTAAAACAATACAAAATATGCCTCTATTAGGTAAATTAAAAAATCTTCGCTTGTTAAGTTTGAAAGATGACTATATAATAAATGACGCAACTTTGGAAGCTTTAGTAGAAGGTTGTCCTTTATTACATACCCTAAATATATCTTATTGTGACGAATATGGAAATCCAGCACTCACGTCTGATGGAATTAAGAATTTGGTACATTTACCGCAGCTGAAAGTTCTCAAAATGACAAAACTCTCTCAGGTAATCCTTAATATCTATATGTATAAAGCTCAACGTGTCTCTGTCTGTCCGTTAGTGCGCTTATCACTCGAGAACCACTTATCCGATTTACGTGTTTTTTTTTTAATTCATAGGTACGTTCTCTGGCCAGGTTATAGGCTATATTTTGTTACGTTAGGTAACATAACAACTAAGCAGTGACGATAATAGTAAATCAAGTCGGAAAAAAATTTGCCGCCAGCGCACTCTTTTGCAATACACTGCCTAAACCGTTCAATGTTGAATAAAATAATGTAGTAAAGAATTATGTAGAATCAAAAAATCTAAAATAAAGTCCGCGACACCATATGTCTAACTTTTATATTTAAGCCACAATGGCTGCTTTTATGTTATAAAGAAAATTTATATATTTGGGTTCTGTTTGCGTGGACTTACGACCTGCAAATCATTAATCCTTATCGAAGTAAATGATTTCATCGTCATAAGTACTTAATGTAGATATAATTTACACTTGAGAGCATCCAATTTAGGAAATAACTTGAAATAAATTAATAACGCGCGAAATGAAGAACAAGTGCCGCTCTAAGTCAATAACTATTTATTAGAGATGAAACGGATAGTTTTTTGGCCGGATACCGAATATCCGGCGAGCTGTAAGGCCGAATATACGTTTTTCTAGCAAAAAAATATATGAAAAAACATAATAAAAAACACATAAAACTAAACAGGGTGCATTTTATAATTAAATAATTTGAAATAATTGAATTTCATCGTCATCATCAGCCGGATTGTTACCAGATAATTGAATATATTGTTTTTAAACTTCTGTAAGTAAGCGCATTAAAAATGATTTAATTACGTTTACCGAATGTACATTATTGTGTAAGTAGTGTTAACGCATACCTGACCCCGCCTTATTAGTAGTACTAGTACATGATTGAACTTTATTAGCTCTGAAATATACCTATATTTTTATATTTCTTGTGCAATCTTAACTAAATCGTTGGGTTGTAAAAATAATCTAGAAACTGACACATCGATCCCCTAGTTCACAATCATACTAATTACGGGAAAAAGGTCGTGTAATTAGGACGATAGTGCACATATCATAAAGTTACAATTTCATTGACAAAAAAATTGTAATTAATATGATTGTGAACTAGGGTATCGAATTGTAGAGGTCGGTAGGGGCGGTAAAATTTGAACTGGTGGAAAATGTATAAATCCGCCACTGAATAGTAGTTGTTGAATATTCATTAATTTAATAATGTTAATAAAGTATTTAGTGTATTATTTCATTAAACTGTACTGCTATAATATGTCAACTTCATAGCACACAACAATTAAGTTTAATACTTTTTTTATTATTTAAGGTTAACGATGAAGTATTGCAAGTTTTAGCTACAAGTGGAAAATTAACACACGTTTGGCTTCGAGAATGTTTTCAAATTAGTGATGATGGTGTTAAAATACTGTTGGAACTGTGTCCACATTTAGAAGAGCTTATTCTCAGATACTGTCGAAAGATAACAAAAGCTACTATAGACAAAGCAATCCAAGTTACCAGAACAAGACCAATAAAACCGCATTTAAATATTGATATTTGGTCTACTGAGGTAGATATGGGCTACTTACCCGATACAGAGAATACATGTCTCCAAATAGTCTACTAACTTAATAAATATTGTATTCTTGATCAAAATAAAATACTTTTTATATTTTTTATTTTGAAAATATATTGTATTATAGATATTTTTATAATAAAACTTTATTTTTTATTTTTATTTAATTTTTTTGACTACAGTCGATATTTGACTTATGACGGAGAGTAAAATAGTAAAAAATATTTTTACACACTAATGATTTAAATACCCCAAAATAATTGTTATAAATATATTAATATATGTATGTAATTATTTACTTATACATTTATAGTTAACAATTAGTAATCAGAAATAATTCGGGCAAGACATACACGAGTGTATGCCATAAGGGTTCCGAAGTACGTACTACGTGAAATGTTTGGAACCACTTGCAGGTGCATTTTTAAGTTAAAGTTAAAATATAAAAAAGTGTCAATTAGTAAATTGAGATCTATATTTTGACACCCCACTTGCCTAGATATAAAAAAAAAAAAAAAAATATGCCGCCCCTCCCTATAATTCCAAAATTTAAAATTATATTGTTGACTTTAGTATTTGTCGTTGGTAGTCCCACCAAAGCCTCGTTACCAAATTTTTTTCAGATTTTTTGAGCCAGTAGTTACCGAGTTAGAGGGGGGGAACAAAATAAAAGACTGCTTTTAGCCCCCTGCTGGTGCTATTTTTGAGTTAAAAAAAAAATATATGGTCAAATTCTACTCATTGGAATCTACATTTTGACACCCTACTCACATTGGTATACAATTTTTTATTTGTTTTAATTAAAGCCCTCTGCAGTCAAAGGGAAAATATCAATCAATTTTTGACTATTTTTTTTTTCTAAGAAAGTGTTGCATATTTAAAAAAAAAACTTCTGCCAAGTAAATGCACAGTGCTTCCTCGTGCTAAATTCACTGAAGGTAGTTAATTATTCAACAATTTAAATAAAAACCGATAGTGTTTATATAAATTGCCTGTAATTGGTTAACCATTTAATTTTTATACAATTTTACTAAAAAATATTAGTTCAAAATTTTTCTTAAAACGCACCTGAATATTTTTTCATATTTTTAATTTTTTGACAATTTCAATCAATATAAATTTATGCAAATGTCAAAATGACATTTAAAACCTCAAAATGACATTTAATATATCCAAGCAAATATCAATTTAGAAAAACAAAACACGAATTTTTAAAATAAATTGAGATAAATCTTTGTAAGGGAATATTTTACAACAAACGTTGTAGACCCATATTATATTTAATGCTCTACAAAAAATATTCTATAAAATTTTCACATAACATGTGTCGTTCTTGAGATATCTTGAAAAAATTAATATTTTGGGGTGTCACTCCTCCCACTTACACACAATTTTGAAACGGGACCATCCTCAAACCAGACCCAACCATCCGACCAAGTTTCAATAATATCGGTTCAGTGGTTCATGAGTTATGCTTGTGACAAGGATTCAGGGGATACACGGAACGAAAAGTGTTTGTCTTGACGTGAAACGGAAAGATAAATTTAAAATTTTGAAATCGGAGAACATTTTTTTTTTCTCATTCTAAAACGATCACAAAGTTTCTCGTATCTTCGATATTGCGAGGAAGCAATAATAATAGCCAAAAAATGTTTAGTTGTGAAGGGCTAATCGAGAAATAATATTTATTTGTTATTTTAATGTGGCCTTCAAGGATATTTGAAGGTCAACATCATTTTTAAGGTTCTGAAGAAACCCTATTATTTTTTTATTTTCATATCTAGGCATATAAGGTGTCAAAATGTAGGTCTCAATTAGTAGAATATGACCATATTTTTAATTTTTTTTCTAACCCAAAAATGGCGCTTGTAGGGGGCTAAAAGCAGTATTTTATTTTGTCCACCCTTCTTCTAGCTCGGTAACTACTGGCTTAAAAAATCTGAAAAAATTTTGGTAACGAGGCTTTGGTAGAATTACCTACGACAAATATAATTTTAAATTTTGGAATAATAGGGAGGGGCATCATAGAATTTTTTATTTTTATTTTCATAACTAAGCATGCGAGGTGTCGAAATGTAGATCTCAATTAGTAGAACATGACACTTTTTTATATTTTTTTCTAACTCAAAAATGCACCTGTAAATGGCTCCAAACAGTTCACGTAGTACGCTCAAAATTATTATGTAAGATATCTTGTAAAGTTTAGGTTGTTCAAAAAAATTTTTTTTTCACGTAGAATAAGATTACGAAATAAAAACTAGGTTCCTATTGAAAAAATGATGTTGACCTTCAAATAACCTTGATGGCCACGTTAAAATAAGATCAATTACCCCTTGACAACCAAACATTTTTTGGTTTAATATAATACAAATCTGTAACACTTTAAATGCCCCAACCTGTATAAGAATGTTGCTTATTTGGTTCTAGGACGATTGAAAAACTTGTTTTAATTTACTATTTTTTTTTATTTTAAAATTATTTTAAATAACTGCCAAGTATATAATAAAATTAAAATAATAAAAAAAATACTTTGACATAATTAAAAAAAAAAATATTACGACACGCTATTATAATATATAGTACATAAGTTCATTGTAAAATATGAACAGTTAAAATGGATAATACATTTTAAATTATACTAAAATACATATAAGTTTATTATAATCAATAAATTTACATAGTAATATTTCGCACTAATAATATACTTATTTATTAAAAGTTATCACCAAACATATTAGTACATTGATTAAATAAATGTAAACTACGATGTATAAATAATTTACACTATTTGTAACTAGAGAGCTGTCTTCTATAATGGCGGCCATACACACTACGATGGCACTGAACTTTTCCAACAACACAGTTAAACGTAAATTCATATTGTCTACACATAATACGACAAAACTGTACAGTTATTCATTTAAAAGTAAATTTTTTTAAAAAGCTGACACTGAAAACTAACCAAAAATTTTATATAATTTTTTATCTTATATTAGATTTTGTTAAAAGTCTCAAAAGTATATTTATTTGTGTATTTTATAGATTTTTACACGCTGATTTCAAATATGTCGAGCAAAATCAAATCTGACCACCCGTTAAAAGTGATTGCACCGTTTTCTTCGATAACGATTTATCAATTCAAATTTGCTACTGCTCCATTCGACGGCACAGTTAAAGAAAATCGTACAAAACTGTACATTTTTCTCATACACACGTAACGATTTATCGTTGCAGTTGGAACTGTACAGTGCAATCGTAGCGTGTTTGGCTTCCATAAAATAGATTATAGATGTCACTATATTTATGCGTGTACACACCAATTTACTTAATCCTTAATTCAATGTTTTTATTTATTGTAATTCAGTTCATCAGATACCATTTTTACACGATAGTTAGTTAGTCACTGCACAACTATTACAATATTCTATAAAATGCATTTTACGTTTTAAACAAATTATTATACACTAACTGAATTTACACTTATGTATTTATAACAGCACAATTTTTATTATAGATCACAGTAAAGTTTTGATAAATATTAATTCTAAATACATACAACTAAACAAATTAATTACAAAATACTCTCTAGTTACAAAATTATTTAACGCATGCATTAGATATTATCTAAAAAGATGTCTTTTTCAAGTAAATATATATGTATATATATACTATATTAATTAAGAACATTATTTCACAAACCTAGTAGTCCGTCATCAGTCATCGTCTAACAGCTTTTGGCCCCTCTAAGTTTTGACTATCCATGAATATAAAAACTTTGAGAAACACTGCTTTAGGTACAACTTTCAAATATACTGTTTCAGTATTTTATAAAACAGTTATTAATATAGTATATAAACATTACATATAATAAAAGGCCAATTTCAAGAAGTAGTCAATTATAACAAAAATGTAATACATATTATAATTTACAAATATCAAATACATATGTATATAGGTAGTTTTAACAGGTATCACAGGACCCCGTGACATTATGACTTCCACTGAATGAAATCTTCCAGAATAACTGTTATTATATTCTTTCGAACACCTGTTTCAACCAAAAAGTAAAAATCATAATGAAATAAATTGAAAAGAAAATATTTAAAATTAATAATTATCAAAATTGAAAAAGTTTACACTAATTGTACATGAATTTGTCGCATGCATTGTGGTATGAACTGGTATGTCGTTATAGATGTACACCTAATTCTGTTTTTACACGGTAGATACGTTCCAGAAAAAACCGTGTAAAAAAAAACCGTGTAAAAAAAGACATGAAGTACATAAATTTTGTTTGGTCGCCAGATGGCGTTTATTTAAGCTACGATTTGTTTTTATACTTGTTCTTTAAAATTTAAATCAAATGGCTTTTTATAATCGTGCTAAATCGAATCAAATCGTATAAAAACGGAAAAAATTATTTTTTTCTAGACCGTGTTAAATCAAAACCGTGTAAAAAAAGACCGTGTAAAAACAGAATTGGGTGTATTACGGTTTTGTACAAGGTTAGTAAATACACAGGCTGCCTCAGTAGCTTTTGACCTATCAGCTTGGGCACTCCAGATGACGTATTTTCCCCTTCTCGCGCCGAGTTACAAGGCTATATTTGTTATGATTGGGCACATCATTCCCCCTCTCCACATTTTGGGCACCCCAGATGACGTATTTCCCTCTCTCGAGCCGAACTACTGAGGCTATCTTGTACTTTACATACCTTGGGTTTTGTATTAATTGTATTCCAATATGGCGTCAAACGTTTGATATTTTTATTAAAATAACGGCTTTTCTGACAATGACACTTACTTTTTTCATTTTAGGAATATCTGTTATTTATTAGGAAAATTATATTTAAAGTCTACATAACAGTCTTCTCTTAGGGATAAATTTTCAAAGTGGAAATTTCAATGTCACGGAGTACCTAATTACCAAAAAGAAAATATTTCAAGAATCAAGTTTCAAAACTAATTTTAACCAAATTTCAAATGTAGTACTATCTTAAGGTAGGTATTCAAATATTTATTTTTTTGTTATACTCATAGCACGTGAAGATCCTCACTTGTATATTAACTTGCTGCAATTTCTCAACCATTCCAAAGAAAATCAAATTAAAAATTATTTATATTCAGATTGTTTTCTCTCCCTCCCCCGTTAAGAAAACATAGAATTCGAATAAGACCGAATTTTTTTTTGGGTTGTAGTTGAGCGACAACTTCAGATATTTCATGAAATAATCTTCATATTTTAGTATTACACCCTACAAAGCCTGAAAAAGATCGAAGTAGTAGAACATACTTAAAAAAATTAAAATCAATAGAAGTCAATATTAATACGTACAAATATTTTAGAAATAATGTAATATAAAAATGATGAAAAATAGTCATTTAAATAAAATTAACTCGAAATATTCATTAAGAACGCTTCTGTCTCCCACTGCCCGTTTATCTTGCCGTCTTGGACATACATACAATACATTTCTTATAGTCCAGGCCACACACATGAAATTGAGTTTCTTGAAGTACTTCGTATAACATTTTGCAAACAAAGCAATATTTTGAAATACTCTAAATATTGTCCGGAAGTTCAAAATCAAATATGGCGTCCAATAAACAAAATTAACATATTCAGACGTTCATTGTAGACAAATGTAAAAGAACAACTGTTAAAAGAAAAATTATACTATTTACAAATGTGGTATTTTTTTTCGTTGTAGGAATTTACTAGAAAAGGGGGTAGGTGCAGATTTTTAACTTAATATAAGGGTAGTAAAACTACACGATGAATCACTAAATGTGTAATTTCTGATTTAAGTAATATTAATATAATATAAATGAATACGAATAAAATAATATAATGTAATATTATAAAATATAAGGGATGTTTAAGCGCCCCTAAAAACCCTTTGTACTTGAAAACGAATAATTTTATTATTTTACATATTTCCACTTCATTTATTATTTTAAAGTCAAAGAAATACAATAAGAACAGTTGGGTTTAGATACTATATAGAAAGAGTTTTAATTGTATTTTGGGAAGAGGGGAGACAAATTTTAAATTAGCTGGCATACAACAATTAAATATGTTAATTTTGTTCAAAAGCCTGCCAATAATAAGAAAATTATTGTTTTGACGCCATCTTTCATATTGATTTTCCGGTCAATGTTTCGGCTTAGTAACAGTGATTTTCTAAATTCAGCAGAGCCGAAATACCATAAATAGCTTTGTTTGCAAAATGTTATACGAAGTACTTCAAGAAACTCAATTTCATGTGTGTGGTCTGGACTATATATATATCACTATAAGAAATGTATTGTATGTATGTCCAAGACGGTAAGATAAACGGGTAGTGGGAGACAGAAGCGTTCTTATTGAATATTTCGAGTTAATTTTATTTAAATGACTATTTTTACATCATTTTTGTATTATTTTTGTACACTTAATTCAAACAACGTAGGTAAAGACAAATACCTGAAATTTATAAAATAGATAGTAAACTATGTAAACAAACAACAGGTCAATATGTTAAAAATCAAAAATAAATTATATGGGTAGATATCAACCCTTATAATATTAGTGAACATTTTGTGCACCACAATTCATCCCTTCGGATATAGCTACCCTAAATTTTAAAAATATACACTTTTTTTAAACATTGTATCTAGACAATCCGTGGATAGCTTTTTTTTATTTCGTAAAATAAAAGAACCACATTTGGTCTTTCATCACCGGTAAAATTAAAATTACACCAGAAACGTTTCAGATCAATTCAATTTCCAAGCCAAACTTATGAATAACTATGTAGTAAATTGTCCATGGCTACCTACATTCGTAATCTAATTTTCAATAAAAAATTCTAAAACTGGAAGCAAACATTACTTAAGGGTAGTTTCTGATAGTGTATTGTTTTAATTTTACCGGTGAAGAAAGACCAAATGTGGGTCTTTTATTTTTCGAAAGGATGACAAAAAAATTTCACTAAATTTCTAGATACGATGTTTTTAAAAAAAATGTAATTTTTTTAAATAAAGGTAGCTACGTCCGTGGGGTGAATTAGGATGCACACAATTTTTACATAAATATCCATTTAATAGCGTTAATTTATTTTTCATATCATTATACTTGAATAAATTGTGTAACCCTATCTTCCTGGATGGTTTTGTTTATAAGTTTATAGTTTACTATCTATTTTATAAATTTCAGGTACTTGTCTTTACCTACGTTGTTCGAATTGATTGTAATGCACAGGGGGTTGAATATTAAAGGGTAGGAAAGTGGTTGAAAATTATTTGATTTTATTGAAATTGTAAATTTATATTTATCGTGATTACAACCCTTGAAGATTTTTAGGAATTATTTCACATTTTCCTATATTTCTGTTGACCTAAACTAAGGGGATGATGACAGGGAGTAAATAGAATTAAATTTCAATTTAAAAAAATGCTTTATACTTTAAGGGTTGAAATAAGTTCTACATATAAAAATTAATGTGAATTTTATCGTTATCTTGGAATTAACAGTTTTTACAGGGAGTAAATAGAATTAAATTTCAATTTAAAAAAATACTTTATACCTTAAGGGTTGAAATAAGTTCTACATATAAAAATTAATGTGAATTTTATCATTATCTTGGAATTAACAGTTTTTAAACTTTTTTTTCAATACTTGAAATTGCCACTTTCCATTTTTTACCCCTCCAAATGTTGTACACCCGCTATCGATGTACGCACAAAGTTGTTACTCTTTGGGCTTTGAAACAGCACCACATTTATGATTTTTCTGAATTTTCATATTAATATGACAATTTTTAACAAAACTGTGTTACATTGAAAAAGTGTCCCACTAATTGTGACAAGCAGTACTACATGTATTACATTATTTCTAAAATATTTGTACTTACATATTAATATTGACTTCTATTGATTTTAATTTTTTTAAGTACCTATGTTCTACTACTTCGATCTTTTTCAGACTTTGTAGTGTGTAAGACTAAAGTATGAAGATTATTTCATTAAATATCTGAAATTGTCGCTCAACTACAACCCAAAATAATTTGTTTTTACTTGATAGAGTATGCGCAGCTTCTTGAAAATATTATATGATATGAACCTTTACAACTTCTACATTGTACCATAGTTTGAACTTAATAAAAAAAAAATTCTTAAAAAATTGAAAAAAATATTTTTTCCAAAACTATCAACTTATAGAGATTAATAATTGGGCATGAGAATACTCACATAAAGAGCAATATCCACATTAAAAATTAGCCAAATCAGTGTTGAGGCCGATTTTACATTGGTATCCGGCCAGTGGCGTAGATAGCTTTTTGCGATGGGGGGCGATATGACCAGGCCCCGGGGCAAGTGGTGGCTGAGGGGCCTCTAAAATATGCGAAATAAAAAAAATTATTAATGTAATTTTAAATTGAATGACCTTTTTTTTATCATATACTGTATTTAGTCTACTTCTTATTACTAAAAAAAAAAAAATCATTCAAAATTTTAAAATAACTGAAGACCTTTTTTTTACTCTTAATTTATCAAATTTTTCCTATTTACTTCTACTATTTTGTTCATACTTGAGAAGTTTAAAAAAAATGTCTTTGAATTTTCTCATGAAGTAAACTCATGGGGGGTGATTGATCATCTTAATCCCCCCCCCCCCTATCTACGCTACTGTACCCGGCTACAACCTTTGATTTTCTCTAAAATGGTTGAGAAGCTGCGGCAAGTTAATATATGAGTGAGGACTGCTATACACGGTGCTCTGGAAGCCAACTTTAATAAAAAATTGATTACCTCTGATTTTTTTGTACAATTCAATTCTTTAGTATTTAAGGAACATTTTAAGACCAAAAAGAAAAAAATCGCCTTGGCGCTTTTTTAATAATTCATAAAATAAGAAATCGTATGCAGAATTATAACGTGAATTTTATTTAGCATTTATTGTTTATTAACTTTTTACTCTACATAATAGACAAACAAATAAAAAAAATTCGAACTTGAGACCCTTTGTTTACAAGAAAAAATAAAAAATAAACATATATTGGGATTCGAACTCGGGACTCTTAGTTTACAAGATTTTTTGTAATTTTTGTAAATTGTAAAATATCAACCAAACGGTACTTTATATCAAAAAATCACAAGAGATACAATAATTTGGTTTTATTGAGAGGATTCTAAAACATATTTGATATTATCGATCCAATAATTAGTACTCGCGATATGAACTATTTTCAATTTTATTATAAGACCTTTTTCTTGTGGAGTCTCTAGCCTTTCAGGTATTCTTCTGATCTTTTTGAAACTTGGTAGAAAAATCGATCTTGTAAATACCTCAGTTAAGTTCGTTAGTTAGCGGATTCCTTTATGAATTTCAAAATGGCGGCCGTTCAAAATTGAAAATAATTCATATCTCGGGTATTAATTATCGGATTGGTAATATAAAAATGTTTTGGAATCCCCTTAATAAAAGAAAATTATTGTGTCTCTTGTAATGTTTCGATATAAAATACCGTTTGGTTATTGGTTTATATTTCAAAATTTACAAAAAATTATAAAAGATCTTATAAAATATAAACAATGGGTCCCGAGTTCGAATCCCAATAATTTTATATTTTTTTTGTTTACTTTGTAGAGTGAAAAATTAATAAATAATACAAAAAATCTCGTTCTGACCTGATTTGTGTGTTTTTTTGTTTTATGAATTATTAAAAAAGCGCCATTTTCTTTTTGGTCTTAAAATGTTTCTTAAATACTAAAGAATTTAATACAGAGCACCGTGTGTAAGTATTAAAAATTTAAAACAAATATCTTTTTAGTAATTTTGTTTAAAAAATAGTGATTCTCCTATTTACCTTTTTAATGAGTGATTCGTAGCTAGATTATAAACATCTTTATTTTTACATTTTATGAAAAAATGTTAATAAAAAATATTGCCAAATTTTAATATATGTAGGATTCTCCATAATATCAAGATAACAATATTATGTATCTTTGTTATGTCTTTTGACAGCAATACACTATATAGTTTCACATGTTTATGTAAGAAATTAATTTGTTTAAATATTGAATGATATGTATTTTCTCTATATCTTCTTTAATATTTAAAAAGGTTAAAATAAATCAGGTCATTATTAATCTGGAATTAACACACCACATGCAAGACTTATGAATTTTAGTTAGGCTATGATTTAAACGGGCGGTAATATATTACAGTTTTGGTCAGTATTATATAAAATAAAAATGGTAAGTTCAATAACATATTGGGTGATAAAATGTGAGCAGTAAAAAATGGAAACGAGCGGTAATATATTATGAAATGGGTGGTTGAATAAATACTTTGGGAAGTAAAATAAATGATTGGGCAGTAACACGTGAGCAGTAACTAAATCAGAATCGGTCAGTTAGAAATATTGGGGTAAGCGGTACTCATTTTTTCTAAAGAGGGTAATGCGGAACGGATTTTTCGGGGGGTTGGAGGGTGAGGGGGGTCCTGGTAGTTTTTTAGTTTTATTTTAACTTAAATTTTGAAATTTTATAATGATACCCGATTTTTATTTATAATTTTTTTAGGTGGGGGGGGATTTTTTTATGGAGTCCATTAACATATAATATATATATTTTACATATATATTATATTGTGTAACCTTATGGTTTTGTTTGTTACAACACAGGTGGAGGGGCAAGGGGCCCTGCCCTCCTGCATTTTTGTAAACAGCGGGGGGCCTGATGGTTATTCCATATAATATATTTGTAAAATATATATTATATGTGAATAGCCCCAATAAAAAAATTCCCCCCCCCCTCAAAAATATCCTGGTTACGCCAGTGCAGTGGGGGATCAGGTCACTGTCATTTAAGTCCGTCCATTTTAACGTGTGCCGCTTTTTTCAACCAAAAGTCAACTTGACTTTTACCGAACTGCCGAACTATTTACTAACTGCCCAATTCGATTATTTTACCGCTCAAATAATTATTGCACTGGCCATTTATTTAATCTACTGCTCGAGTAGGTTTTTAACTGCCACTGTAAGATTAAATAACTTACCAAAATCTTGTATATTACTTGCTACATTTTACTGCCACAATTGGTTTAATTACCGCACAAAAAGTTTAATACTGCCCAATGTAACCGCCCAAATATTTAAAAAAAACTGCTCCAAATAATTACTTCGCAATTTTAATATATGTACATGTAATTTTTATTAACCATTTTTCATAAAATGTGAAAGAAAATTAAAATACGATCACTTAGCACGGTTCTTTGGAAATGAACTTAAATTTAAAAAAATGATTATCTCTGATCTGTTTGTACAGTTCAATTCTTTAGCATTTAAGGAACATTTAAGATCAAAAAGACAAAAAAACGTCACGGCGTACAGTGAGTTTAAAAAGTTTAAATAAAATTTTGCGCGAAACTTTGCTTCAAGCCAATTTTCAACCAATTTGAATGCAATCGATCTCATTTGAGAGTTAAGTAGTTGTAGTTTATGAAAATTACTCCAAGTATAGTATTTTTACCTTTTTAATTACTCTTTCACCCGCTTAAATCTGATTAAACGATAAATTCGTAAGTTAATAAATCGAGTAATTAATACTACACAAAAATAAATTTTTAATTTGCTAGTATTGTTATAATCCCAAGACGTTATAACCTGTACACGATTTATGTATTTCTTATATTATCAATTATTTTTGGTCTTAAAATGTTCGTTAATAAATACTAAAGAATTGAACTGTACAAACAGATCAGAGGTAATCGATTTTTTTATTTAGGTTGGCTTCTAGAGCACCGTGTTGGTAAATATGTTTATGATTTCATTATTATTTATATAAAATAGAAAAAAATCCAAAATAAACTATACTAACTTTTTAACTTGGGTTAAATATCGTTTTAGTGCTCCAAATTATTTCATTGAAAATCTGTTTTATTTGAACGTCTAACAATAAGGTTACTACTCTAGCTATAATCTATGGATACTGACAAGAAATTGCATGAAATATTGTAATAGATGTGATCAAAAAGTATTTAAGAAAAAATATTATAACAATCAATTTTATCATAAATATTAAAAATTAATTGTTTTTGTGTTTAAATAATAGTTTAAAACACGAAATATAAAATTATTTTAATTTTAATGAAACGACTTTTCGACCACTTATAGCAAGTCTGTTTTAGACACATTTAAATATTAAAACAAAATAGATTTTTCATAAAATAATTTGGAGCACTAGAACAATAAATAACCCTAACTTGATTTCACTTTCCATTAAAATCATTATACAGCGTATATTTTGTTAGAAAATAAAATAACAATTATATTACAAAAATATTTAATCTTACAGAAAAAGAGCATTTTTAATTTATATATATACATATATTTTTTGGGTTAATTATCGTTTTAGCGTCCCAAATTATTTTATGATGAATCTGTTTTTTTGTCTCATTGTTGCAATGTTCCAGATTTATAATACGTATTATTGAAAAGTCATTATTAAGACAATTAAATTATATTATTTATATTTTATTATTTATAGTTTTTCACTATTCTCTATTAAATAATGTTAAATTTGATATAGATTATGTTTTAATTTTCGAAAAAACAATAAAATATGACAATTTGATTTTTTCATTTTTGTGCAGTTACTTTGTGGTCACATTTATTTAAACATTTTTTGACGTTTATTTGAATTTAAAATATTAGAAACCATAGATGAAAACAAATACTAAAAAATTATTTGGAGCACTAAAACGATAAATAACCAAAAACAATTATTTTGAAATAATTTAAAAAATACGCAATATAGTGATTTATAATTATTTTTAATAAAACAAATGTATCTTACAACAGAACAATGTTGAAATTACTTAATTAAAAAACTATGTCATGAAATATTCATTTCTTTGAGTGGATTGTTGTTTTCTACAATCAGGACAAAACCATTTTCCTTTAGGAGGAACCATAATACCAACACATTCAAAATGAAACCATTCAATAGCACAATTCTTTCCGTCACAAGCTATCATTTCAGATACTTCATCGTACGGACACTGACAGTAACAATAAAGATTTTCCGATGGTTTATGACCACCGGGTATTCCAACCATCGGACCGCTGGTAGTCGGGTACGTTGAATGACTTATCTGCAATCTATCGTCATCACTATCACTGCTTTCACTTGTACTTTGAGCAGCGATCGTAGGTTCTACAATTGTATCTGGTATATACACAGGTTCTGGTTTCGGTTGTTGTATAACAACAGGTGCACTTTTAACAACAGGTGTCGGTAAATCATCCTTATCCCATTTCAGTTGCGGTGGTTCAGGTGGTTTCGATTCTTCATCACTCGAGTATCCATAAAATTTATTAGGTATCCTTCTACGTTTTGAAAGTCTTAATGCCGAGTCAGTTTCTGAACCGCTGCCTGCACTCGTCGTACTGAAAGCGGTTATAGGCGTTGACGGTTTCTCTGACGGTGTACGAATTGTTTGCAACGGAGCTATCGTCATCGGTGGAGGAAGTTGCATGGTTAAAGGCGACGGTGGCGCTACCTGTGTTACTGATTCAACGGCAGGTGTTTGATTATTATAATAATCTGCTATTTTCGAGAGCTCTGATTTATGCGATGGAGACGACCGATTTCTTTGTGCCTTTTTTCGTTTTTTCGATTTGATTTTTATTTTTTTTATGATCGGTGCTTCTTCTTCAGGTATATTAGGCGTCGACGATCTACTCGTCTCAAAAAATTTTCCATTAATAACCGGCGGACCTCCAACTTCCATTATCAATTGTCGTTTCTTCTCCTCTATAAGTTTTTTAGCAAGACGATGTGGGTACTCATCGTAAAAGTCTTCATCCGTTTCACTTTCATCCGTACATAAATCCGATTCGCAAATTTCTATCGGAATAAGCGGTCGTAGTAACGGTGGTTCAATATTAACAACATCCACCGTTACACTTGTTTTCAATTTGTTTTTAGCTCTTTCCTTGCGACGCTCTTTACGTGCCGCTATTCGTCTTTGGTTTTCTGAATTGGAACTATTCGAATCTGAACTAGATGATGAACTACTTGAACTTCCTGAACTAGAACTGCTACAACTACAGTTTGAACCACAAGTGCAACTGCTTGAATCGCTATTACTGCTACTATCACTCGATGATGAACTCTTTTTCTTAGGTTTATTTGTATCTTGCTGTTGTAATGTTTGTTCAGCAGTGTTTTTCACTGTCTCTTGTTCGGGACCTATTGCTGTCGTGTCGTTACTAATACAATATGCGTGATCGTTTTGAACGGTAATTAAATCAGCATAAACACAATCGGTTTTCTCTATTTCACTGACTTTTTGTTCAAGCGGTGTTTTTATTTGTTCACTTAAATCTTTAGTTCCGACAGACGCTTGATAATTTCGGAAATTATCCCAAATCCCATCAACAACGGGAACTGGTTTTTGTTCATCGAGAGTTTCCGTTTCTTCTTTTTCACATATTTTTTCTTTCGGTTCATTTTGTTTATCAGAATCAATGACCGGTGAAGTTTTCTCATTATCTGTTTCATCATCGCTATCACTTTCGGATAAATTTAGAGCTGGTAAATTATAAACATCATCGACAGCTTTAGTTTCAGTTTCTACTTTTGTTTCCGATTTCAAGTCAGAACAAACCGATACAGGTTTATTCACATCTGATAAGTTTTGAACATTTGTTTTTGTATCTTCAACAGCGTCTGCTTCATTTTCAAGAGTGGGACATTCGATAGGCGGAGGTTCCCGATGGGCCGCTATATGTTTTTCTAGCAACTTCTTGGAAACACATTTTTCAACACATCCGTCTTCTGTACAAGGATATGGTTTTTCATCGGTATGTAAACGTTTATGAACTTTTAACGCAACAGCTTTAGCGAAACTCAAGTTACATTCATCGCAAACAAATAACGTAGGCGGTACGCAGAAATGATAAACGTGAGGCCATTTTTTCTGTAAACATTTTTTACACAACACACTCTCAGTTCCGTGTTTCCAAAACAAATGTTTCGTAATATCAGGTTTATTTCTATATGCTATACCACAACGATAACATAAATGATGTAATTTATGTTTCCAAACATGATTCGATAAACGCGCTTGGCCTCCGCAAGTTTCAAGACATACATCGCAAGCGTGATGACGTTTACGGAGGTGCACCATAAGTCTAAAAGCCGATGCTAGATTATCTGTCGGGCAAAGACAACATCGGAAACGTACTTCAGCGCCTGTGTAACTTCCGGGACATAAATGGCACAAAAGTTCACTGTAACTATAGAATGTTGATTTACACATAATGCACAAGAGAATAGTTTTTTGATGCATTTTTCGATTATGTAAATACAATTCTTTATGAACTGACGTAATAAACCGACACTGAAAACATTCATAAGTTCGATCGTAAGGTATCATCGCTTCCGGTTCTTCACTATCATAATTATCTAAATTGAAAAACATCGTTTCCAGTTCCGTCAAACAAGATTTTATTCTTGCGACAAATGTTTCAGGTAATAATTCTTCAGCTGTGATGCTGTCAGCAATAGCTGAAAATCTATGCTCGGCGATCATATGTAAACCGAGTTGTGATCCATTAACAGCTATTTTTCTAGCATGATTACAATAAACGCAACTGTAACATGTTGTTTTGATAAAGTCTTTTAATAACGACTGAATCGAGTCTTTGTCTAAAGGCGGTCTTAATCCTAAATCAATGACGACTATATCAGACCCAGCTGTTGGAATAATTTCAGTCTCATTAGGAGATTTAATTGTAAATTCGTTATTATCTGTTATTTCATTTGAATCTCCATTAACCATATTTTTATTTTCTATAAATTCATCACCGTTATCTAATTCCACTGTTAACTTCATACTATCGTCACTGTCACTGTCCGTATCCATAGGATGGAGTACTTTAGCTTCAGGTGGTATTTTAAGTGTTACTTTTGGAACTCTACGCACTTCTTCAACAACAGGTTGTTCGTTAGCACTTGATTCACATTTATCATCATTATCACATTCGTTAGCTGAGTTTTCTGATTTATCAAACACATTTTCATTATATTCCATGTTTTTATTTTCATTTATTGATGTTTCTTGATTACTTATATTATTACAGTTATTCAAAATATCCTCAGTTTGTGATTCAATTAAATCATGACAATTGTCTGTACTAACACTAGTATCATTTAATGATTCGTTTGTTTTGAGACTATTGTTTATTTCTTCATTTTCTGATTTGTCCTGTATATTTTCTTCTGATTTACTATCTTTTTTTTCAGTACTATTTTCATCTGACTGTTTTTCAAGCTGACTATTTTCTACATTCAAATCTTTTATATTCAGATTGATTTCTTTATTTTCACAGTCTACTTGATTTGTTTCTGTAAAATTAACAAATGGTTCTTCACTGACATTTGATAAATGTGTTTTTTCAGTAGGTTCAGTAACTTCGTTTGGACTTATTTTCCAATTAAAATAACTTGCTTTTGGAGTGTCTCCTGTAACATGTTCAGTATGCACTATTTTATTTTTTTGTTTAGAAATTTTTAAAATATGTGTTTTTGGCACAGTGGTAAGTTTACTAACAGATTTTTGTCCATTTTTATTACCATTATTATTTAAGTTATTAGTCTTTAATGTTGTTTTATTCGAAGATGCTGATGAACTTTTTGAAATGTCACTTTGAGTTCGTATTTGACTATTATTGCTTACATCTTTTGATGAAGAAGGTACTTTACTTACTTCTTTTTCTATATTTACTGGTTCACATAAATGCGTTGAGAAATTATCATTTTGAGAAAATATTTTTTCACAAGTTACACACATTACAAAATGTTCACCAGAATTCTCACTTAGAAACTCTTGTTCGTTATCATAGTTTTGAGGAATTATTCCATGTTTGATTGATAAATGTGCCGATAGCTTTTCCGCACTAGAAAATAAACCTAAACACACTAAACAAATATGTCTGCGATGGAATTCTCGCATATGTAAAAACAAATTCCAAGCTTCGTAATAAGTACCACATCCCGAACACAAATACACTTTCCTCGTTAATTTAAAATTAGTTGTATTGTTAGATACTGAAGATGCAGTTGAACATTGTTCTGTACTCGTTGTCGTTGATGAACACTGCGTTTGATGTTCCTTTAACTCTTCTAACGTTTGGAAATTAGACATTGAACATTTACAGCATTTAAATTTCACTGTTGGTTGCAACCCTAAATATTGGGCATATTCACGCTTTTGATGTGAAGGTGCCTTTTCACTTTTTTTTGTTTTTCTCAGTCTTGGGCTTTTTAATTTCAATGGATTTTTGAAAGCTTTTTTACTGATAGAAATAGGTTCTTTTTTAGCTGTGTTTTCTAGATTTTGTGTTTCAACATTGTTAGATGTCAAATCATTACTATCTTGTGATGTTTGAGCTGCTAATATTCTTTTTTTTAACCCTTTAAAATGTATTTCAGATTGACTGGTTTTAACTTTATATTTCAATGGTTCTTCATCAATTACTAATGCGTCTTCATTATCAGAATAACTATCTTCATTTATAAATTCATTTTGTGATTTTCTTTCTCCATTTATAGAATCAATAACTTTTGGATTGTCACTTGCTATAGATGTAATTTCAGTTGATTTTAATTCTGTATTTGTGTCAGTACTCGGATCTTCCATTTCCAAATTCGATGTTACACCATTTTCTTTTGAGACATTTCTATCAAAGTTTTCATTCGAACTCGCATGTAAATCACTGACGTCATCTTCCATGCCGACATGAATATATCTTTTATGTATTTTCTAAAAACAAAATTGAAATTTAATATGAAAACAAGCTACATAATAATAAAAATTACAATCGTAGAATGTACGTAATAATCACATAGTACGATGTGATAAAAAAACTTGTTACGAAAACAATTATTTTATGTTTTTTGTTATAATATATTCTTAAGGATTTCTGCATTATTTTTAAGAAAAGGGGTAATGACTATAAAAATGGGAAGCCATGACAAGGATTTGGTGTAGAGCCAACTAATGAGGAAACATGTCATTTAGTTAAGATTGTTACCGACCTTGCAATATTAATTATTTATACAAATACAATTCTCCATTTATTACTCTTCATAATATGTACATTATATGATATAGATAAGACACTAATATTCGAAAACCAAATTAAGTTTGAAAGGTTAGTGAAATGGCGTCCTTTAAAAATGCACTGGCAATTTCTTCAATCTTGAATGACTTACAGTCTAGCCAACTTATATGTTTTAGGGTTATGGTTCTTGGTCCATTTATTAAAAAAAATAAATAAAATATTGATATAAATGATTTTTTAACTGTTATTATCTATAAATCATATTTTTCGGTTTGGAAATGTACATTAGATTTGGGTTATAGTAATATTCAATACCACGATTACATGTCTATGATGATGACTATAATCATAGATCAGAATGTACAGAATGTACAAAGCACAGGTACAAAGTAAAACTCTGTTATATAAAGCGCTAAAGTGCACAAAACTAGAACAATTGATATTTCAAATTACTTTAAAAAAAAAAAAACATAATAAAAAGTATATTACTATTCAACAATGTGTTTTATTTTGACATAAGTTTTAACGATAAATGTCAATGTAAATATAAGAAATAATATTTTTGTGAAATGAGCGAAGATAATTCAGATTTAAATAGTTTTTTAAATGGCTTTAGACAGGTAATTTTATAAACAGTGGCGGATTTACGCACAGGAGATGGATGCAGCCACACACAAGTAAAAAGACGCGAAAACGTGTTAATCAGATCAGGCGGAATTAAGTTTTAGTTTTTAGGAAGATAGAAATGGAAACTAGCGGATTTGATAAATTTTATCTGCTGATAACCCGGGAAAAAATTTCAGATCTGAAGTGATCTCGGTTGATCTTCATTTTGGAACAAATCAGATCTTTGTAGATAAATAAACTTTTGTCTACCTAAAATAACAAATGCACATGTACTACCATATAGAAACCTTGTTTATAATTTAATCAATTAAAAAAAATTGTACAGAAACGTATTGAATGATATTTGAGGCCCGTGTATTAAATTAATAAATAAATTCACAACTCACCCCCTGTCACAGATGAAGGGTTGTAATTGGTCTCATTCGATCCAGCGGGAAAAATCCTTCGGGATACTAGGTGAATTTTTCTCTGTTTCGCTACTTATGGTATTCATTATAGAAAATCGTAAATATCTCGACTCCTGTGCTAGATAGAGGGTTGTTTTGCCCCCCACACCCCTAGTATCCCGAAGTATTTTTCCCGCTGGATCGAATGAGACCAATTACAACCCTTCATATGTGACAGGGGGTGAGTTGTGAATTTATTTATTAATTTAATACACGGGCCTCAAATATCATTCAATACGTTTCTGTACAATTTTTTTTAATTGATTAAATTATAAACAAGGTTTCTATATAGGTAGTATATGTGTATTTGTTATTTAAGGTAGACAAAAGTTTATTTATTTACAAAGATCTGATTTGTTCCAAAATGAAGATCAACCGAGATCACTTCAGATCTGAAATTTTTTCCCGGGAATTGCTACAATTTTAACATACAAAATACATGTTTGTACGTTATAGGTTTTGGCCACGTTTTCGCGTCTTTTTGCCTGTGTGAGCCCCCTCGGCCCCCGTGAGACAGTAAATATTTATATTATATTAAAAATTAGACTACAAAAATTATGGGGAGGTTAAGGGCCCCAAATTCAGTGTATGCCTTTGCTATATAGCTCCCAATTAAACAAAAAATTATTTTTACAAAAATTACATAAAATTTTGATTTTAAGGTTGTTTCAAAATGTCACTCAGAAAACGAAAATACATTGAAACTTTTAAGCATTTTGAAAAACGAAAATAGTATATTTAAAAATCTAGAAAACGGATATATTAATCAATTATCCAGATTTAGAAATATTATTTCTGAGCAACAAAATGAAATATCATTACTTATTTCTAATAAAGGTTTGTCATTTATGTACATTAATATACGATAACATATTTTTTTTAATTAATATTTTATTTAATTTTTAGCTGAAATAAAAAGTTTAGGAGAAGAAAACAGCACTTTGAAAAAGGTAACTCATTATAAATTAATAGTATACCAATTAGAGCTATACAGCCAAGTAAAGTAAAATACTTCAAATACTTTAAGTACTTTACTTCAAGTACATTTAAAAATAGTAATAAACTGCCCTGGTCGGCACAAGAATTTTTTATACATCATGATACAGAAAAATTAGATTAAGTTAACACTTTCTGCTAAGAAATTGAATATAATTAACTACATTACATTATTGTTGTTTTTGTTAATGTTCGAGATATATTTTAATGGAAAGTAATTATTTGAGCAGTTTTTTTTTAATATTCGGGCGGTTACATTGGGCAGTTAATAATTCATTTGGGCAGTATTAAACTTTTTGTGCGGTAATTAAATCAATTGTGGCAGTAAAATGTAGCAAGTAATATACAAGATTTTGGTGTTATTTAATCTGACAGCGGCAGTTAAAAACCTACTCGAGCAGTAGATTAAATAAATGGCCAGTGCAATAATTATTTGAGCGGTAAAATAATTGAATTGGGCAGTAAAATAAATAGTTCGGCAGTTCGGTAAAAGTAAAGTTGACTTTTGGTTGAAAAAAGCGCACACGTTTGTTAAAATGGATGGACTTAAATGACAGTGAGGCGTGGGCGCATCGGTGTAACAAAGGGGACTTGATCCCCCGCTGCACTGGCGTAACCAGGATATTTTTTGGGGAGAGTAAAGTTGACTTTTGGTTGAAAAAAGCGCACACGTTTGTTAAAATGGATGGACTTAAATGACAGTGAGGCGTGGGCGCATCGGTGTAACAAAGGGGACTTGATCCCCCGCTGCACTGGCGTAACCAGGATATTTTTTGGGGAGAGGGGGCAATTTTTTTTATTACAAAAAATGGGGGGTCCGAATATTTGTTTTACCTAAAGCATTTACAAAAAATGTTTTTTTTTGTTTGCTTTATAATATGCATGATTGCTTATTTCTGCAGAAAATAAAGGTTTAATTGACCCTTTTAAAACTAATTTTGAATTTGACGCCAAAACGCTCGCAGGCGTCATGGCGCATTTTTGACGTCACGCCTATGTAAACATTCCTTGTCAACTATAATAAATCCTTGTTCCATCGCTAATGTTTCTCGGTTTTACTTTTGGTACCACAAAACTGAGCAAATTGATAATTTAAAACCACAAAATAATTTAAAAACAGTGCAGATATTAATGAAACAAAAATGACGTTTACGTAGCCGTGACGTCATCCACTATGACTGGTGTTTTATCAAACATGGCGGATTGCTGTATTTTGTGTTTTTATTTTAACAAAAATCATATTAATCTCGCTTTTAATATAAAAATAAATACATTTTTTAGAATCTTTTTAACTTATTTCATTATTTAAAATCATAATTTCAGTGATACTTTGTTACTGGCATCTTGCCTATTATAAATAATTTGTTGTTAGATCACTGTTTATAATGATTTATTTTTTTAGAGCTTAACGCAGTTAAACGAACATTTTCATAAAGAAAACAATAAAATCAGCGAAGAAAATAAACAAAAAAGTATGGATTTTATTTATTTATTTTATTTTATACATTTTAATAATAATTAATATTTTGTACAGTTAATGAATTGAAATATCAAATAGAAATTCAATCATCTGAAAATGCTCTGCGTATTTGTGAACTGGAAGAAGACATTGAAAGAATTAATAAAGAAAGAAAAGAAGAAGTTGATGGAATAATAATTTCATATGAACGTAAATTACAAATATTGAATATGAAAAATCAATCAATCGAAACCCGTTTTTTAAATGAAAATTCAATAAACCAACAGGTTATTTTGTTTATTTAAATAATTTATTATTATTATTTTAAGTAATACTTCTTTAGGCGTCATTTTGACGTTTTAAATGTCATTTTGACGTTTTAAATGTCATTTTGACGTTTGCATAAATTTAAATTTAGATTGAAATTGGCAAAAAATTAAAAATTAAAAATATACAAAAAAATAATCAGGCGCGTGTTAAGAAAAAAAATTTCGAACTAATATTTTTTAGTAAAATTGTATAAAAATTAAATGGTTAACCAATTCTAAGCAATTTATCTGTGCTGAGCATAAATTGTTCAATGATTTATTATCTTTGGTGAATTTAGCACGAGGAAGCACTGTGCATTTACTTGGCAGATGTTTTTTGGTATACATTAGTTTTTCATTAAGCATAGCCCAATCAAATTGTATATTTGTTCTGCATTGTTCTACAGAGTCATTTTTTTTATTTTAAATTGTTGGGGGGTGTGTTTTGAGTATTACATTAAGTTGGCGCGGTCTATGACCTTGAGCGTTGTCCGCTATAAGTGCGAAAACTTTAAACGTAATTATCTCATTAATCGTTCATCCTACGATAACATTTATTACCACTTTTTTTGTTCAACAGACTTGAATCTACAAATTTGTTCACAGGTCTAACCGTCTATCATCAATTGGTAACGAGATATAATGCAAGGAAGTTAACAAAAAACGATGTTTTGCATTTATTTCGTAAAGAATCAATTATATTTCAAAAACCATAATGCAACCTTCAAAATGTGTAATGACAAATGTGTAGATAACAAAATTCTATATATATTTTTTTTCAAACAAAACAATTATAGAATTTTGTTATCTACACTTTTCTCATTACATATTTTGAAGGTTGCATTAAGGTTTTTGAAATATAACGAAAAACGTTTTTTTACATTACTTCGCGGGCTATAACTGGCAAACTAAGAGTTTTCAGAAATGATGGTTGTAAGAAAAAATATTGAAAATTGATAATTCTACAAGATTCGTATTTATGTTTTTTCAATATAATCGCTTCTTTACGAAATAAATGCAAAAAATCGTTTTTTTTAACTTCCTTGCATTATATCTCGTTACCAATGGATGGTAGACAGTTAGACCTGTGAACAAATTTGTAGATTCAAGTCTGTTGAACAAAAAATATGGTAATACATTTTATCGTAGGATGAATGATTTACGAGATAATTACGTTTAAAGTTTTCGCGCTTATAGCGGACAACGCTCAAGGTCATAGACCGCGCCAATTTAATGTAATACTCAGAACACACCCCCCAACAATTTAAAATAAAATAAAATGACTCTGTAGAACAATGTCTTACGAACTACTTTATTTTGATAATTTGATTGGACTAGCAGGATTCGATCACCAAATGTCATTCCGAAATTCGGAAAAATGTTGTTCCTTACACTTCTTGTTACATACTGGGATACACGGTATATTATAAGTAGGTATTTAATTAAGACGAAATAAATATTTTCTTGTTTCAAATATATATTTTTTCCGAAACAAAAATTTTAATATTTGAAAGAAATATTTTATTTGCGATTATTTTTTCGTAGTTATATTTCAATCACGCCAAAGAAGTATATCTTTTAATACGTGTACATAAGAACACAATACACCTACCTTTTTTCAGAGGTTATAAATGAAATACTACTTATAATAGTAAATTACTTTTACAGAAAATTGCAGAGTTAGAAAAATTAATAATTTTAGCTGAAAAAGCAAAATCAGCTTTTACTTCATATCAAGAAAAAATAACAAATTCAAATAGTTATTTGAATACTTCAGAAGAAGATCAACTAAATAATATAAGAACTTTTACCAAGAAACCAAATAATTTGAATGTAGTAAAAAATAATTTACAAAATGAAATAATTGATAATGCAAATGACGATTTTACATTTAATGGTGGAATGATGTATAATAAAAGTGAAAAAGCTAAAACAATGGAAAAAGTATTTAAAAGAGAATTGGATAGGGTACAACATTTTGAATACAATCAAAGTAAAAATACACAGAAGGGGTTTCCTCCATTAGATGTTAATCAGTTGAATCATTCTAATTTAGATGTAAATGTAAAAATAGTAAAAGGGAAGAAACGTAAACTATATACTATGAATGATGTCAATGATGATAATGATCAGTTATAATTGTTAACTTTTAACTATCAACACAGGCAGTGGCGGATTTACACAGCCAGTAGGCTATTCAAATTTTGGGTTTGGTGTACATTTTTTGAAACACAATTTTTCGAAACTCAATATTTCGAATCACAATTTTTCGAAACTCAATTTTTCAAAACTCAATTTTTCGAAACTCAATTTTTCGAAACACAATTTTTCGAAACACAATTTTTCGAAACACAATTTTTCGAAACTCAATATTTCGAATCACAATTTTTCGAAACTCAATTTTTCAAAACAAAATTTTTTTTTTACTAAATAAAATTTGAACAATAAAACATACATTTTTCGAAAAATTGTTCATTCGAAGAATTGTGATTCGAAAAATTGTGTTTCGAAAAACTCGCCGGATACCCAAATTTTGCCGCCCCTACCGACCTCTACAATTCGATACTTTAGTTCACAATCATATTAATTACAATTTTTTTGTCAATGAAATTGTAACTTTATGATTTGTGCACTATCGTCCTAATTACACCTCCTTTTTCCCGTAATTAGTATAATTGTGAACTAGGGGATCGATGTGTCAGTTTCTAGATTATTTTTACAACCCAACGATTTAGTTAAGATTGCACAAGAAATAGTTTTTGGGTATATTTCAGAGCTAATAAAAGTTCAATCATGTACTAGTACCTACTACTAATAAGGCGGGGTAAGGTATACGTTAATACTACTTACACAATATAGTATAGGAGCCAGCTGCAAGATCGGTGTAGATTTAACAACCGTCTGCCGTTGTGGTTGCTTTGAAGTCTCACTCAGACAAAGCTCGGACGATGAGTCCGGTCCACCCAGCTTGTAGAGATTTAATAGATAGGGCCCACGAAAAATACGCACAAAAAAATCAGATAACAACCGGACCAGACCTGGTGCAAAATGTTTATTTGGACGTATCATAAAAACATAATGGCAGAATTTTTTTTGTAGGGATTTCGGTGCTATAAGACTTACAAATGGCCAGAATTGGGTCCAAATCTTAAAATTGCTGTAAAAACTAAAATACCGAATGAAAATTTCTGCCGCGAGGTGTATACCTTTGTTATAAACTATAAAATAGATATACCTATACCCATGGCAGAATTTTTTATTTATGCTATTCCCCACCAGCCCCGCCCAAGAGGATATTTTAATTTTTTAATTTTTAAAATTTTTAATTTTATGATTAATATAATGTTGGGGGAGGGGGGGGGGGGGCTGTAGAGAATGGCATGGATAAAACTTGATGAGTATAAATCTATTTTATAGTTCATAACAAAGGTATACATCGCGCGGCAGAAATTTTCATTCGGTATTTTAGATTTTACAGCATTTTTAAGATTATGGCCCAATTCTGGCCATTTGTAGGCCTTATAGCATCGAAGTCCCTACATAAAAAATTCTGCCATTATGTTTTTATGTAAGTATACGTCCAAATAAACATTGTGTACCAGGTCTGGTCCGGTTGTTATCTGATTTTTTTGGGTCGAAATTTTGAGGGGTCCCTGTAATTAAACCCCTACGCAAAAATTTCTGCCGTATATCCAAAACATTGGAGTCTACTATAAGTAACCGTCTGATTCAAACGGTTGCTGCGTGATTTTTTTGTGCGTATTTTTTGTGGGCCCTATCTATTAAACCCCTACAAGCTGGTGGACCGGACTCATCGTCCGAGCTTTGTCTGAGTGAGTACTTCAAAGCAACCACAACGGTAGACGGTTGTTAAATCTACACCGATTTTGCAGCTGGCTCCTATACTAATAATGTACATTCGGTAAACGTAATTAAATAATTTTTATTGCGCTTACTTACAGAAGTTTAAAACAATATATTCAATTATCTGGTAACAATCCGGCTGATGATGACGATGAAATTCAATTAATTAAGTTATGAAAGTTTTACAATACCTTTTTGCGCGATTTTCTATTCGCAAAATCATCCGTCGTAAGAAATCTTGTTCATTAGTTCTGACTCTATGCACAAAAGAGCTTTTAGAGCGATTAGCTTTTCTTGGCTTAAGGTAGATCTTAGATAATTTTTCATCCGTTTTAAGCAAGAAAAGCTTCTTTCACCCGAACAATTTGTCACTGGTATAGATAGAGCCATGCGAACTGTTATATCCCAGCTTGGATAAAAATTTTGTCCCCAAATTTACCGCCCCTAAAATCTGCCGCCCTAGACTCCAGCCTGCTGGTAAATCCGCCACTGAACACAGGTTATAAACGTTTCTGATTGTAAACTAAATCTTCTTAAATATGTTTTGTTATAAATAAAATTAAGTACATAATAATAATTAGAATATGAAAATGTTTTGTGTTTTTGTAATTAATAATAAATAAATAATTTATTCTTTTTTTGATATATTTATTAGTTAACTAGCGGACCTGTTCGCGGTTTCGCCCGCGTTGCATGATTTTTTTATGTTGGCAGTATAATATTTTAAGACAAGAGATGAAATATAAAAGTTTTATTTTTTATTTTTTATTCATTAGGTCATGAAATTTGCTACAGAGTTTAAAGGCGAGCGGATTACAGCTATTTCGAGTACACTAACCGACCAATCGACGTTCTAGTGGCTAAAAATGATTTTATTAAATTCTTTATATTTATCTATATTCATGATATTTTGTTATGTAGATACGCACATTTTTTTGTTAAATAAATCTAAATCTGCATTAAAAAATCTGAAAAAAATATGTAAGCTTCATTGGATTTATAATAGTTTTGAAGATAAAAAATATTTTAACCTTAAAAATAACGAAAAATTCGTATATTTGTAATTTATTTTCTCGGAAACTAATTGTTCAATCAGAATAAATCAAAAACAAGAAGAATCAGCCAACTTTAAACTATAACTAGATTTTTTTTCATTTTGATTATTACTGTAATTAAATGTAAAAACTTCATTAGAGCCGAACTTACTCTTTGCGCCGTAAATTGATATCATGATTGGCTACAACGTTCGTTTGAAATATTTAAATACTGGGATGGAAGTTTCAATAAAAACACTTTAGAATATTTTTATTGCACATTTATTTGTCACAATTATTTTCTTTATTATTACACTTATCAGAACATCTACAAACTGAACATTTTAAATCTAAAGCCAAACAAGAGCATGTTTTAGCTGTACAAGGAAATTTTCTGCAACAAGAACAAAAATATTAAAAATATATATATATACGAATTTTTCGCTATTTTTAAGGTTAACATATTTTTTATCTTCAAAACAATTGATTTAAAAAAAAAGTTTATAATACAAAAATGTTCATTTTAATCCAGTGAAGCTTACATAATTTTTTCAGATTTTTTAATACAGATTTAGATTTATTTAACAAAAAAATGTGCGTACCTACTGAAGGACCGCATAACAAAATATCATGAATATAGATGTTTTTTCTCAGAAAAATATAAAGAATTTAATAAAATCATTTTTAGCCACTAGATGATTGGTCGGTTAGTGTCATTTCTAGGGGTGTACCGGAACTGAAATTTTGAGTTCCGGTCGGAACCGGAATTACCGGAATTCACGAAAAAATTCCGGTCGGAACCGGGATTTAAAAAAAAAAATTCTGTATGAAATATTAACAAATAAAGAATATAAATAAAAATGTTTTATAGTCCAGTAATTTTAGATTTCAACTGCGAAAAAAATAGCAGATAGCTGAATTTTTGTATACACCTTCGTTACAGTGTTATAAATAACGTGTAAAAAGTCCCCAACGATATCAAGCCGGCGTTGCGAGATATTGAAGGTCTAACGTGACGAAAAACGGTTATTCGCGAATATCTCGCTTCCTATGACTCGGAGGTCAATAAGGGTTATTATATAAACGGTGTATTATTAAATTCTTAAGAAAAAAGGCTCTTTCCATTTTTTTTTGAAAAACAACCGTTCTCGTGGTAGAGCGCGGAGAAAGTATGGCTATATATTTGCATACGGTATAACGCACTCTATGGCAATTGACTATTTGCATATGACTATTTCTAAGTGAAAAAATTACAGGACAAAAATTAAAGAGTAGCAAATAATCTATAAGGTGTGTCATTCGGATATATTAAAAAAAAATTTTTATCAATTTTAATCACATTTAGTAGAACTGCAAACATAGCGATTTATGAAAAATTACCATTTTTGTTCAATTTTTTGTTCAAAATCTACACCTAAGCTTTAGTAAAGTTATTTAATGGTTCTACTAAAATAAGCTTTGGACATATTGAGTAGAAAAGAGAGAAAAAATGTGTTAAATTGACCTGCATTTAACAATAGGTACGTCAAAAATTAAAAAATCGAAAAAATAATTATTTTATTATAAAATGCACCTTTTTTAAAGTTGTATGTGTACTTATGTTATAAATATGACTAAATAGTAAAATTATAAATATTTTTAGGCTAAAAACATGTTTTTATTATTTTTTTTGCTAGAAAAACTTCTATTCATATTACCGCAGGGTCTCTTGATAGCTCCTATTTCATATGCAAACCATCAAATTAAAAAAAAAATTAAAAAAATAGATTCGCCATTAAATTTTTAGCCTAAACATATTTATAATTTTACTATTTAGTCATATTTATAACATAAGTACACATACAACTTTAAAAAAGGTGCATTTTATAATAAAATAATTTTTTTTTCGATTTTTTAATTTTTGACGTACCTATTGTTAAATGCAGGTCAATTTAACACATTTTTTCTATCTTTTCTACTCAATATGTCCAAAGCTTATTTTAGTAGAACCATTAAATAACTTTACAAAAGCTTAGGTGTAGATTTTGAACACAAAATTGAACAAAAATGATAATTTTTCATAAATCGCTATGTTTGCAGTTCTACTAAATGTGATTAAAATTGATAAAAATTTTTTTTTAATATATCCGAATGACACACCTTATAGATTATTTGCTACTCTTTAATTTTTGTCCTGTAATTTTTTCACTTAGAAATAGTCATATGCAAATAGTCAATTGCCATAGAGTGCGTTATACCGTATGCAAATATATAGCCATACTTTCTCCGCGCTCTACCACGAGAACGGTTGTTTTTCAAAAAAAAATGGAAAGAGCCTTTTTTCTTAAGAATTTAATAATACACCGTTTATATAATAACCCTTATTGACCTCCGAGTCATAGGAAGCGAGATATTCGCGAATAACCGTTTTTCGTCACGTTAGACCTTCAATATCTCGCAACGCCGGCTTGATATCGTTGGGGACTTTTTACACGTTATTTATAACACTGTAACGAAGGTGTATACAAAAATTCAGCTATCTGCTATTTTTTTCCCAGATTAGGTACATTTATATCTAAAATTACTGGACTATTATACATAGGTTACGTTTTATATCAATACAATTAATTATTTTAAATAATATAGGAATGAGGTACATTAAATTCTACAAAATTGTTGTTTCTAATAAAATGTTTATCATACGTTCTTTTCGACTATAAATTATAAAAGGATAAAATCGAAGGTGGTAAATCAGATATTTAGAAATAATTAAATATCATCTTTATTACATATCTTGTATTACTAAAAATTTATTTTATGATTTATGGTTAATTAATGTAATCGTTACAATTAAATATATCTAAAATGTTACCCAAAAATGGGGAACAACTATTATTTTTCCACCACAATGTTCTAAAATTTAAGATCAATAATTAAATGTTATTTTTATTATATACCTATTACCTATATTATCTAAAACTTTATTTTATGATTGTTAATTAATGTAATCATTTTAATTAAATATACCTTTGTATCTATAATGTAACATATTAAGTTGAATGATAAACTCTTGTATGTTAAATATAAATCTTTATTACTCATCAATTATAAATCTTATTATTACATTACATTTCTTTGTCTTGTCAACCACTGATTTATTATAACCTCTTCTTCCTCTCTTCAGTATAATCCCCTAAACCTTAACATATAAATATCCCTAGCTCAGGTATCTTACATCCCTCCCCGCTAAGTTTGAACATTATATATTCATTTTAATTACAGGTTTACGGATTCTTGATTCTCTTTGGTTTATCTTTACGTTTGGATCTGGTGTCTTCTTGAGTCTGTGTTTTCTCTTTGGCGTTTGGTTCTTCTTTGGATTTCCATTGCCCATTTGTATTTCTGGTTGGATTATTGATTCGACTTGCATTTGACCTCTTTCTTCTGATTCTTCTTGGTTTGGTCTGTCTTCCACCCTTGACGTGTTTGACTTGTCTCTTGTAGTAGTTCCTTCGTCGTTCACCTTGGATCCGCTTTGCTCTTGTAGCATCTTCTCAGCATTTTCATAAAACTGGCCTGACTTACGCATCTGGTCATTGCTTCTTTTCCAGCTTAGTGTTGGTTCACCATCTGGCTTACATATATATGTTCTTTCGCCGATGACCTTTTTTACTGTTGCTGTTTGCCACCCCGGTTTCATAGGATTTTTGTAGTCTCTCACTACTACTCTTTCCCCTTCTAAAAAATCGACGTTCCTGTGTCCTCTGAAGTACTTTACTTGTCTTTGTATTGCTGCTTCTGACTTTGGAATTCTTAGTAAATCTAATCTACTTCTTAAACTTCTGCCTAGGAATCTGTTCGCTGGTGATTCCCCCGTTGTCAGATGTGGTGCATTTCTGTATGCGAATAAGTATTTGCTTATCAAGTCGCATACTGATTCGTTGCTTTTATTGTCTTTCAAAGGTTTCTCTAACCCTTTTTTGAAAGATTTCACCCCATTTTCCGCTAGACCATTCGTCTGTGGATAATATGGTGGGCCTGTTTTGTGTTCAATTCCGTTCATTTTGCAAAATTCTTCAAATTTCTCGGACACAGTTGAGGTCCATTATCTGATATCAAGGTATCAGGTAATCCGTATCTTGCAAAAATTTCCTTTAATTTTTCTATTGTACCTGAGGAATCTGTCTTGTTCCCCATTTGGACTATTTCTGGCCACCTCGCATAGGCGTCTACTAAGATAAAATACATCTTACCTCTGTATTCAAGAAAATCGACGTGGACTCTCTCGAATGGATATTTTGCTTCTGGGAATTTCTTTAGCTCAGATTTTTCTGGATTGCTTGATTCTGTCAGACATGCTAAACATCCTTTTGCGTAGTTTTCTATGTTCTTATCTAATTTTGGCCACCAGAAATATTGACGTGCTATAGCTTTCATTTTGCTAATGCCTATGTGCCCTCCGTGTATTTCCTTTAATAGTGCTTGCTTACAGACTTCTGGTATCAGTATCCTGTAGCCCCACATTAATACGTTTCTCTCGACAAAGATTTCTTCTTTTCTTTGTGCAAATGGCTTTAAAGTTTCTTCCATTTGACTTGGCCATCTAGTTGTTGTGTACAAAAATACCTTGCTTAAAACTGGATCTTTCCTAGTTTCCATTGCAATGTCTTCTGCCCTTAGTGGAAGCTGATCTTCTACCATATAGCATAAGTAATCTTCTTCTTCTTGTGTTAAGTCCATTTTTCTTCTTGGTAAGCGTGATAATGCATTAGCTGGCTCGTTAAGGTTACCTTTTATGTACTCTATCTGGTAATCGAAACCACTCATGAATAGCGCCCATCTTTGTAGTCTCCCTGCGGCCATCTGCGGTATGCCTTTATGTTCGCCTAAGATTGTTAGTAATGGCTTATGGTCTGTGCATAACTGGAATTTTGTCCCTGCTAAATATTGATATAGCTTTCGGAAAGCCCAATATATGGCTAATGCTTCTTTGTGTAGGATAGCGTAATTACCTTCCGCTTTTGTTAATGTTCTTGAGATGAAGGTAATTGGTCGTTCCTTTTCGTATGGCATCACGTGCATTAATACTGCCGCTATTCCTTGGTCCGATGCATCTGTGATTAGTTTCTTCGGATAATTTGGATTGTAATGCACTAGATTCCTGTCTGATGCTAACTCTTCTTTCACTTCTTGGAATGCCCTTTCCGCTTCCTTGGTCCATTGGAATTTTTCTTTATTCTGTACTTCATAAATTGGTTTTAAGATTTCTGCTAATCTTGGTACGAATTTTCCATAGAATGTTACCAATCCTGTGAATGCCTTGACTTCTGTTTGGTTTTCTGGTCTCTTCGCCATGGCTGCGATTTTTTCTGGATCCTTTGATAATCCTTTTTTGCTGATGATGTATCCTAGGTACTTGATTTCATCTTGAAAAAATTGGCATTTTTGAAGGTTAAGCTTTAATCCTGCATCTTCTAATCTTCGTAAAACTTCATCTAAATTTTGTAAATGTTCTTCTTCATTTTTACCTGTTACTACTATGTCATCTCGGAAAGCTGCAGTTCCTTCGGCACCTTGTAATACCTTTTCTATAACCTTGTCGAATTCCGCCGCTGCTGTTTTCGTTCCATAGGGTAGTCTGTTGTGTAGGTAAATACCTTTGGGTGTGCTCCACGCACATAGTCTTTTTGACTCGTCAGTCAATTCCAGTTGATTGTAGGCTGCGGACATGTCTAACTTTGTGAACTTTTCTCCCCCTCCTAATTCGGCGAATACTTCTTCCCCTTTTGGTGAAGGATGTTTCACGTCTTCCATGTGCTTGTTTAGTGTGACCTTGTAATCGCCACAGATTCTTATCCCCCCTCTTTTCTTTAGGACTGGTACGAGTGGTGTTCCCCACTCGCTGTGATTTACCTTGGTGAAGATGCCTTGTTTTTCTAAGTCATCTAGCTGATCCTCTATTATCTTCTTGAAAGCAAATGGAGTCGCTCTTGGCTTGCAAAAAACAGGTTTAGTATTTTCTTTAATTTTTATGTCCACTTTACCATATTTGTACTTCCCAAATTTTCCATCGAACAGAGTCTTGTACTTGTTGATTTTTTCTTGCAATTTGGTGTTCATTTCTTCAATATGATTGACTTCGACTATCTTGAAACTTAGTGCTTTCATCATATCTCTTCCCAGTAATAACCTAAACTATCAATTGACAGTTTACTTTCTTTTTCTTATACCTGATTTCTACATTTATTTGCCCTTCTGGTGCTACTGCACTCTTGTCATATAGTATCAATCTGGTGTTTGCTGGTTGCAATTTATATTGGGACAAATATCTTTTATACATTTGCTCTGGTATAGCTGACCTGTTTGCTCCTGAGTCCAATTCGGCTATCATCACTGTTTCCCCGATTTTGATGTGGATCTCAGTTGGCTCAATATACTCCGGCTTCTCCGTTGTTTGATATTTTATTTCATTATGTCCCCAGTTGTCTACTTCTGCTATCACGTAGTTGTGCCTGGTTTGTTGCTTTTCCCTTTTGCGACATATTCTTTCTAAATGCCCTTCTATTTTACAAAAATTGCATTTTTCCTTTTTATATCTAGAGTCTTTGGATTCGTGATTCTTCCATCCGCAATGTTTGCATCCGTTACTGTTTCCATTTCCATACCAGCTCGTACCATTTTTTTTCTTCATAGTGCCTTCCTTACTCGCACTGTTTTGCTTCTTCGGTTCACTTTTTCTATTCTTAAAGTTTACCTTATGGACGTTTATTTCTTGGTTAGCTTGTATAATAGCAGCTTCTCTTCTTTTGGCAACTTCCACGATATGTACAGAGTCTTTTGTGTGATCTTCTTCACACACCCTATCTAATACTTTGCCTTTTTTTAGACCCGCTACAAATTTATTTGTTATCATTAAATCTAACTGTGCGCCCCATTGACATGTACTGGCCTTATCTTTAATGCGTACGTACTACTGGTTAATTGATTCATTTTCGCCTTGTTTCAAGTCGAAAAATTCTGTGCGTTCACGAAACACTGATAACGTCTTTGAGTACTGTTTCTTTAATATTTCACAAAGGTTCTTATAATTCTTCTCCGATGGTAGTACTGGATCACATAGATTTGCTAACACCCCGTAACCCTTCGTTCCTATAACGGTTATTAGTGTTGCCACTTTTCTTTGTTCTTCAATTACATTATTTACAATGAAATATTGTTTCAACCTGTCTTGATAGTTTTTCCAATCTTCACCTTCATTATATTCTGCAATTGAACCTATTGTTGCCGAAAATACTTGTACATTTTGTATCGGTCTTTGCATTTGTTCTTGTGTTTTTTTGTGCACTGGCAGTCGCACCTACCTCAGCTTTTTGTTGTTGACTCGTAACATTTTGTAGAGTTTTTTCCAAATCGAAGATTTTATTTCTTGCTTCGGTTCTTTCTTGCCTTATTCTGTCCACTGTGCTTTGCTGTTCTTGCTGTCTTGCTTGTGCTTCATAGAGTTTTTCTTCTGCTCTTTTGATACTACTCACAAGTTTACTTTTTATGATCACTACAGCATTATCTTTACTTTCACTTTATTCTCGTCGCCAATGTAACATATTAAGTTGAATGATAAACTCTTGTATGTTAAATATAAATCTTTATTACTCATCAATTATAAATCTTATTATTACATTATATTTCTTTGTCTTGTCAACCACTGATTTATTATAACCTCTTTTTCCTCTCTTCAGTATAATCCCCTAAACCTGAACATATAAATATCCCTAGCTCAGGTATCTTACATATAATATAAAGTAAAAAAATTGTTTTTGTGTAATGAAGTTTTTATTTCTAATAAAAATAAAATATAAAATTATATTAATGTTTTTTTTTACAAAAATACTGTTATTTGAGAATCTCTTATGCCTGGTCTCACTGCTCAAACTTATTTCTGTTCCTTATCTAATGCCCGTTTGCACCGTATTAATCTTAAGTCAGGCTAAACCATCAATAAAAATTATATTCATCCATATCATTAAAATAATTTGAACGGGTATAATTCAGTCTTGGAAAGCCAAACTCAATAATGTCTATAATATCTAATGGCTCATTCACAATTGACTTTGTGCAGTTGTTATTGCAGTGGTAGTGCAGTGGTAGTGTAGCGTGTAGCGGTAGTGTAGAATAGCGGTCACAATTGACGATTACCTAAAATGGTGGTTATGTTGTTTTTGAATTCCAAGTGACATTTGAATATTATAAAATGAACCAGCAAGTGCTAATGAATAGTATATTAGCGTGTATATATTGGCATTATATTTATTTTAATTATAAAAAAATGTACGTCTATTAGTGATAATCTTTAAGTTATATCAGTTTCAAATTGTATTATCGTATTATACTTATTTTATATATAATAAAGAATGTAAATATACGTCAATTAGTGACAATTTTTAAATTATACCAGCCTTAAATCGTATTATACTTATTTTAATAATAAACAGATGTGCAAAATGGGTGTCACAATACATTTGAAATAAAAATGCAAAATATTTAATCATTTTATTTAAAATGCAAAATGCAAAATAGTTTTTAGAGACAAGCATTTAAAATATAAAATGGAAAATAGGTATTTTCAAAATGGTTTTTAAAATAAAATGCTTTTCATATAATATAATTTCAAATTTTATAATTTTCAAAACAATACAATTAATATTGATTGTGATATGATTGGTCGTTGTAATGGCGTTGCAACGCGTGCGGTGCGAAAGTTTGGAGATTGCAAGCTTCTGCCACTACCACCCACTACTACCATCTGCACTAATCTTATGTGAACGATATAATGAATCCATTGGTTCCAAACTTCTACACTGCAACGGCACTGCACTAAGTTCTGCACTACAACCGCACAAAGCCAATTGTGAATGGCACTTAAATCGTCCTCAAAAATATCGTACATTCAAATATCCATGATTGAATTCAACACAAAACAGTATTTGACAGTCGTTTATAGGTTATGCAGTAATGTCCAGGTTATGTACAAAGTAGTATGTATGTCGTTTGTCGATGTAATGACCATGCGCGAACACTCGATTCATATTGGTTCCTTACTTTAAGTTTGACTTAAGACCTCGCAAGCAAGGACTTAGATTTAAGATAGACTTAAGAAATTGTGGAGAACGGTGCAACAAAAATCGTTGTCTTAAGATTAACTTAAGTTTAAGCCAGACTTAACTAGTACGGTGCAAACGGGCATAAGTGTTCTTTAGTCTTAAGTTGAACCTAAATTTTACGTCGATCTCACAGGTCTATCTTATCATATAGTTAGCCAAGTGTTACTTAAATAACAAAATTCTGGGAAATTTTGATTTTTAGTGTACGTTGCTATGATGCAAGTTTATAATTTTTTGGTATTCAAGGTAATTAAACCTTGGTATATGTCAATATAATTAATTTTGGATATTATAAATTGTGCATTTGATTTATGCTGTGATTGTCATCCAAAAAATATTCAGTAATATACGAATATGTCAAAAGCGATAAAAGAGAGGAGCAAGTTACACGCAGGAAGAGAAATTATTAATACCTACATTAAATATATGAAATTTCAAAGTATTATAATTTTTGTTCTTTTTTATATTAGTTCTATGAAATACTACTAACATGTCATATAAATATTTGAGTCTATATTTCAAACGAGTTATCAAAGCATACACTGGAAGCTTTGTTAAACGAAACAGTTTTAAAAAGGTTAATTTTGATTTGAAAATGGTTATATCTATAATAAATTTGGCTTAAAATGCTATTATAACTATTATAACTATGATATCTGCATTATTGCCATCAATTATTTTATCAAAAATGTTTACAATATTCATTTTTGTGTATAGTTTTCAGGTTAAGTGGAACTGAAGTATCACTTTAACTAGGAATTAAATTTAGGTAATACTTAACGACTTAAGGAACACATTAGTAGTATGTAGAAATAAAATTAAAAGTTCCGGCGGGGTCCGGCCGGAATTTTCTAGTTCCGGCCGGAACCGGAACCGGAATAAAATAGTAAATTCCGGCCGGACCGGAATTCCGGTACACCCCTAGTCATTTCTAAGCGAGCTAGACTGGATAATCCGCTTGCCCATTAGTATTAATAAGTGTTGTCTATTTTCAGTATCAACTAATAGTAATTTAGACCATTAAAACACTTGTTAATATTAAATCAGTTATCAAACATAACTTTATCATGATGGGTTCTCAAAATATTAAATAAGAACTAATTTTGGATAAAATCTTTGGAGGGCTGTAGCTCCCTCACGAAAAATTTCCAGACACATGTTTGTATAATATTTTTTTTCTTAGAATATTTTCTTCAATTTACTGTTCAAGTTTGGTACGACAGTGCTGAATCACTCTGTATATTTTATTATGAAGTGAAAAGTAGGGTTAGGAACAACTTAAAAACTAAATAATAATGATTTATTCGCGGGCTCTATTTCAATAGCTATTTATGATACATAATTTTTAAAAACACCTTTTTGTTCGAAATTTTATCAACTTTAAGATTTAGAAAACCTATTTTATCCTAAAACTGATAGCCCCAGTGTTATTCCAAAATAACTTATTTTAGATAGCTTTGTAAGCCCTTAGAATATTTATCTCAATTTACTCTTCAAGTTTAGCACGACAGTGCTGAATCAACCTGTATAATGAGTGTATATGTTGCGGCTAAAACCCGAAGTGCGGCTAGAACTAGGTGTAGCCGGCTACACCTAGTTCTACCCGATAACAGTTGGCTAGAACTAGGTGTAGCCGCTTGCATTCGGCTAGAACTAGGTGTAGCCGGCTACACCTAGTTCTAGCCAACTGTTATCGGCTAGAACTAGGTGTGGAATATCGATATCAGTTTTTGGTTTGATGTTTATGTAAATATGCATGCTCGAATATTGATGTTCTTTTGTATGGATATCTTGAATGTGGGGCTTATAAACTATAGTTTAAAAAATATGCGTTACTTTTTATTATATCAAATTAAAACATTTTCGCGTCAGCGAAAATATAGTAATGTTATGTACTATATTGTCTTTAGTATATTGAATATTGATGTTCTTTTGTAAGGATTTCTTGAATGTGGGACTTATAAATTTTATGTATATCACTTGTTTTATTTATTTAATATTATTCTACAGAACACCGTTTTTCTGTTTGAAGAGAAGTTTGCTGACTGTCCCAGTGGCGTAGTAAGAAAAACATTTTTTTTTTGGGGGGGGGGGTTAATAATTGAGTTAAATTTTTTGAAGGTATTTTGAACTGTTTTTTCAAAACATACGTTTTTTTAAGAACACTGAATATTTCGGGGGGAGGGGGTCGTCTCCAACCCACCTCCTTACTACGCCACTCGATTGTCCTTTATATTAGGGTTAATAAGTTTAAGTTTAATTTTTTGTTACTAATATATATTTAACCCCATCGCCCTCTAAAATTTTCTTACTACGCCACTGGGACAGTCAGCAAAAATAAACGTAGAAATGTTTTAATTTGATATAATAAAATGTAACGCATATTTTTTAAACTATAGTTTATAAGCCCCACATTCAAGAAATCCATACAAAAAAACCTCAATACTCAAGCATATATACCAGCAAATGTATACTATTCAACAACAACACAAAAACTGATATCGAGATTCCACACCTAGTTCTAGCCGATAACAGTTGGCTACACCTAGTTCTAACCGAATACAATCGGCTACACCTAGTTCTAGCCGATTATAATCGGCTACACCTAGTTCTAGTCTCACTTCGGGTTTTAGCCGTAACATATACAGTAAACAGTGTTCACGATGAAAGGAAAAAATTCGTTTATAATTTAGGTAATTATTTTGTACAAAAACGCTCGGATACGTCGATTAGTATTTTTAGTTGCGGATTTTTTGACATAAGAAAATTGTATACAGGGTGTCTCAAGAAGAACATATACAGTCATCATTGATTTTTTTAAATGGAACACCCTATATATTATGCCATTTTTTAATTGTACGGTATATTCTGAACATTTTTTGTATAACATAATATATCTCTAAAAACCGCGGTTTTCGAAATAATGACGTTTGAAAATTGACAATTTGAAATACACACAAGTCAAATAAAATGTTTAAATTGAACAAATACACCTTGAATATTTTTTTAAAAGTCAAGAAAAACATCCTGGTATAGCAAATAAAAAACATTGAACTTTTTTTTTTCTTTTTTTTCGCAATACCAGGTTCTTTTTGTTGGCTTTTAAAAAAAAGTTCATTTATTTGACTTGTGTGTATTTCAAAATGTCAATTTTCAAATGTCATTATTCTGAAAACCGTTGATTTTAGAGATATGGTATGTTTTACAAAAAATGTTCAGAATATACCGTACAATTAAAAAATGGCATAATATATAGGGTGTTCCATTTAAAAAAATCAATGATGACTGTATATGTTCTTCTTGAGACACCCTGTATACAATTTTCTTATGTCAAAAAATCCGCAACTAAAAATACTAATCGACGTATCCGAGCGTTGTATATTTTATTATGAAGTGAAAAGTAGGGATGGGATGGGAACAACTTAATAACTAAATAATAATGCGTAAAATATCTACAAAATTTATTGAAAGTGTTTTTTTTCGATAAAGGGTTACAAAATTGCATTCTAAACAAACTTTCTTAGTGTATTTTTTTCTTCATATTTTGAAAAATATAGATAGTCTGTTTCTTGGTTATTTTTACCAGATCAGACCAAATCAACTAAATAGTAGAGTTGGGCATTTCAGTTGATGACAGAGAGCGCTCCCTATATAGTTCAGTGGTCTTTAATAAACTAGTTCGTTCTTCTAGTTCTTTTAGTTCATAAAATTTTTTTCCGGACTATACGATGACAATTTATTGATTTAGATATATTGGATTGTTGGATTTTTAATGTATAATTAAATTGTTTAATTAGTAATTTTATACTACTATGCAAACTGCTGCAATTTGAATTCGTTATTAATTTATAGACAAAATCGATATTTTTAAATGTAGATATACATATATTTGCAATAATCTTATTTTTTTCATTTTCAATAATACATATATTATTTATTGTATAGTAATTTAAGCAATATATTTTAATTTCATTAAAATCTGTGACATTCCTTTTTGTTGACTGTCATAAAATAATATAAAAATCACGTGCTTTTGACAGACGTATTGCATTCATGTGAACTAAAAAAAATTCAATATAATATGTCTTTTGTAAAACAAATTCAAAATTGGTAATAAAAAATAAAATATCATTTTTAGAACAGTGTATTTGAAGTGTGTGGCGTAGTAAGAAAAAAATTCGGGGACGGGATAATACATATGAGTTAAATTTTTTGAAGGTGTTTTGAACTGATGTTTTCTCAAGGCATGCGTTTTTTTAGAATACTCAATATTTCGGGGGGGGGGGGGGTACCCCCCCGTTACTACGCCACTGTCGGGAACTATTGAGCTAAAAGAGTGGAGCGCATACGAACTAGTTCCTCTAGTTCTCGTATGGGAGCGCTCTTTTGAACTAGTTCTAATTTTTAGTATATGTTCATAGACATAGAGAATGGACAGTGCATTCTGTATTAACTCAATGGTGTAACATCTGTTCAAAAAGGGAGAGAGAGATGCAGTGTAGTTTGGAATATATCTACCTCTTTTTCTAAGAATCTGATTGGTAGCTTACTATAGTTCACGGTAGTATTTCTGTCAGATATATTTTTGTATATCTATCTTGTGATTTTTGTGCAATAAGTTTTTTATTAGAAAAGTAAATAATATAAACAATAAACATACTATAATGGTTCATATTTCATCGAGGAAATTAAAAAAAAAATCAATTGATCTGATAGAAATTTGCAAAACTATGAACGGATAGTCCGGGAAAATAACATTTTTGCTACCAAAAATATTAAATATATATTAATAACAAATAGTTTTACATCAATTCCCATGTGGCTGTTACATAATGATGAGGTGTTTCTTTTTTAAATAAATTTTTTATAACGTTAATTATTTTAACCTCTTTTTATACATATAGTATAATAATATCATATACATATTAATCAACAGTAGATTAAAATTATGATAATATCTATGAATATTTTTAATGTTCGGGACTAAGAATGAAATAGTTACACTCCTGTTTAAAAAAAGGACAAGTATATTCCAAACCTGTTTCTATCTCTTTCTTTTGACACGGCTCTGCTCTCGGGTCAGATGCCTGGTCCATTCTCTATGTCTATGTATACGTTAGTTTTACATACATCAAGCAAAACTCGAGAACCAAATGTCATTCCAAAATTCGAAAAAATTTTGTTCATTACACCTCTTGTTACATCTATCCTGAGACACACTGTATATACTTAATTAACTTAAATATTATACATACCTACTATATACATACATACATATAGTAATTATAGATATTTTTGACAATAACATAAAAATAACATACATTTAACACAAATTATTTATTTACCAATAAATCTATCTAAAGAATTCCAACTACATGAATAATCAATTTTTAGATGACCATAATTACTCAAACCGAAATTTTCAGGTTTACAACAAACTTTTGCATAAGAATCATCATATATGGGTATCGATGCGTTCCTAGGCTGTTTTGATATTTCATTGACTCTGCCGTAGATTGAATGTTCTTGTATTCCGTTTTCTTTAATTTTTCCATAAATAGACGATTCCGGTTCTTTGTACATTGCAGATCTTTCATTTCCACTGTAGATAATCTGGTTTGTTAAATAAGAATCACCGCAATAAGGTCTGAAAACAATTCAAAAATAATATTAATAAAAAAATGATTTTGCTTCCTCGCAATATCGAAAATACGAGAAGCTTTGTGATCGTTTTAGAATGAGACAAAATAAATGTTATCCGATTTCAAAATTTTAAATTGATCTTTCCGTTTCATGTCAAGACAAACACTTTTCGTTCCGTGTCTGTCTGTCTGTCAGACTGTTCCCTGAATCCTTGTCGCACGCATAACTCATGAACCACTGAACCGATATTATTGAAACTTGGTCGGATGGTTGGGTTTGGTTTGAGGACGGTCCCATTTCAAAATCATCAAACTCGTGTGTAAGGGGGAGGGGTTACATCCCAAAATATTTATTTTTTCAAGATATCTCAAGAACGATACAAATTTACGTAAAAAAATTTTTGGGATTTTTTTGTAGAGCATTCAATTTCCTATAATATAGGTCTACAACGTTTGTTGTAAAATATTCTATTACAAAGATTTATCTCAATTTTATTTAAAAAATAGTTTTTTGTTTTTTAAATTGATATTTACTTTGACATATTAGTACCTACGTCTGGTACGTAAAAAAACCCTGCACTTTTTGATTGGGGTATGACACTTTCTGTGCTCATAGATAAGGTCAAAAGAATAATTTTCAGATAGGGAGCCACTTTAAAATCCGTGTAGAACACCATTATATCGGCTATTAAAGATGGCCACCACCGTTTTTATTAAAATGGCTGTATCTCAGCTCCTAGTCATCTGATTTCAATTTTCTTTTGTTTGTTTTAAAGTTCTTATTGAGAAGATTATTTTTTGTCATTATTCATTTTTCTCTAAATCTTAAGGGTTCCCCACAATTTTCGAAAATCTGAAAATTTTACTTTTCTTACGAACTTAATATTTATATAACTTATTTATTGTACCCAATATCATTTTTTTACCTCATATAAAAAAGAAAGACATTTTTTTCTGCGTTCCATTGAGAATAAGATAATACTGTTTTAATTAACAACTTCTTTGGAAAAAGCGTGTTAAACTAAGAAAAATAGACTATTTTTGGATCATTCCATGTCAAGTTTACCTTTTATCATATGAAATTTTATATTGGGATCAATTTTCTCATATGGCATAGTTAAAAAATTGAAAAATCTGTCATGGATATCACTGAACTTTCTTATACAATAAAAAAATGTACGTGTATCAACTAATATAAAACAAATAATTTTGGCTTACTGATGACAGATATAAAAAAATTAATAGAACATAAACTATAGATAATAACGTTATCTACATTTTTTGTTATAAACATTTCATTCTGTCATGAACTTGTTCAAATAAAATGAAAAAAAATTAAAAATATATTTAAAAAGATTTTTTTTTTTATTGGTAAGAGATACAAAAAAATTAATGGAACATAAACTATAGAAAATAACGTACTCTACAACTTTTATTTCAATGATTTATTTCTGCTTTAAACCATTTCAAATATAATTGAAAAAAATCGATATAACCTCAAAAACTTTTTTTGGGAGAAAATAATTATAACAAATTATAAATAATAATATTCTAAACAAATTTTTCTTTAAACATTTTCTTCCAACATGTACCGTTTCAGAAATAATTCGAATAATTAAAAATTACAAGAGTAAACATCCGTTTCCGGTTTTAAAAACATCAGGTTTTCTTTCTTAAAACAAATTAATTCTAAATATAAAATTTTACCCCTCTATGTACTGTCATTTTTGAGTTACAGCGTTTACAGACAAACAGATACACACACAGACAGACAGACAGACAGACATGATAAAAATAGTCAGAATTGATTCAGGGAAGGTATAAATGGACATTTCCATCAAAATCTTGAATCCGAGAAATAAATACAGGTAAACTTGACAGGGAATGATCCAAAAATAATCTATTTTTCTTAGCTTAACACGCTATTTCCAAAGAAATTGTTAATTAAAACAGTATTATCTTGTTATCAATGAAACGCAGAAAAAAATGTCTGTCTTTTTTATATGAAGTAAAAAAATGATATTGGGCACAATAAAAAAATTATATAACAATTAAGTTTGAAAGAAAAGTGAAATCTTCAGATTTTCGAAAATTGTAGGGAACCCTTAAGATTTAGAGAAAAATGAATAATGACAAAAAATAATCTTCTCAATAAGAACTTTAAAACAAACAAAAGAAAATTGAAATCAGATGACTAGGAGCTGAGATACAGCTAATTTAATAAAAACGGTGGGGGCCATCTTTAATAGCCGATATAATGGTGTTCTACACGGATTTTAAAGTGGCTCCCTATCTGAAAATCTTTCTTTTGACCTTATATATGACCACAGAAAGTGTCATACCCCAATCAAAAAGTGCAGCGTTTTGGCTTTATTTGCCACGAACCAGACGTACTAATCAAATGTCATATTGACGTATTGCTTAAATTTAGATTTAGATTGAAATTGTCAAAAAATTAAAAATATACGAAAACATAATCAGGTGCGTTTTAAGAAAAATTTCGAACTAATATTTTTTAGTAAAATTGTATAAAAATTAAATGGTTAACCAATTCCAGGCAATTTATCTTAACACTATCGGTTTTTATTTTAAATGTTCAATAATTAACTACCTTTGATGAATTTAACAAGAGGAAGCATTGTGCATTTACTTGGCAGATCTTTATTATTTTTAATTTTAGTAAATAGTTGATTTTATGACAAATTAACAAAATATATTTTGGTGTATTTTGCGGCATATGACCTTATAATAAAAGTGCCATAGGAAAAAATTAAGAAGAAAAAAATATTAGATAGAAAGCAAAGGGCCTATTGGCTTCAAACATCCCTGATCTATATAATAATTGGTTGATACTAGGAATCGATAAGACGTATTAATACTAAACCGATTTTCATAATTGTATCACAATGGGTTCTCAAGATATTAAATAATAACTATTTTTTGGCAAAACCCTTGGGAATCTAAAGCTCCCTCATAAAGAGATTCCGGATACATGTTCATACGAACTTTTTTCCTTTAAATATTTTTCTTGATCAACTGTTCAAGTTTATTCCACCTGTGTATAATTTTTATTATTTTATCTATCATAATTGTTAATAAAATAAAATAATGTATATTGATTAATAATGGGGGGGGGGGGAGTTCTAACTACTACCCCCCCCCCTTGGGCGTAACAATAATACAATAACCAAACAATAAATAACTTTATCATTGTTTATAATAAAATGCACAATAAAAGTGATAATTGACACAAAATCGTTATCAAATTAGCAAAGCATTAATTTTATACTTTAATAAAACGACCAAGTGCGTGTTGGGCACGCACATGATAGGTTTCCGTAGTCATTGCGATTTATAAACAAGAGTTATTTCAATTTTTTTAAAATAAATTATATTAGCTACAGTGTTCGTTATAATTTTCATTGAAAGTACTAACTAAAAGCTACATTCTGGATTTTTTTCAGATTTTTTTGAATAGATAGTTTAGAAATTAAGGGGGGGGGGCGCTCTGATAATGACATTTAAATGTAAATATATCATGACTGAAGGGTTAAAATCAAAAGATCATTTAACATTTTTTGTTGCATTTTAGGAGACCTCTCTAATGACATCCCACTCAATGGGGTAAGTTCACATTTCAGTCTATGGGAGGGGGTCCAAAATAATTTTGACAGTGTTTGTTATAATTTTCAGTGGAAGTACTAATTAAAAGCTACATTCTCGAATTTTTTCAGATTTTTTGAATAGATAGTTTAGAAATTAATAGTTCGTGACTGAAGGGTTAAAATCAAAATGTCATAAAACATTTTTTATTGCATTTTAGGAGTAATAACATGAAACTCCACACAATGGGATAAGTGAAAAAAAGTGAGTTCACTTTTCAGTCTATGGAAAGGGGGCCCAAAAAATGTTTTTTTCAAAAATCTTATCATTTCTGTTTTTGTGTTATCAGTCTTCATCCGTATACCAAATTTCATCTTAATCGGCGTAAAATTTTTGAGGACGGACATGGCGAAATTATAAGATTCCTAGTTTTCTACGGAAACCTAAAAATGTCAAATGAGTTCAAATGACGAATGTTAATACAAATACAAAAGCATGGCCACATATTCTATCGCGGGCCACCAGATCAGGATTCTTGGCGGGTCCCATCCTGCTATAAAACTTAAGCCAAACATAAAACATGTTGAAAGTAATGTATACTTACTCATAATGGTCATAATTTTGAGATGGCGGATGAGGAACTGCCATGGATCGACGTCTGCTAGTTGTTTCGTACATGTACAACAAAGATCCTTCTTGGGGATAATCTTCACATTCAGATGAACCTTCATCTGTAAAAAAAACTATGTTAAATTTGTAATGATATAGTAATAAAACGCCCATCACGAACTTGATAGGTTTCAGTAGTCATTTTCACTACGATTTATAAAAAATTCGGGCAAGACATACACGAGTGTATGCCATAAGGGTTCTGAAGTTCGTACTACGTGGAATGTTTGGAGCCATGCATTTTTGAGTTAGAAAAAAATATATAAAAGTGTCAACTTCTACTAATTGAAATCTACATTTTGACACCCCACTTGTCTAGATATCGAAATAAAAAATTCCATGACGCCCCACCCTATTATTGCCGTTGGTAGTCCTATCAAAACCTCGTTACCAATTTTTGTTCAGATTTTTTGAGCTAGTAGTTACCGAGCTAGAGGGAGGGTGGACAAAATAAAATACTGCTTTTAGCCCCCTACAGGCGCCATTTTTCAGTCAGAAAAAAAATATATGGTCATATTCTACTAATTGAGATTTACATTTTGTACAATTTTTTTTGTTTTTTTTTTTTATTTAGAAAAAAAATAGAATAAGGGTATAATTCCGCTTGTTTGGTAATACATTTTAACGTGCCACATACGTTGGTATAAAAAATATTTTTTTTACCTAGCTTTAGCTTCTTAGTCCCCCCCTAAAAAAATATTTTTTCAATATATGTATTTGTACATCTTTTGCTAGAGGGCGTCATTTCACATGTTCAGTAAAAATTTCAAGTTTCTAGCTTGTGTATAGTTTACAAGCTATTTAGCTTTGAGTGAAAAGGACGGACAGACGGACGACAAAGTGAGATTAATAGGGTTTCTTCGGAACCCTAAAAACAGTTATTTCAAAATTTTCCATTAACTAATTTTGCTACAGCGTTCGTTATAATTTTCATTGTAAATACTAATTGAAATAATTTTTTCAGATTTTTCGTATCGGTAGTTTAGAAATTAAAGGGGGAGACGCTCTGATAAACACATTTAAAAGCAAATATATCGTGACTGAAGGATTAACACCACAGGGCTTACAACATTTATTGTTGCATTTTAGGAGACCTATCTAATGACACCCCACATGGTGAATGTGAAAAAAATGTGAGTACTCTTCAGTTTATGGGAGGACGGTCAGACATTTGTTTGACAGTGTTTGTTATAATTTTCATTGAAAGTACTATTGAAAAGCTACAGTCTGGAATTTTTTCAGATTTTTTTAATCGATAACTACCTTTAAAGGCAAATATATCATGACTGAACGGTTAAAATTAAAAGTTCATATAACATATTTTGTTGCATTTTAGGAGACATTTCTAAAGACATCCCACTCAATGGGATACGAAAAAAACAACTTTTAAATATACTTTTCAGTCTGTTGGAAGGGGGGCCAAAAAATTGTTTTTTTCAAAAATCTCATAATTTTTGTTTTTGGGGTTATCAATCTACGTCCGTATACCAAATTTCATCTTAATAGGTATAAAATATATAGACAGACGGACAGACGAGCAGAGCGAAACTATAAGGGTTTCTATTACTTCCATGTTCCGAAGGAAATGGAAGTATTGTAATACCGTCGGAAAATCGTGTCCGATATAATGACAGATTCTGATTGTACTAACTTCAAAACGTAAAGAAAAGTTAATTAGAATTTTCTTTCGTTCACGATAACTACTGCAAAAATGCACCGATCTGAATTATTTTTGGGGAAAATGTTTGGTGCTAATCGGATTAGGGGTTTTGGAAATATTCGAAATATTGTAACTTTTATCGTTTAAAAGTGAACGTTGCGAGTATTATCTCACTAATTTTGATAAGACTTGGTACATTTGTAGTTCAATTAAACCTAAGGGACATTTATTATTTGTACGTGCCTAAACAACCATTGAAGGGGTGAAAAACACCTTCAAAATTTGAATTTTAAATACTCAATCAACGTCATTAATTCATATTGCCTTGGAAACAAATGCGAATGTGTATTATGTTTTTGAGATTAGGACATTAGAAAACTAATATTTATATACAAACTAGCTGAGTCCGCGCGGCTTCGCTCGCGTGGACTACGGAATAATTGTTTAGGACTTAAAAAATATATAGGTGAATTAAGTACAAACACGATTAGTTATTATTGTAATAAAAACCAAATAACACTTAAATTACCTACCTAACTGTAATGTTCGTTTGAACTCGTGTCGTGAATTAATTCACAAGAAAACAATTGCTGATTTAAATTATATTTATTTATTTACATGTTGTTATTGATACATGATGTTATATGTGATTTTAGCTAAGTGCTGGTTGATAATGTTATGTGTTTCTGTACCATCATGATGTTAATGTCTTATTGTGTGTCTTTTTTCTAAGTTAACCTTATATATCTATGTGTACTGTACCTTGTCTTATACATAGGGTAGATGGTTGGTCCTTTCGCAAATTGTCACGCCTCTAGTCATAAAATTTATGTCGACCACCCAAAATGTATAAGTGTTGTTTTTAAATAAATGGGATCAAATATCATACTTGTTACAAATAGGAATAAATAGTTTAAATATCAACCCTCGTCCTTGGAACTATTGTATTGAAATAGAATACTTAAGATTTTTACACATAAGAAAAGATATATTACAGTCATTAGAGTCAAGTGTGTCCTGCAAATACATTACATAACAAAAACGAATCAGAACAAAAAGTAAAAATAATTATTGTTCTATTTAAATTTAAAAGTTAATTATTGAAAACAAGATAAACAATTGACAATCAAAAAAATACCTTCCCTCTGCCCTGCGTCTAGTTGGCACGCTCCCTCGCCGCACGCCGCGACACGGGTCGCTGTCGCGCGAATAATATGTTCCCGTATGTATATTCCGATATTTTCTAAACTATACGACCGAATTGGATGCTGTAAAGGGCAAATTATATCTACATTAAGTACTTATGACGATGAAATCATTTATTTCGATAAGGATTAATATTTTGCAAGTCATAAGTCCACGTAAACAAAACCCAAATATTTTTAATTTTCTTTGTAACATAAAAGCAGTCATTGTGGCTTAAATATAAAAGTTAGACATATGGTGTCGCTGACTTTATTGTAGATCTTTTAATTCTACATAGTTCTTTAATACATTATTTTGTTCAATATTGAACGGTTTAAGCAGCATATTGCAAAATAGCGCGCCGACGGCTTTTGTTCCGACTTGATTTACTAAATAGCCTATAACCTGGCCAGAGAACGTACTTATGAATTAAAAAAGAAACGACGTACATATATCTGATAAGTGGTTCTCGAGTGATAATCGCACTAACGGACAGACAGATAGACAGAGAGACGTTGAGCTTTATATATACGAGATATTTTGCTTTGACTGAATAGGACGGACGGATGGACGACACAAGGGTTTTAAAATAGGTTTTTTTATTCCCTGCAGAAATTTTATGTAACGATAAAAATTGAAAAAATGAACACAGTGCATATTTGCATAAGTAGGAATCTAAATCATTAATTAATTAGGTACCTACTATTAATTAGACATCAAATTTAAATCCATTCGATTATGTAACAAAATACGCAGCCTAGTATTATTATAGTTAATCACACTGTATAATTGAGAGTTAAGTATAAAATAAATAAATAAACACACCTGTGTCTAGTCGAAAAATGAAACTTGTAATGGAAAGTTGGTATTTAAAAGAAAGACAGCTGTATGTTGTTGTACTATAAACATATACATTTGTCCTTATAAGTGATATCTGTTTTAAGTAGTTGACTTCTATAATTATACTTAGTTCTAAAACGAGATATTAACCTACATATTGTGCGTAAAGAAACCTTGAGAGAAATTAAAGGTCAGCAATTATCAGACGCGCAACTAGAATTCTGTTATGTATAAGGCTTATAAACTCGGGACTTACTGAACCGAATTCAATGCGGTTTTTACCAATAGTTGGATAATTTTTATATGCAAATTCGTGGTTATTAATATTTTATGAAAATATAAGATTAAAAAAATCTTTATCAAGTCGTGTTTTGTTTCCATGATGTTACAGCATACAACTGTCATTTATATAAAAACATAGTAGCCATTGAATTAAGAATTCTATAATTGACAGTTTGAATATTATATTAATTTAGGTCACTATGATCACGTCTCTTTCCAGTGGCGTAGATAGCTTTTTGCGATGGGGGCGATATGACCAGGCCCCGGGGCAAGTGGTGGCTGAGGGGCCTCTAAAATAAAAAAAATTATTAATGTAATTTTAAATTGAATGTGACCTTTTTTTTTTTTTTTTGATCATACAAACTGTATTTAGTCTACTTCTTATTACTAAAAAAAAAAAAAAAATCATTCAAAATTTAAAAATAACTGAAAACCTTTTTTTTTACTCTTAATTTATCAAATTTTTCCTATTTACTTTTACTATTTTGTTCATACTTGAGAAGTATAAAAAAAATGTCTTTGAATTTTCTCATGAAGTAAACTCATGGGGGTGATTGATCATCTTAATCCCCCCAGACAGACAGAGAGACGTTGAGCTTTATATATATTAAGGATTAAGGATTATATATGTTACATGATTTTCTCAGTAACAACTAAACGGATTTAATTCCGGTTTTCACTTATGGAAAGATTAGGTTTAGGTGTATATTTTGTGTCAGTTTCAGGAAAAAAAAGTCGAAAAAAATCAATTAACGACGTGGGCATGTTTGGAGGGTATGTTGGGTGGCCATGATTATTTTATGTTTAGTTAAATTAATAACCCCGGGTAACACCGGGTCCAATGTGCTAGTTTTCTATAAAATACAATAAATTAAGACAAAACAGACGTACTATTGTAGGTATTGGGCCCGTATTCTCGAGTTCACTCGACTTTTTTTTTCGTTCACTTACTAGTAAGTAACTATGTTATTCCCTAAAATTTCGAACGCAACGAAAATAGCGTATTTTTTAATCTCGATTCCACTTTTCATTCGTAAAATATCGAATGAAAATTTTATTTGTTTGTTTATGTTTTAATATTATACATAATTTTTTTTTTCAAAATGGGGGTTGTAGGGAATTTTTATTTGAACAACTTTTATTTGAAACTTTTTTTTGTATAATACTTATTTAGACCGGTATTTATAAAAAATCAGAAAATCTGAAAAATTTTGTAACTGAACCATGGTTTACTCATGATGCAGACAACCAAAATCAGATCAAACTTAGGATATTATTGTAAACCAATTTTGTAACATATCCTGTGAGTAGCAAAACTGTACCTTAAAATAACCTGTTTTAGCCTCCACAGCCTGGACTATATTACATAGACAAAATTTGCTCTCGGTAAAATAATCACGCGAACTATCATATTTCTAATAATCCTTGTTCTCAAATAATTTATCCTGAAATCACTCATTGCTAAACTTTTGTTTATATTAAGTTTTTGGCATTCAAAAAAATATATACTGGGGCGGCCGACCATATTCGCCCAGGGCGCAAAATTTAGAAATACGTCCCTGAGTCCGCTACTTTAATTAAATTTTAATTATAATAAACAAGAGTAAGTGTAAAATACACCTCTGATTGAAATGTTTGTGTAATAAAAGATTCTATCTGCAGTGAAAAATGTTAATTTTATTATTATTTTATACACTAGAAAACTACTTTAAGAATATTTACTATTGTATTCAACAAGTTCGCCTCATATGTTTTTTTGTAATACTTATGATTGTAATTTAGTGTTATTAAAATTATGGCACGCGTACAGCCAGTGCCGGCTTTAGGGAGGGCGACCGCCCGGGCGCCAGGCCAAGTGGGGCGGCGCACAATGCGGCATAAGTGACTTTTTGGATCAAATCAATGTACAGGCTGTAATTTTTGAGTACATTTTTTTTTAAATCGATCTGTTAAACCCGATTAAGCAAAAAATATTGCTAAATATAAACAATGTAACTAACAAATCCTTATTCAGCAACCCAGGAAACCTTTAATAAGGTAAAAGCTGAGCTTTTTCTTATCTACTTATTTGTTAATTTATCAATTTTAATTTGTTAATAATAGGGGAAGGAGGTCTCGATGGTCTTAGGGCATTTGATAGTCTTAATGTTAATGATGTAATAAGGTATATTTAAAAAAAAGTTGGAGTCTGTAGGATCGTGCCAAGCTGAGATATTAACTATTCTTGTTTATTTATCAATTTTAATTGACATTTCCGGTGATTTTTTAACATGGGGGAGAGAGGGCGGAAAAATAAATCTCCCCCAGGGCGCCAGAAATTTTAAAAAGAAAAGTTGAACCTGAAAACCCATTAATGTGACCTTTTCAAGGTCAACCCATATTGTCAGTATTGAGCCCCCTCGAAACCATGAAACTTTTGTATGAAACATTTTCTCTGAAAATTCGTTATTTTGGAAATAATCCGCTGTAAAGTTTTTAAAGCAACGCCTATATACATATGTAATAAAGATACAATAGTATAAGTAAGGACCTATAGTGAAGCCGATTTCTTCGAAATCCGGATTTTGATGAACTATTTTCGCTTCGCCATGATGTCTGCGTGTCTATCTGTTTGTCTGTCGGTCTGTATGTACTGGAACTCAAATACGACAAATCGTAGAAGGGTAAAATTTTATATTTAAGATTAATTTTTGTCTGGGAAGAAAACCTCCTATTTTTAAAACGATATTTCAACCGGATACAGATGTTTACTAAGCTCGATTTTTCGAATTACTTTGAAAGAGTGCGAATTAGAGAAACATGATCAAGTTAAAAATTGTAGGTAATGTTATTATCTATACTTTATGTTCATTTCATTTTATCTTTTACTAGTTTGTCAGAAATGTGTTTTAATAAATTAAGAATCACGTACACTTTTCACTGTCAGGATTACGTATAAGAAAGTTCCGTGACTCCCATGGCAGTTATTTTTAAAGTTATTTGTATGATATTTAGCCTGTATAGATAGTTTTAGAATTACTGTAGATAATATCATATATTAATTAATACCAATTATACATTAATAGCATACCCCACTCCCCGTATCCACAAAACTATATGAATGTGTATGCACTTTCGAAATACGTGCATTCCACAAGTCCATCCACATATAAGTATCGATCTAAATTCTAGTTACAAAGGTCGTCCTGTTTACTTTTTCTTACATGTATAATTTAGTAGGTAGGTATTTACTATTATATGTTTAGTATGATATGGATCTTGGCTTCTGGGTGTAAGTCGGCTTGGTCGTGTTATCGGCCAACGTTTCGTCACACATTGTAGTGGACATCTTCAGGGCTCTTCTAAAAGTGAAGAGCCCTGAAGATGTCCACTGCAATGTGTGACGAAACCTTGGCCGATAACATGACCAAACCGGCGCGGCTTACACCCAGAAACCAAGATCCATATCAAGATCACCGCGGAAGCCTCAAGACCTGTTTAGTATGATGTCTAAAAATTAACAAAAAAAACTTTAAACATTATTTTTACATTTTGCATAGGGTCCGTGCATAAAATACGTATGTAAAAAGGGGGGAGGGGGGTAATTCCTTAGTTTGACGATGGAGGGATGAGGAGGGGGAGGGGGTCCGAACAAACGTGACGTTTGAAATACCTACATCAATTTTATTCCTTTTTAGGGTTCCGATGAAACCCTATTAATCTCACTTTGTCGTCCGTCCGTCCGTCCGTCCTTTTCACTCAAAGCTAAATAACTCGTAAACTTTTGTTTTCCATCTCTTCGTCTCAAGTGTTTCAACCATATTCTAACTGACGACGCTTTTTCAAATGTTAATACAAAATGCATTACGATGAAATCCCTATACTCCGTAGATACTTATATTTTTGAGGTTAACTAAATAGATATAATTGAACTCATCAAAAAAATTAAAGAATAATTTTTAAAAAGCTAATTTTTTACTTTTCAAACAGTTATATCTTAACAAAAAATGATTGAAGTTACATGTTCCAAAGTTCATTTGCAAGCTTGTACTTTCTAGTTTTTGAATCAAGAGCTCAACAATTTTTATCATCCCCTTCCGCTCTGTGCCAAGGGTTAAAAGAGTTCAAAAAATTATCTCTTAATTTTTTATTTTTGAAAGCGTAAAATTTTTGCAAATTTTTTTTTACGAAAAATTGAATACAAGCGTTTGAAAGCTTGTTCTTTTCTCTTGAAAATGTGTTTTTTTTTTCATCTCTGTACGATTTTTTTTTGACCGCGTTATTCACTATCAAAGTAAAAATAACACTTTTGACTTTAAACTCCTGTATATCCAGAAATAATGATCGCACAATAATCGGCTTGATATCATTAAAAGCTGAAAGTGTTCTCTTTAAAATGATTTCATATGATTATGTAAAAAAAAAATTATTCCTCCCATGATTTTCGTTTTTAAAACATGTAAAAAAACGGTATTTTCTCACTTTTTAGTTATCTGACCGCCATTTTGTCAAAAATGGTGAAACCTTAAATGTAAAAGTGATGTATTAAATTTTTCGTAAAAAATTTTTGCAAAAATTTTACGCTTTCAAAATTTATATTTTATTTATATTATTAAACCCTTGGCACAGAGCGGCAGAGGGTGATAAAAATTGTTGAGCTCTTGATTAGAAAACTAGAAAGTACAAGCTTGCAAATGAGCTTTGGATCATGTACATCCAATCATTTTTCGCTGAGATATAACTGTTTGAAAATTTGTAAAAAATTTGCTTTTTTTAAATTATCCTTTAATTTTTTTGATGACTGTATGGCCATGCAGTTTACACGCATTTTTATTCCTGCTTTATTCCGGTTTACTTATGCTATTCCCGTAGACCAAGAGGAATAGCATAACTAAACCTGATTAAGTTATGTTTACACGGACTTTTACACCCAGTTTTATTATATTGGTTATAGTTAAACCAGAATAAAAGCGCTGTGTAAACGTATTCATTGATGCACTATTACCAGTGGCGTATTTACGTTAAGTGCCGCCCTGGCCCAAAAAAAAAAAATTGGCGCCCCTTTAACAAGGAAAAATATAATTAATTTTTGACAGTCAGAATTCCTATATGAACTGAAAAGTGAGAATTTTTACAAATAATGTAAATTATAATATAAATTAAAAACTAATGACCTTTTTTTTGGTCACGTCGATTTTATGAACTAAAAAGTTTGGAAGATATGGAAATAAAAACTTGAAGACCTTTTTTTTTAATCACGTTACTCATTTTTTATTTTCGTATTTTTTTAAAGTACACTATATTAAACTTAAAAAAATCTACCGCCCCTCTCAGCCTACCGCCCTAGGCCATGGCCCCCATGGCCCCATGGTAAATACGCCACTGACTATTACGTATCTAACCGGAAATTCCGTTGTCACATTTTCAAAGTAGGTATCTACCTATTATTAAGCTGTCCAATATCCATATCAGTCCACAGTACCGCTTGAATAACTAATGTAAGTTTGTACCTTAATTACATAGTTTCATTAAATAACATTATTTACTGTCAATCATATACACGTACTGCTTGTCACAATTAATGGGACACTTTCAATGCAACACAGTTTTGTTAAAAATTGTCATATTAAGGTATTTCTCGGAAAAATTAAAATATTCAAGAGTAAGCTCAAATTTTGTAAAAAACTAAAAAAGCTCCATTCAAAATCTTAAAATGATTGACCATCTGTGAGCGAAGATATCGTCAAAATAAAATAAAAAATTTAACATTGCGAGTATAGGGATTACGATATTTTAAGCGGATTTTCAATGAAAAAGTAAATAATTTTATACGAAGGAAGATCAAGAAATTTATTAAATTTTGAGAAAAACTAAATTATATAATTGGAGTTAATATAAAAAATCTCAAGTATTTTCACCACCACGTTTGTAAGTTATAAGTAAAATAAAAACTTAGTTTCTGATAAAAAATATCATGGTACTAGCTATGACAACGCCGCAAAATATTGACAATTGCCGCGGTATTTAAAAATCGTACGTGCTGAATATATTGTTCTTTTAATTTCAAGGAATAATAAAAATAATAAAAACTATTTCTTAATTATAAACTTATAATATATAACAAATTCAACTGCAAATAATAGTACACGTTATCACATCAAAACATTAAATAATATGTAGCTGTCAATACAAAAGTCGCGCATGCGCAATAGAAAATATATACTCAACGTTGCCAAATTTTATTTTAATTTATACCATGGCTATCTTGATTTTATACTACACTTTTTTTTTCCTTTTCTAACATATAGCGTACCTTGTTTCTCCCCGAGAAATACCTTAATATGAAAATTCAGAGAAATCATTAATGTGGTATTTCAAAGTAACAACTTTGCATATGCATCGATAGCAGGTGTACAATGACAAACCCTTGCCTATAACCTGGCCAGATAATGTACCTATGAATTAAAAACGAAACCACGTAAATCTGATAAGTGGTTCTCGAGTGATATGTAGCGATCGCGTATATTATGAAAATTATATAAGCGCATTAACGGACAGACAGAGAGACAGACAGACGTTGAACTTTATATATATTAAGGATGTAGAACAATAAAAGCTCCACAAAAAAGACTGTATAACATTTTTAAGAAACGTGTTTTCTTGAGATATCTTCCAAAAATAATTTTAGGGTATCACCCTTACACACGATTTCAATGATTTTAAAATGGGGCGTGAAGAAAAATATATTATTATGGTTCAAATGGAATAATATTGATGAATAAAACAGATGGCGACCCCCCCCCCCCCTCTTAATCCGCTACTGCCGTAATGCTATTCTAGTGCAGGTTATATAAATAATATATGAAATTATTGAGATTACGACATCTATCTCATTTTTAATTTCTTTTCTATAAGGTATAATTCTAAATTTTTAATTTGAAACATCAATATTTTTACATTAAATTATTGTATTTAATTGTTATTTATTATATTTTTAGCCTGAGGATGAATCTATGAATTCGAAAGCTTGCGATTACTTTTTCTTAAATAAATATTGACGTTTAGTTGTTTTTATTTTGGTTAGGTATATAAATACATATAATCAACAGGACACTTGTGTAATTAACATAAAAATAATTAATATCTAGGTGAACGAAACGGCCGCCATGTAGACGGCACTTCCGAAAAGGATGTGTTGAAACTTAAAACTACCTTGATGCTTAGAAAATTATGAATTAATTTGCGAACGCCATGTTAACTGTATATGTAATTATTATTGGCTTTATGAGTTTTTTTACTTTCTTATGAAATCATATATGTATTAAAATATAGCTACTCTTAATTTAAAAAATATACACTATTTTACTTTCTTATACTATTGTATATGAAATATACAATAGTATAAGTAAGTATAGTGAAACCGATTTTTTTTCGAAATCCGGATTTTGATGGAATTATCCATTTTGAACTTCCCTTAATCCATTCTGACTATTTTCGCCATGATGTCTGTGTGTCCGTCTGTCTGTCTGTAAGCACTGTAAGTCAAATATGACAAATCGTAGAAGGGTGAAATTTTATATTTAAGATTAATTTTTGTCTGGGAAGAAAACGTCCTATTTTTTAAAACGATCTTTCAACCGGATATGGATGTTTACCTAACAATAAGTCGATTTTTGAATTTTTCGAATTACTTTGAAACAGTACGAAATAGATAAAAATGGTCAAGTTAAAAATTGTAGGGAATATGAATAACTAAAATTTATATTCTATTCATTTTTTCGAAAAAACGTATTTAAAAAAAAAGTATTATAATTCAAGTGGTTCGTAACAGATAAGGAATATCTGCCATGAGTGTCATGGGACTTTCTTATACGTATTACATAGATTGAACAGTGTGTGTGTTTGCCATAGTTACCATGGGACTTTCCTATACGTAATACTGAGACGTCCCCTACAAGGCAAAGTATCGTAAGCGCCATTTTTCAAATTTTACAGGAGGCACAAAAAACTGATTAATATGACCTCAGATGATATAATTTTATTATTTTTCTTTAATAATATTTATTTTGATACTATTAACTTAACCGCTATAAAGGAATTGAAAAACAATGATTATTTATCAATAAAATGGCGCTTAAGATATTTTATAGCCCCCAATTTCAGTGAGTACTGGTGCTTAAGATACTTTTACTTGGAGGTTAAGATATTTTAGTGTGTTCACAACTTGACAGCACTCAATAGTATTATCTTAAAGACCTTTTTTGATTAAAATAATATTTAATTTTATATAACTATTCGCACAATGAAAATAATATTTATGAATTAAGAACACTGGAAATAAAAAATATAAACCAAAACTTTTTAATTTTCATTTTGAAAAGTAATGACAATGTTTTTAACGATTACATTTCTGGACTTTGGTTCACAATTAACATAATGTATGCTATTTTGAAATATGATAAGTATCATCACTATACAATATCATTGTCGGATACGATATTCGTGAAACAGAATTCGGTGCTTACGATATTTTATCTGGCGGTTACGATACTTTATAAAACAATGGTAGATACGATCATATATTAAACATACTATGTAAAACATAGTATGTTTAATATATGATACGATGGTCAAAGTTTAAACAGATTTTTTAGTGAGAAAGAGAAGTTTATCACTTATGAAACTTTCAGAATCGATGGGCAGTATCAAGCGGATTATCATAACCAAAAAAACGAAATTTCGCAAAAATGGCGCTTACGATACTTTGCCTTGTAGGGGACATGAGAGTGAACAGTGTGGATGAGTCTTACAGGGGACAACACAGCACGCGCGATAAGAATTTCAATGAGCTTGTAGTATGTAAAACTAGAGCAAAAATAAAAAGACACGTGTCCAACAATTTGATCTCATAGGCCTTAATTACAAAAATAATTAACTTTGAAAATTTGTGTATTCAATATAACCGTGTATTATGTCTACAATGTGCGCACTTTATAAGCGGCACTAATTTTTAAGATTTTACGACAGCATTATTTATTTTATATCAATTGTTAGTGTAATTACATGTCATAATTATTTAGAATATTCAAATAATTTACAATGAAAGCAATATAAAACACTTTATTCTGAAAGTAAAAAAAAAGTATTCATATAATATAGTATTCAAAAAAATTAGTGCCGTTTATAAAGTGCGCACATTGTAGACAATGTTTGTGTTTCAATTGTTTTTATGATCTTTATCATCCTGAAAATTATACAAAATCTTCAGATAGTGACAGTGACATATAATTATAATTTTGAATACTATATTATATGAATTATACGTTTTTTTTTTACTTTCAGAATAAAGTGTTTTATTTATTTAATGCTTTCATTGTAAATTATTTGAATATTCTAAATATGACATGTAATTATACTAACAAGTTGATGTTATTTACACACAAATTAAACCAAATAAAAATATTTTCATTAACTAGAAAATTACAGAATTTACCTTTTCATAATTAAAAACCGAAAATAAAAAAATAAAATGATTTCACATGAAAATATTGATATATACGCAAGTACATAATTATTAATTTGTTTTAAAGTAAATAAATAACACACTTATATTTCGAGTGAACATAATACACGGTTATATTGAATACACAAATTTTCAAAGTTAATTATTTTTGTAATTAAGGCCTATGAGATCAAATTGTTGGACACGTGTCTTTTTATTTTTGCTCTAGTTTTACATACTACAAGCTCATTGAAATTCTCATCGCGCGTGCTGTGTTGTCCTCTTAGGGGAAGCAACAGCACGGTCCATGAGAATTTCAATGAGCTTGTGGTATGAAAAAATAGAGCAAAAATAAAAAGACACGTGTCCAACAATTTGATCTCATAGGCCTTAATTACAAAGATAATTAACTTTGAAAATTTGTGTATTCAATATAACCGTGTATTATGTTCGCTCGAAATATAAGTGTTTTGGCCCTACGGTCAACGCGCTGGCGTCTCGCCTGGTTTTAAGATTTTGATTTTAATTTTTATTTACAATTATTTTTTATTTTTTTGTACACATTACCTCTCCCACTTGCGTAAAAATCGATAAATTAGACATAAATAAAACATATATTATTATTGACAATGAAAATATTGATATATACGCCAGTACATAATTATTAATTTGTTTTAAAGTAAATTTAATTTATTATTGACACAACTCATTAGTTTTTAATTAATAAAATGAAAAGTTTTAATAAAAAACAAACTTGAAAGAAACCACAAACATCTATTGTCAATAATAATATATGTTTTATTTATGTCTAATTTATCGATTTTTACACAAGTGTAGAGGTAATGTGTACAAAAAAATAATAAATAATTGTAAATAAAAATTAAAAATCAAAATCTTAAAACCAGGCGAGACGCCAGCGCGTTGACCGTAGGGCCAACACACTTATATTTCGAGCGAACATAATACACGGTTATATTGAATACACAAATTTTCAAAGTTAATTATCTTTGTAATTAAGGCCTATGAGATCAAATTGTTGGACACGTGTCTTTTTATTTTTGCTCTAGTTTGACATACCACAAGCTCATTGAAATTCTCATGGTCATTTAGCAGTGGCGTCGTTAGGGGGGGGGGGGTGACTCCCATGGTGGAAATTGATAGTGCCCCCCCCCCCCCCCCCGTAAAAGTCAATAGGATTTATTTTTTGTACATTAGGTGAGTGTTACCCTCTGTGAATTTTTTACGATAGAAAAAATATCAGTGGGCTCTATTTTTTTAATAGGTTATTTTAAAATGGTTATCACCCCTTATACACTTGACAATGACCTTAAAAAATTCAATTGATTCAATTTATTAGATATTTTACCCCTTTAAAGCTTTAAATAACCAAAAAAAGGAGGTAAATAGAGTAAATGAGATGGGTGTCATCCGGGGCGTTTAATGTGGGCAAATTTAGAAAAATCGATTTAAAAAAATCAAAGATCGGAGCTTTAAAAATCGATTTTTCGATTAAATCAAATTGAGATTGGAAACCCTAAAATTAAATTATTAATTAGTGTAGATTTGTACACCCCGTATCAATCATTGGACGGTAGATGATAAATCCAATAAGAGATATTTTTTTCGAAAAGCCGGGGGGCCCCTAGCATTTGCTACTCCTGCTACATGGTTAATGCGGCACTGCATCACGTTACACTTTATAGTTTTTAGTTATACCAGAATAATAACTTATAATTTCATATACAAATTACGAATTACTTTTACTTAAATACTGCCAACTTTTACAAGTTGCTATGCTTTCTTCATTTAAACGCGTGAACTGTCTCTTTATTATCGACAACTATAATAATTATTATTAAATATATAATGTTTAATGATTGTAAAATAGTATTTATATTTGAAATAATTTACGGATTAGATATCATAAAACAATTCACTGTACACTAAATTATTTACAATAATTAGGCTTACGAAATCGGTTTTGAGTTAAACTCATTTTGATTAAACATGGAGAAAATTTTTCAAAAACAAAAACTAAAAAAAAAAATGTTTAATACATTTATATCCGGTATTATAAAGGAGCTAGCAAAATTTGCTAGCTAGCAATTACTTTCAAATGGGGTATTAATTCTGTACTAGTATCTATGGATTAGCTGTGCAATTTAGAGCAGTGATAGTTCAACTAATTGTAACACGGTTGGCATATTTCACCGTACAAAATAATTTTCATAATATCACCACTGTTTTAATACCGTTGGTATTTACTTACAACGCGTGCGCGAAACTTGTCAAAGTCTAAAACAAACTCCAAAATAACTGTCATATAAGTTTGATATCTCACTTGAAAGTGCTTGCTACCTAGCAAATTTGCTAGGTCCTTTATAATACCGGACATTATAGAATTATCTTTAGCACCATCGCATAGTACATAAAATATTTACAAAAAAGAATGTCTACCATTTATTGCTCACAAGATATCAACGAATCAATTTTTATTTTTAAATGTGTTTTTTGTCACACTTACATATTTATAATCATAAGGAATATATGAATGTATTTCCCCAAAATTTTTATTTAATCGATTTTATTGGTCGTTGTAAATAGATTCTGTAATAAAATTATAAGATTTTAAAAAATTTAGTTTTATAGGGAAATTCATAACATAAATTTTAAAATATTTTTTTATTTTTGCAATCCGGCTAATAGCATTGGATATATTTAAAAAAAATCGTTCACGTAAACCCGTAAAAATGGTCGTTTTTTCAACAAGGTACAAAAAATTTCACTGATATGACTGCACTATAAATCGAGTTTTATGTAGCTCGATATGAGAAATTGTTTGTTTTTTCAAAAAAAGTAAGTTTTCATTGTTTACAAAAATATCAATAATTAAAATTTGAAAGCATTCACATTTTTATTGAAAAACTTATTTTTTTGAAAATAGTCACATACCTCAAAATTGTTCAAAAATTTTTTATAAGGGGGGGGGGGGCTCGATCACCTGCTGCTCCGGGGCCCCCGAGCATCTAGTTACGGTCCTGTGTTTATATTTTAGTGTCGGGTATTATAAAGAATTTGGTCTTGGTCAAAAGTCAAGCTAACACTATCTGGAAGGTAAAAATACAAATGACATTCCACTGAAAGATCTAATCAACGGCAAGGTTTATACATACCTGTGGTTTATACAGTGTATTCCAAGTTGATTAAGACATAGGAAATTTAACATGGGGGCAATTAGAAATGTTGTAGTAACCTTATAATTCTAAGGCTTCTGTGAGCCGGCAAAGATTGAACGCCACTGCTTTAGTGGAAAAACAAAGATAAGGCTATTTGCGAGGTGTCAAATCGTTATAAATTTGTTCTAAAAGCAGTAGTAATAAATATATAACTATTTCATAGTATACATCTATCACTACTGCTTTCTACCTAACACGTGCGTGCATTATAGTCATTCATAATAATAATAATAATAATTATACGGTTTTGAAATCATAGAGCGTAAATAACGTTCTCTCTCGCTTTACTATTTGTAATGCACGTACTTAATTCACTATACCTGTATAATTGCATCTTTACAGATGGTATACTATTTAACTTGTAGATTCTGGAATATCCCAGTGTCATATTTTCAAAAGTCCTGCCCTGCACAAAACACCGCTTGATTAACTATGTATTATAAAATGTTGTATTTCCCATTTATTATCAATATACAGTTGTAATATATCTTCGTTATCATAAAGAAAAACAGATATCGATATTTAACTGTTTTGTGAGCAGCCTTCACAGTCATAGTTTTATGAACATAGAATAAACTGCTGTGCTTTAATTAAGTGTACATATGTAAATAAGGTGTAAAAAATAAAAACGAAGAAAACTGAACTCGAAGTTTTTGATTTTTTTAAACTGAATTAATAATTTTTTTTTCATAAAATTTTATTTACATGACTTCATTATATAAATCATTTGAGTATAATTTTAGATTACAATTCATCAAAATGCCTAAATTGAGTGACTTTACTTTTATTTCTGGAAATTTAAAAGCTGTAAGATGTAGTTTCCTGCCTTTGTATTCTGTAAACAGATGTACTGCTTTTTTCCACTGTTTTAATTATTTAAATAGTTTTTTGTCAGAGGGTAAAAAGCAGTAATGCACAATAAAAATTCAGTTTTATTTCAATGTATTTTATTGAGATTAAAATAAAAGATTGTAATGCATATTAAAACCAGGGCTTTGAAACGTTATTTTTTTCGTTTCGCTTTTCGTTCGTTCTAGTTCGAGTAAATAATATATTTCGGTTCGGTTCCGGTTTTCGTTCCGCAAAAAGTAACGTTTTTTCCGGGTTTTCCGGTTTTCGGTTCAACTTCGAGTGATTAATTAAAAAAAAAATTATTTGTATTAAAAAAAAATTTTCTACCATAATTTAGAATACCTATTTTATGGTACTTGTATGATAGTCCGAACGACAATTTAAGTGGGGAATAAGATCATGTTAACGCGCGTATTTTAACATGTACTGAACCGTAAAAACCGATATTTTTATTTCGGTTCTGTTCCGGCAAAAATAACGGTTTTTCCGGTTTTCGGTTTTCGGTTCAGTTCCGGTTCGAAGCCCTGATATTAATCATTGTTTAATGAGTATCGTATTACAAAATCTTAAATATTAATTAACATTTATTGATCTTTGTTGAACAGATACGAAAAATTAATTTTTATGGCACAAAATGATTGAAGAATATTTACAATGAAAAAAAAATTTTTTTTAGTAAAAAAAAAAAAACAATTTACTGTATTATTTATTTGAATTAGATCATTTTTGAAAACTGTCTTTTCGAAATTATAAAAACTTGGAATTATTATGAATATTGTACGTATATTTTTCAGTGGATAAAAGCAGTATAGTTCAAAAGTCACTGCTTTTTTATGTTGAAAAATAATTTTACTGTTTTCATATTCAGGAAAAGTAGTTAATTTAATTAACTTAAAAAAGTAATATTCTATTGAAATAACATTCTTAATTATTATGATTAATATGTAGAAAAAAAAACCTTATAGCATCAAAATTACTAAAAGGCAGTAAAAGAAGATTACTGCCTATTATCCATGCACGGCAATATAGTTAGTGGCATAAGTAGTATTAAACCGTGTTTAAGGAGCTGACAGTGAAATAGGTATTAACGACGCCTAGGAATTATACACAAAATATCCATAACTTGTTTTAATTCTAAATACAAATGATTCTCAAAGTTTGAAAAACGTTTTGCTTAAGAGTCAACGCGACTCGATGCAGCGCGAACGGCGGTAAACGAGGCCATCCAAATGTGGAAAAATTCGGTCAAGACATACACGGGTGTATGCCATTTATAAGGGTTTCGAAATACGTACTACGTGGACTGTTTCATATATTAATTAATATCTACATTTTGATACCCACATGCCTAGATATGAAAATAAAAATAAAAAACTATGACGCCCTTCTCTATTTCTCCAAAATTTGAAATGATATTGTTGACTTTAGTATTTTCCGTTGGTAGTACCACCAAAGCCTCTTAACCGAATTTTTTTCAGATTTTTTGAGCCAGTAGTTACCGAGTTAGGGGGGGGGGGCAAAGTAAATTACTGCTAGGAGCCCCCTGCATGCGCCATTTTTGAGTAAGAAAAAAATAAAAATAGGGTCAAATTCTACATTTTACACACATTTTAACACCCCACATACCTTGGTACATAATTTTCTTTTTATTTGCTTTAAGGCCCCCTGCAGACGCCATTTTTGATTTAGAAAAAATAAGAAAGTGGGTCAAATTCCACAGGTTTGGTTATAAATTTTGACGTGCCACATGCCTTGATTTAAAAAAAAAATTACATAGCTTTAGCTTTTTAGCGCCCCTCCTGAAAAATTATTTTTTCAACAAACGTCTTTTACTAGAGAGCATTATTATACATAAAAATTTCAAATTTCTAGCTTATATAGTTTAGTAGATATTTAGCTTTGACTGAAAATGACGGACAGACGGATAGTGAGTTAAATAAAAAAACATCTAAGTAAATGCACAGTACTTCCTCGTGCTAAATTCACCAAAGGTAATTATTCAACAATTTAAATAAAAACCGATAGTGTTTAGATAAATTGCCTGGAATTGGTTAACCATTTAATTTTATAGAATTTTACTAAAAAATATTAGTTCGAAATTTTTTTTAAAACGCACCTGAAAATAATTCATATATTTTTAATTTTTTGACAATTTCAATCTAAATCTAAATTTATGCAAATGTCAAAATGACATTTAAAACGTCAAAATGACATTTAACATAACCAAGCAATCAATTTAGAAAAACAAAACACGAATTTTTAAAATAAATTGAGATTGATATTTGATATTTCACAACAAACGTTGTAGACCCATATTATAGAAAATTTAATGCTCTATAAAAAATATTCTATAAAATTTTCACGTAACATGTGTCGTTCTTGAGATATTTTGAAAAAATAAATATTTTTGGATGTTACCCCTCCCCCTTACACACGATTTTGATGATTTTGAAATGGAACCGTCCTCAAGCCAGACCCAACCATCCGACCAAGTTTCAATAATATTGGTTCAGTGGCTCATGAGTTATGCGTGTGCAAGGATTCAGGGGACAGACGGACACACACGGACGGACAGACAGATAGACACGAAACAAAAAGTAATTTTGCCTTGAAGTGAAACGGAAAGATACATTTAAAATTTTGAAATCGGAAAACATTTTTTTGTCTCATGAAAAAACGATCAGTCGTATCTTCGATATTGCGAGGAAGCAAAATAAAATAAATGTTGCCTATGGCGCCAGACTTGCAAAGTCCGGCTCTGGTGTAATGAAATACTAAATAACAGTACGTGGATAATTTACGTGCATATAATAATAACACATACGTAATAACGGAGACTGAGTTTACCTACAATAGTTTACATCACTGGCACGCGACTTTATTTAGTAAACCCATATTGATTACATAATAAACATAACTTTAAAAAATCAACATGTGCTGTAACCCAAATTCAACAAAGACTAAAACGATTATTTACTTTCTTTTTACATATAATATATATAAGAAAGTAATATATAGTAATTATCGAAATCGAGATTTTGATCAAAATTTCCGTTTTGAACACTTTGAATCCATTTGACTATTGAAGATTTTCACATTGATGTCTGTGAACTCAAAAAATTGATAAATGGATGAAATTTGATGTATATTTGTGGTCCCTTTTTCGCAGATATTGCTTCCTCGCAATATCGAAGATACGAGAAGCTTTGTGATCGTTTCAGATTGAGACAAAAAAATGTTCTCCGATTTCAAAATTTTAAATTGATTTATCCGTTTCACGTCAACGCAAACACTTTTGGTTCCGTGTCTGTCTGTCCGTCCGTCCGTCTGTCCCCTGAATCCTTGTCACACGCATAACTCATGAACCACTGAACCGATATTATTGAAACTTGGTCGGATGGTTGGGTCTGGTTTGAGGACGGTCCCCTTTTCAAAATCGTATGTAAGGGGGAGGGGTGTCACACCAAAATATTTATTTTTTCAAGATATCTCAAGAACGACACATGTTACGTGAAAATTGTATAGAATATTTTTTGTAGATCATTAAATTTCCTATAATATGGGTCTACAAAGTTTGTTGTAAAATATTCCCTTACAAAGATTTATCTCAATTTATTTTAAAAATTCGTGTTGTTTTTCTAAGTTGATATTGCTTGGATATATTAAATGTCATTTTGACGTTTTAAATGTAATTTTGACATTTGCATAAATTTAGATTTAGATTGAAATTGTCAAAAAATTAAAAATATATGAAAAAATATTCAGGTGCGTTTTAAGAAAAATATTTTTTAGTAAAATTCTATAAAAATTAAATGGTTAACCAATTCCAGGCAATTTATCTAAACACTATCGGTTTTTATTTAAATTGTTGAATAATTAACTACCTATGGTGAATTTAGAATGAGGAAGCACTGTGCATTTACTTGGCAGATGTTTTTTTATTTTATGTGATTTTTCCAGGGCCGTAACTACCACCGGGGCAGTGCCCCGGGGCCCTCGAGGTTAGGGGGGGGCCACAGCAGCGTAAAAATTGGAGTGAGCAAGAAAAAATAAATAAATTGAAGATTTTTTAAAATGTATTTAGTGCTAACTTGAAAACGTGATTTACTTATTACTAATTTTGATTTTAATGACATTTTTTCCGGCTTATGAACTTCAATTTTACACTTATTATCCATAAAAATTACTAATGCCCGGTCTCTTGGAAGCTTTAAAAAATCAAAAACAGGAGGTAGATAGGCATTATTTTTTAACAAATGAAACGGGTGTCACCCCTTTGAGGGTGCACCCGGGGGCGGATCCCCCTCCCCCCAACGATGCCACTGACCCATGGTTTGGTTTAAGATATACACATACACAAAATTAATACGCTTTCAATGTTAATAAAAAATTAAGGGATTATTCTATCTATTTTAACCCTTAGCAAAAAGCGGAAAGGGATGATACAATTTTTTGAGCTTTTTATTTAAAAATTAGAAAGTGCAAGCTTTTGAATGAGCTTTGGATCATGCAAATCTAATAATTTTTCGCAGAGATGTAACTGTTTGAAAATTAAAATTTTTTTTTTGCTTTTTTTTTAACTATCCCTTAATTTTTTGAGGATTGTTTAATAAAACACTACTTTTACAAACAAACATTTCTCAACTTAATGTGGGAAAATTCAGAAAAATCGATTAAAAAAATCAGAGATAGGAGTTTTAAAAAACAATTTTTCGATAAAATCGAATCGAGATCCAAAACCCTAAAATTAAATTATTAATTACTGTAGATTTGTACACGCGGTATCAACCATTGGACGGTGGGTGGTAAATCCAATAAGATATATTTCTTCGCAAAGCCGCGGGGCCCCTAGCATGTGCTACTCCTGCTACGTGGCTAATCCGGCACTGATGGAATGTCTACTATACAAAGTCTATAATTTAAATCTAGCAAATGCGGTAATTTCTTTGTCACCTCAACTGAATAATCGCGACAAAATATTATAATGAGCTCAATAGCGACTAATTAATCACATTTATTTTACTTCCACTGATTACGACAGGTTTTTAATAATCGCAAATCGTTTTTAATAATAATTGTTGCAAATTGAGAACATGGTTTCGACAGTATACAATTAAGAAATAGTAAATAACATAAAATTCATGTTATATACGTATAGAATATTAATTTATTTTAGTAGGTATACATATTGTACGTAAATATGTCTCATCTCACGTATTGAATTTAAATATCACTGCTCTAGTCAGTAAGTACCTTTTATAATACACTAAAATCCAAAATTTTTTCAATATTTTTAGGTATTTTTGAATGGTTGCATCTCCGCGAAAAATGGTCGTAGAAAAGTTTTAAAAAATATAATATTAAAACTTGAACGTTTTAGTTTTAGAATCATTTGTTGAAAATTTTAATATTGTTCAGGATAACCTCTTTTTTTTAAATTGAAAAATGTATATCAATTTTGAGAGGCTTCATAGGACTTGAGAAATTTTTTTGGTCAAATCAAATAAGTAATTTTTATACAGGTTGGGGTATTTAAAGTGTTACAGATTATTATCGCATATTTGAAAAAAATGTTTCAACCAAAAAATGTTTGATTGTGAGGGGGTAATCGAATAGTAATATTTTTTTATTATTTTAACATGGCCTTCGAGGATATTTGAAGGTCAACATCATTTTTTTTAAATAGGAACCTATATTTTTTATTTAGTAATCTTATTCTACGTAAAAAAACACGAATCTTTCATTGAAAACTTTTTTTTGAATGACATAAACTTTATAAGATATCTAACAAAATAATTTCGAGATTTTGAACATTCAAGATTTTTTTACTCAGAAATCATCAACTTTAAAGAAAAAGTACAAAATACAAAAACATTTTATTTTGGTCTTATGAAACTTGTAGAATAATTTTAAAATTTTTATTAACATTTACCCCAGGTTGCATAAAGCAAAATTGACCACAATTAGTTAATCAGCTGTTTTCAAACCATGATTAATGTTAATTCTAAACTTAATCTCAATTTGTAAATGAACAATTCACTAAATATGATTATTTTTTACCTTATAAAATATATCATAACAGTGATTGTTTTTTAAAATTGGCGAAATAATGGTTTTAAAACAACTGATTAATTAATTGTGATTAATTTTGCTTTATGCAACCCAAGGTTGGTGTTTTTTTTTGTTTTTGTTAAAATAAAATAAATAGAATAAGTTTTAAAAAGTTTTTTAATTTTTTTAAATAACTCTCCAAGCTTTATTAGCCTAAAATAAACATTTTTTGTATCACTAACTTTTTTTCTAAAGTTTATGGTTTTTGAGTAAAAAATTCTTGAAAGTTCAAAATCTCGAATTATTTTGTTAGATATCTTGGAAAGGTTAGATTGTTTTAAACAAAAATTTACAATGAAAAATTCATGTTTATTCACGTAGAATAAGATTACTTAATAAAAAATATAGGTTCCTATTTAAAAAAATGACGTTGACCTTCAAATATCCTTGAAGGCCATGTTAAAATATTAAATAAATATTACTATTCGATTACCCCCTCATAACCAAACATTTTTTGGTTCAAATATTTGTTTCAAATATGCGATGGTTCTGAGATAATAATCTGTAACACTTTAAATGCCCCACCCTGTAATCAAAGCAAATATCACATATTTCACATTGAGCGCGTTTCAGTGTTTCATCTTCAAAAAAGAGGTTATCCTGGAAAATATTATAATTTTCAACAAATGATTCAAAAACTAGAACGTTCAAGCTATAAAACTGTTTTTTAAATTGTTCTACGACTATTTTTCTCGGAGATAGTGTAGTGTCCAGCATGTATAGTGAATATAGAACAATGTAGTTAGGGTGGCACTAACGTGAAGTTAGTTAGTTAGCACGGAGAACACCGATGGATGTATGAAAGACTCTCTCTGTATTAGATATATTGTGTTAATAAATAGTTATTGGAACAGTTGTGGTTTTATTCAAGAACAGTACAGATAGTAATCCTTAATTTTGAATTTTAGTGTATGATCCGAAGAAATAAATGTTAATAAATAGGACTGTTTTAGACTCGGTTTATATTTTATTTGTACTGACTTTCATCAAAAGTCCAGTAGAGTGAATATTAATAAAATTCAATTGTTAAAAACACTCACCTGAAAAAGGTTGATATTGTTCTTCTTCGTATCCCTCTGGCAGATAGATAATATCTTCATGATCGTACTTTCTTGAATAAACTTGGCTCTCTTCAGCAGACTGCGGGACTCTATCATAATACACCTGTTCATTGTGTTTACTATGGTAATATTGGTCGTAGTTAGGTGCATCGAAACGGATATAATCGTTACGGAAGTCCTGTTCGTCGATTTGTGCGAATCTCCCTGGTACAAGAGTATCATCGAGAAGTACTGAGTTACGATGCCGTTTTCTTGCCACCGAGTCGTAGATCGATTCGCTATGATGTTCTAGAAATGTTTTATATAAATAAAGTCTTCCTGATTGCGGTCATTCCTGATTGCGGTCGTTCCTGATTGCGGTCATATAATTTTTCAGTTGTATAGAAGGGGAAATTTGCCGCACCTTGCTAAAAAGTTAAATAATCATCTCTACTGGCTAGTGTCCTGATTGCGGTCAACTCTTGGATAGCCTTATATTTTCTATGCGTCATAAAAATATGTTAATAGAAAACATAAGTAATTTATATATGTATGTATTTTTTTAGATGCTTAAATATTAATGTTTTTTGTATGGATTTCTTGAATGTGGGGCTTATAAACTATAGTTTAAAAAATAAATTACTTATAATGTTTTCTATTAATATGATGGTCACTTTAAAATCAGTTATAAATTAATGCTTTTAAATAAATATACAGATTATTAATTTGTCTAGATTTTTATCGTGTATGGAAAATATAAGGGTTTTCAGGAGTTGACCGCAATCAGGACACTAGACGGTAGAGCTGTATATTTACTTTTTAAGCAAGCTGCGACAAATTTCCCCTCTTTATAATCGAAAAATGATATGACCGCAAACAGGACGACCGCAATAAGGAAACAACCATAGTTTTTATTCAAAATTACCGGAACATATAAATATTTTATAAGCCGTAAGGGGAAAGGCCACTGTGATGGTTAAAAAATCGATTTTTTTGTACAGTACATATTCAAAAATATGTAAAACAATAAATTAAAATCCCGAAAATTTATTGACAATGAGTTATAGTACACGAGCTGACCCGAGAGAAAATATCTTTTAGGATCTTTATCAACCCCCCCCCCCCCCCACCCCACTTACACACAAAACAAATATCAACCATTATAGTATGTTTATTCTTTATATTATTTACTTTTATAATAAATAAATTATTACACAAGAATCACAATACAAAAATATATCTGACAGAAATACTACCCTGAACTATAGTAAGCTACCAATCAGATTCTTAGAAAAAGAGATAGATATATGTCCAAACTACACTGCATCTCTCTCTCACTTTTTGAACAAATGTTACACTATAGTGTTAATACAGAATGAGCTGTCCATGCTCTATGTCTATGAATATATTTATAATTAATATTTTTCAATAAATTTTTTTTAAATAAGATAAAGTTAACTAAAATAATTAGTTATATCTGTGAAAAAAATTTCCAAACATTGACAATTTTTACCCTTCACAGTGGCTTTCCTACGTAAAGAAACGTCTACGTAAGGTTTTTAAGAGAAGAGGAGTTCAAAAACTTTACTTAGCGTGCAAATTGATCTATGCACGTTTGTTTGTCCATAAAATCTCCTAATTAATAAATTAAAAATAGATTAATATCAATAAAAATTGAAATCTATTAATTTATGGAATAACACATTTCTTTTTTCTATTTGCTCATTGTTTTCGTTATTCTTATGATTTTTACGAACATAAAAAATCTTTAATAAAAAAATTAAAATGTCATTGCGTAGAGAATATAATAATTCTCTAATATTAATTAATATTTATGTTAAACGTGAAAACATAAAATATTTATTTTTATTTTTTTTTATTCAATTTAAAATCCTTTAGTCAAAAAACTAAAAGCGTTACCACGTAGAGAATATATTCTTTCATTTTTGTTTCAATTCAATTAATTAATGTTTACAAGCGAAATCGTGGAAATACGAAATATAAATTTTTGTTTTTGTTACATTATAATATGAAGTTTTTCACTCATTAAAACTGGTTAATTAGCTACTCTGAATGTTGAGATATACTGATTATTTTACGTTACCACACAAACTGATCTCAGCGCGTTACATAAAGTTTCTGAAATGCTCACCTGGCATAAAACACTAGACGTTATTCACATCAAAAACGGTAAAAACCATAGACATAGAGAATGGACCACGCATCTGACTCGAAAACAGAGCCGTGTCAAAAGAAAGAGATAGAAACAGGTTTGGAATATACTTGACCTTTTTTTAAACAGGAGTGTAACTATTTCATTCTTGGCCCTGAACGTTAAACATATTTATAGATATACAGGGTGGGGCAATAGCGTGTGGAAGTTCGATAGCTCGTAGACCATAAAAGATAAAAAAATCTTTCTAAAACTTTCTAAACTGTGGGTAAATACGCATACATAGAAATTATTTTCAAATATACAGGGTGCTACAAAAAAGTGTGGCACGCTTGAGGTAGTTTTTTATAAATGGAATGCCCTAAATATTTTTGCATATTTAACACTTCTCTTCGGATGTTTATTCATATCTAAAATATTAGCCCCATCTGATGCCCGGTTTAGACGTAATAATATTTTTTTCAAAAAAAATGGCTTTTACACTACTCAACTTAAAAATTCACCCCTTCCGCGGCCGCATCTTTATAGAGGCAATTAAATATGAACCTTATTGTAGGAGGTTGGTGGGTGCTTTTGTTAAAATATCTTAGAGCCACCATGTACAGGCTGTTCAAAATTAATTTTCAAATTTTGAGAACTTCAAAGTTATTTTGCTCAACTATTTCGAATGGAACACCCTATATATTTTTAAACTATGTTATTTAGAATTACATAATGAGCATTTTTTGTTTGTACATCCTTATGGTTATTTGTAACCATTTTTGAATTATTGAGCAAAAAGTACAAAAAAACACCATTTTTTTGAAAAAAATATTATTACGTCTAAACCGGGCATCAGATGGGGCTAATATTTTAGATATGAATAAATATTCGAAGAGAAGTTTTAAATATGCAAAAATATTTAGGGTATACCATTTAAAAAAAATTACCTCAAGCGTGCCACACTTTTTTATAGCACCCTGTATATTTGAAAATAATTTCTATGTATGCGCATTTACCCACAGTTTACATCTGCATTAGAAAGATTTTTTTATCTTTTATGGTCTACGAGCTATCGAACTTTCACGCACTATTGCCCCACCCTGTATATATATAACTGTATATACAGGGTGAGTCATATCAGGTGGAACAAACTTGAACCGTGGATTGAGAAAAATATATTAAGCAAAAAAGTTTATATGAACATGTGTCCGGAAATTCTTCGTGAGGGAGCTACAGACCTTCGAAGATTTAACCCAAAATTAGTTTTTATTTAATTTCTAGAGAACCCATTATGCTACAGTTATGAAATTTGATACAGGCTTTGATATTAATAAATGTTATCGATTTCCAGTATCAAATAATAATAATTTAGATCAGGGGTGTATGGAGCCCGTGGACCCACCGATTTTTATCAAGTATTTTTTTGTTCATGATTTTTTTCCTGAGTTGGGTTCTTGTAGAAGATTACATGATACAAAATACACAAAAATATACATTGTTTATTTATCATAAGATCAACCGTTTTCGAAAAATATCGAAAAAAGAAAATACTGTAGAATTTTATTTTATACGGATGCTTCAAATTACATAAAATAAGTTTATATTCTTGTTCTATAATTAAAAATAAGATAAAAAGTTAATATAATTATACCTCCTAATACTTATCAAAATAGCAAAATACGAAACTATAAATGGTTGTTTGTTGTTAAAAATGCAGTTTTGGGGGTATATTTATATTAACTTTTCATCTTATTTTTAATTATAGAACAAGAATATAAACTTATTTTGTGTAATTTGAAGCATCCGTATTAAGTAAAATTCTGCAGTAGTTTCTTTTTTTCGATATTTTTCGAAAACGGTTGTTCGTATGACAAATGAACAAAGTATATTTCTGTATATTTTGTATCATATAATCTTCTACAAGAACCCAACTCAGGAAAAAAATCATGAACAAAAAAATACTTGATAAAAATCGGTTGGTCCACTGGCTCCATACACCCCTGGTCTAAATTATTATTATTTGATACTGGAAATCGATAACATTTATTAATATCAAAGCCTGTATCAAATTTCATAACTGTAGCATAATGGGTTCTCTAGAAATTAAATAAAAACTAATTTTGGGTTAAATCTTCGAAGGTCTGTAGCTCCCTCACGAAGAATTTCCGGACACATGTTCATATAAACTTTTTTGCTTAAAATATTTTTCTCAATCCACGGTTCAAGTTTGTTCCACCTGATATGACTCATCCTGTATAAAAAGAATTAAAAACAAAAAACAAAAAAATTTTATTAAAAAAAAACAATTATTGATTTCTAAATAATATAAGTTTTGTATTTTTTGACCTAATTTTATTATCTTGTCTTCCTTTTTCGTAGCTTCATAATGTAACCTAATATAAAAAAAAAAAAAATTAAATTTTGTTTGTAGAACCAAAACAAATATAAACCATTAAAGTGTGTTTATTGTTTATATTATTTACTTTTCTATTAAAAACAAGCACAAGAATCACAAGATAGATATACAAAAATATATCGGACAAAAAACTACCCTGAACTGTAGTAAGCTACCAATCAAATTCTTAGAAAAAGTGATATATATATTCCAAACTACACTGCATCTCTCTCTCACTTTTTGAACAAATATTTATCTTTGTGTTAATACAGAATGCACTGTCCATTCTCTATGTCTATGGTAAAAATCAAATTACTGCGCATGCACCTTTCTGTAAAAACTCCAAGAGAACTGTCATATAAGTTTGATATCTCGTTTGAAAGTGCTTGCAAACTTTTGCTAGCTTGTTTGTAATATCGGAAATAAAACTTGGAAACAGGGACTTGAACCGGAATTTATTTATGGTTTGGGTCCAACATGTTGCAAACTATTTGGGTTCAAAAACCGTATTTTTTTTAGGGTGATGATTCGGGTTTAAGTTTGTAATTGAAAGAAAATTATTTTGTTCGAAAAAAAAAAATTAATAAAACATTATTTTCTGAAGAAGAAAAAAATATTAATAGCAATTAAAATCAGGGGTTATTTTAAGAAAATTTTTCAACCGCAAATAACTTATTTTTGCTCTACACTTTTTTGTATTTTTCTTTCTACTTGCAATTTTTCAACTACACAAATTAGCCTTTTACAACTGCAGTTTTCATTTTTGGAACTGCAGAAACAAGCTACAACTACACACTAAAATAACCTCTGATTAAAATATTGCTAGAAAAACTGAAAAAAGGGCCAAAAAATAAAATTATATTTTAAAGATTGAAATTTCTATTTTTCAGATTTTTTTTGCAAATTAAAATGTAATTCAGTTATATTGTAGAATTAAAAAAGAAAGTGAAAAATTTGTAAATTTCAGTAAAGTTAACTTGATAATTTTTAATAATCTAATTTTATAATCTCTTTTTAAAAATATTGGAGGAAAATATTAAAATATTAAAAATAATTTATTGAACCTTTTAAAAATATATGGTTATCCATATATTTTGGATTCAGGTTCGTTGACTTTGAGATATATCGGTTCGGTTCGGGTTCAGGTTAATGAAAAATACGTGTTTTTTTAGGTTTACGATTTGGGTTCGGGTTCAGGTTCAAATCCCTGCTTGGAAAGTTATTTAAGGGGGCAGACCCAGTTAGTATTTGAAAAAATTCATTTTTTTTTTCATTTTCTCAAAGTAGAATATTTCAAAAGTATTCTCTGAAAATTTCAGACAAATAATGTCCTATCCATAGACGATTCAGTGTAAGTTCCAAAATAAATTTTTACGCGTTTTTTTCGAAACCATGTTTTCGAAGTCGGTGATCACTGTAACTTGAGAACGACTTTGTCGATCGGTTTGAAATTTTTCTCACTTATTCTATACATAATTGTCCTCCGGATGGACGAAGGGTTTTTTTTTGGAGCCGAAAATGCGAGTGAAATTTTAGTCGAATAAAGAACTTTGATTTTCAATATCCGCCATTTTGTGAAAATTAAAAAATTTTCAAATCCCTTCGTTCATCCGGAGCATTTTGTCATTAGCCAATGATCCCTTTTTTTATTTTATTTCAGATGATATAGTGACGAGCAGCAGTGATCACGGCAAAACACTTCTTTTTTTTGGACCCCTCCCAAATTTGCTGTATCCTACTTATTTTTTAATATTTTGCCATAAAAAAATTACAATATTTTCTGTAAATACATATCTTTCACGTGGAAAAACATGTGTTATTAATTATTTTAATGCGTGGCCAAAAAAAACCTAAAAAACAGCTTTTTTTGGAAGTCCCAACTGGGTCTGCGCCCTTAAGAATTATTTTTCTACCCACCTGGATTTCTATTAAGAGAATATCCTCCTCCTGATTGACTCCGACGTCTATTTTTACCCTCTCGACTTCCAGGTACGTAATAGAACATAGAGTCTGCAGATTCACCAGCTGGACTGGGTGTGCTAGCATTTTGCTCTGGCGTAGATGCTACATGACGACGCATGTACGCATAGTTCTCTAGATCCCAGGGATCGACGTAGTTTCTTGGAGATGATGGTAAATCGCACTGAGAATCACTTTCTTCACTATCGAAATCCATCGAGTTCCAATATACTGATGTCGAAGGCATAATTGTTGACTAGAAAACAGTTGTTTTTATACTATTTTAAAACTTGTTATTTTAGTTATAATATGTTATTTTTTTACGAAAAAACTCATAACTTTAAAAAATAGTGAAAACTAGTGGGATAGGAATATGTTTTTTGCAAAATAATGAAATTATAAAGCAAACAAAAAAAACCGTTTTTGTAAATGCTACTATAAACAGTTATGGTAGTCGAGGGCTTTAGGTAAAATAAAATAAATATTCGGGCCCCCCATTTTTTGTAATAAAAATTTCTAAAAAGGTTTTCGCTAAAATTATTTGAAAATCAAAAAAAAATCTACAAATACAATTTTCTTTATGCTCAGGGTACTAGGCAGTTACTTATAGTACCTACTGTAAAATGCGCCAAATACACACACATTAAACATAATAATAAATATAAAATAATATACAGGTGTCCCGTAAACATACTGACAAACTTTCAGGTTGTCTAGAACATAGGTGTCCAACCTTTTGAACCTTCTGGGCCGCATAGCATAAACTCAAATTACTAAGGGCCGCAGGCCAGAATATAAAACTGAGGACCTTTTTTTTGGTTGCGTTAATTACAATGCCTAATTTTATTGAATAAATAAAATTAGATTAGGAAAAATAAAAACTGAAGACCTTTTTATTTAGTCTTAGTCGTACTAATTTCAATGCAGGTTTATTATTATAAAATTATTATTATTATTTGTTTTTTTAATTATCTTTGCGGGCCGCGGGTAGGACAAGCTTGGTCTAGAACAGGGATGGAGAACCTGTGGCCTTAAGGCCGCATGTGGCCTTTTCAATACTTCATTGCGTCCGGTAAATATTTCAATTATTTATAATATATATTTTTTCTTCTCAATTTATTTTTAATTTTATTCTACCAAGAGACAAAAATAAAAATGTTTGAACAAATAATCTACAATAATTAAACGTAAATTAAAATTGGCTATTGCGCCTATATTCTGAAGTTATATGATACTAGCTGGGCCCACGCGGCTTCGCTCGCGTAGACTACGGAATTATTGTTTAGAATTTTTGAAAAATATAGTTTAATTAATTAAGTACAAACACGATTAGTTATTATTGTAATAATAATTTATCAATACCTAAATTACCTAACAAAAACGAATCAGAAGAAAAAAGTACAAATAATTTGTGTTCTGTTTAAATTTAAATGTTAATTATTGAAAACAAAATTAACTCAAACGTCAGCCGAGGGACTCCGAATATCTACCGAACATAAGCGAATCCAGTCTGATGTACATCGCTTCGATGCGGCACGACACCATACATTTAAAATGTTACCTTTATAAATATATTTTAAGATATTTTCTAAACTATACGACCAAATTGGATGCTGTAAATGGCAAACTATATCTACATTAAGTACTTATGACGATGAAATCATTTATTTCGATAAGGATTAATGTTTTGCAGGTCATAAGTCCATGTAAACAAAACCCAAATATTTTATGTTTTTTTTGTAACATAAAAGCAGTCATTGTGGCTTAAATATAAAAGTTAGACATATCGTGTCGCTGACTTAATTGTAGAACTTTTGATTCTACACAATTCTTTAATACATTATTTTGTTCTATATTGAACGGTTTAGGCAGCGTATTACAAAACAGCGCGCCGACGGCAAAATTTTTTCCGACTTGATTTACTATTATCGTCACTGCTTTGTTGTTATGTTACCTAACGTAATAAAATATAGCCTATAACCTGGCCAGAGAACGTACCTATGAATTAAAAAAAAAAACTCGTAAATCGGATAAGTGGTTCTCGAGTGATAAGGTAACTAACGGACAGACAGACAGACAGACAGACAGACAGACAGACAGACAGACAGACGTTGAGCTTTATATATATTAAGGATGAACTTCCTAGTGGGGATATATTTCACGACAAAGACTACTTCAAGAAAGATGGTAAGTATGCGGCCTGCTTATTATTTTTAAATTTAAATGTGGCCTTCTATGATAAAAAGGTTCCCCACCCCTGGTCTAGAACATTAAAACAATCGCTTTTTGTTAACAAACCCATGTACGTAAACGAGCCGTTTTAACAGTAGAGTGAAAGAAACGTGCGGAGTGCACGAATGCAATGCATTTTGCCTTTTGGTTGAAATTTTTTGTGGAAATGATAGTTCAAAGTGTGTTGATCAAAAGTTGTAATGGGTGTAACCTACGAAAATCTATAATTTCTGCTCCAGGGGGCACCCAAATATTTTATGTTTAATACATAATTTTATGTTTTTTTATTTATTTTAATCTCCTGAAAAGTCTACTTTTAGAAAAATTTTCAAAAAATTGTTCAATGAGTACACAAACATTTTTAAGATCTTATGACATTTTTTAGTTTTTTGGTTGGGCACATTTTACAAAATTAATAAATGTAATAAAAATTTCAAAAAAATATTTCTTTATATTGTCTGGCTAATTCTACGAACTTTCCATCCTTTACAAAATTTTATAAAAGTTAATCCTTTAGGAGATAAACATAAAACATTAATATAGAATGTTTGGATGCCTCCTGGAACAGAAATTAAGGATTTTCAAAGGTTATACCCATTATAACTTTTGATCAGCTTACTTTAAACCATAGATGTCCAACCTTTTGAACCTTTTGAGCCGCATAGCATAAACCCAATCTACCAAGGGTCGCACATGACCCCCCCCCCCGAAATATTCAGTGTTCTAAAAAAACGTGTTTTGTGAAAACATCAGTTCAAAATACCTTCAAAAAAAATGTACTCAATGTATTTACCCACCCCCATGGGCGTAGCCAGGGTGGGGCAGAGGGGGGCACTTGCCCCCCCCTAGCTTGTGGACAAAAAGTAATAAGTAAATCAGTATTATTGTCCAAACAGGGATATTTCTAGACTAGTTTGCCCCTCCCCCTAGCTCGTGAACTAAAAGTAACAAATGAATCAGTTCATTGGCTAAATATTGACATTTTACTATTCATGTCATTGCCTTTTTATCCTTTTTATACAAAAAAAAAGTTTTTTTGATATTTCAACTATACATGTATATTATCAATTCAAATTAGATCGATTTTTTACATTAAAAAAAATTATAAATAAAAAAAACACCAAAATAGCAACGTAGAGTACATTTTTGTAGAGGATTATGTCTTCAAAAAGATATGCACATACATATAAATTTAATCGATTGAAAAAAATGTGGCGAAAATAAAAGAAGAAATGAAAAAAAGAATGACTTTTCATTGTTACTTTTTGCGCACCTATCTAGAGATTTAATAAATAATGAAAATGTTAATTTTTTCATAGCTCTTTTACAATTCCTCGATGATAATCAAGAACACACCAAAAAATTGATTTATTAAGTTAATGAAAATCACGGATTTTCACGAGCCAAAGTTCCAAATTGCAACGAAACGATAGAATTAAATTTAAGAAAAAAAGGATTTACCAAATGTTTACATTAATGGCCATTTATCAGAGCCGTTCTTACACATTTCGAGGTCCCAGACGCAAAAAATTTGAGGCCCATTGAAAATATTTTTATTAAAAAATTTTTTTATAAAGTTTTTAGGTAAGGTTACCACAATAATGTGAGAGCTTTTTTTGCTCCCCCCTCTCTCATTACCTCGGGGTCCTAGGCAAAACACGCCGACCAATTGGTTTTAAAAAAAATTTTTTGCCCCCCCCTGAACAAAATCCTGGCTACGCCCATGCCCACCCCCCTCCGAAATTTTTTCTTACTACGCTACTGGAATCTGAATATGGACTTCAAAGATACGCCACTCAAAAGAGAAAAATAAAAATTAAAAAAAATAAATTAAATCGACTTAAAAAAACTAAAAACCCTGGGAAATACGCCTAATAATTAAATTTAACAAATTTTGAAATCGGTACCAAGTCAATAAAAAACTTTTTGAGAAAGAGAAAAGGAAACCGACTTCAAAAACTGTTTTTAATTATTAGGTATACATTTAAGTTTTTTTGGTTTTTTTTAAGCCTGTTTTATTTTTGTTTATTTTTTAAGTTCTGAAAGCTAAATCTGCCAACCAATTAGGATCTTCCAAATAAGGTACCTCTAGTTTTTATTTTTGATTCTAAAAACATTATATTTTATTTTTTAAATCGTAGAATCCTTTAAGCGTTGTGTTATGTGTTATATTAATTATTTTATATTATAAGATTATTATTATTTTTTGATTTATCCGATGAGGGCCGCACCAAAGATACTCGCGGGCCGCGGGTTGGACAAGCTTGCTTTAAACTATCATATCCATAAAAAAATTAAAACAAAATTTATAGCATTTGTGCGGAGTCCTTTCTTTTGCTCTACTGCTTAAACGTTTGCAAACATGACAAAAAGCGATTGTTTTAATATCCTCGATAACTCCTGAAAGTTTGTCGGTATGTTTACGGGACATCCTGTATAAGTATTAGAAACAATGTTTACACTAGCAAACCCGCGGGGGAATCCTAGTCTATTTTTATAAATATTAAATTCTCAATTTTCATTGTTCTCCAAAAATTACAAATATAAACTGAAATTTTTATTAGACTCAAGTTTTATAAGCAACAAAATGTTCTCAAGATTTATTTAACTAAAGAAAATTATATTTAACACATTATTTATAAACACGCAAGAAACAATAGCAATTTAAAAAGACTTATAACAATATCACTCTAACCACAAATTGAATAACACTATAAACAAACTGTTAAATGTAGAACATACTTGTCTAGTATAAAGATCTATTTTTCGTGAAATTGTCTGCTTTCTACACAACTTGAAACTAGTCAGTGCAGACGCACATAACACTAGAAATTACAATTATACACTGCGGACTGCGGCTATGAAGATATTAACAAACAGTAGGTATGCCATGTGCTATGCAGTATTGTTGGGAGAAATTTCTAGTGGGAGGGTATGTTGTTTCAGTTTTACACTGACAATTAGGTGATATTGGTAATTATACGCAATATGCTAGAGATTTAATAATTAGATTATAGTCTGTCTGCCTGTCTAAATAAATTTTATACTGATCAAGATGAAATTTGGTATACGGACGTAGATTGTTAACTCACAAACATAAATGACAAGATTTAAAAAAAAAATAAAAAAATTTTGGTCTCCTTCTCATAGATTAAAAGTATACTCAAAATTTTTTTTTCACTTAATCCATTGAGTGGGGTGTCTAAAATGCAACAAACATGTTAATTGTAATGTTTGATTTAACCATTCAGTCGCGATCAGTAGCGTACTGAGAAGGGGGGGGGGCAAAGGGGGCATTTTGTTAAGGGCGGCAAATTTGAGGTTGCAACAAAAAAAAAAAGGTCATCAAAATCAAGGCTTCGAACCGTTAATTTTTTCATTTTCGTTTCGGATTTCGTTCCGGTTCGAGTAAAAAAAAATTTCGGTTTGGTTTCGGTTTTCGTTCCGAAAAAAATAACGGTTTTTCCGTTTTTTTCGGTTTTCGATTCAGTTCCGAGTAATTAATTTATAAAAAATTTATTTGTATTAAAATTTTTTTTCTACCATAATTTAGAACAATTTATGGTAGTCAATTAAAGTGGAAAATAAGATCATGTTAACGCACGTATTTTAATATGTACTGAACCGTAAAAACCGATATTTTTACATCGGTTCTGTTCCGGTTTTCATTTCGGCAAAAAATAACGGTTTTTCCGGGTTTCAGTTTTCGGTTCAGTTCTGGTAGGAAGCCCTGATCAAAATTACTAGAAAGGCGCAAAATTGTGAATTGCCAGCGGCAATTTCGAAAAAAATAGGTCTTCAATTTTTTATATTTAACATATAGTGCAAGGAGGGGGGGGGGGGGAAGTTTACCATCTGCCCCGGGCGGCAGTAACCTACGGTACGCCACTGGTCACGATATATTTGCTTTTAAAAGTGGTTATCAGAGCCCCCCCGCCCACCTATAATTTTTTAAACAATCGATTCAACAAATCTTAACAAAATTCAAAATGTAGCTTTTAATTAGTATTTACAATGAAAATTATAACGAACACTGTCAAATAAATTTTGGGCCCCCTCTCATAGACTGAAAATTGTACTTAAATTTTTTTTCACTTACCCCATTGAGTTACATAGGTCTCCTAAAATGCAACAAAATATGTTATGACTTTTTGGTTTTAACCCTTCAGTCACGATATATTTGCTTTTAAATGTAGTTATCAGAGCGTTCCCCCTCTAATTTCTAAACTACCGATGCGAAAAATAAAAAACAAATAAGAATGTAGCTTTCAATTAGTACTTTCAATGAAAATTATAACGAACACTAGCAAAATTATTTTTTGAAATAACATTTTTTTTATAAATCGTCAGACGAACACGTATGGAGATTACATCTTTCGTCAATATGAAATAGCTCTCGACAGGGACGTATTTCTAAATTTTGCGCCCTGGGCGAATACGATCGGCCGCCCCAGTAGATTTTTTTTAATGCCAGAAACTTAGTATAAACAAAAATTTAGCAATAAGTGATTTCAGGATAAATTATTTAAAAATAGGATTATTAGAAATAGGATAGTTTACGTGATTATTTTGCCGAGAGCAAATTTTGTCTGTGTATTGTAGTATAGTCCAGGCTGTGGAGGCTAAAACAGGTTATTTTTAGGTACAGTCTTCCCACAAACAGGATTTGTTACAATTGTGGTTTACAATAATACCCTAACAAGCAAACATCCCCAGGTGTCACTCTCCGATTTTAATGAAACTTGGTAAAAATGTTCTTTGGGTAAAAATTAAGGACACGTATTTTTTTATACGTGCCCGTTTTTAAGTTTAGGTGGTGAAATCGACCCTTGAAAATGAGGGTAAAATTTTTAATTTGTAAATAGCTCGTAAACCGCTTGGAATAGTGGCTTGTGTTTAATACAAAATTTGTTTGGTATTACAAGAGCTATAAAATAGCATAAATGTGGTACCCCCTATAATTTTTATTTGGGGGGTATAATGGACACCTCTTAACTTTTTTCAAAAATTATTATTTTTTCTTTCATATATCAATAGAGTGTAGTATTCTGAATACAATGATATAAAATTTCAAAATAACGTATCTTCAAACTTCGGAGATATCGGCACTTTTGTAGTCCGCCATATACTTTATACAGTGTATAAAGTAAATGGCATGCCGCGCCGCGCGCCAGTCAAAGCTAGTAGAAAACTTTTCAAAGTAGTGTGGTTCTATTATATGTTGTGATATTAATTTGATAATTCACAAATATCATCAATATGGGTTTATTTTAAATTACAACGAGTAAAAATTTTGCAAATCCATCGATAGGAGGTGTGGAACCCTTAAAGTAATGAACAATGAAATGTAGCGATTTCAAGTATTAAATAAAACGGCCAAGTGCGTGTTGGGCACGCACTTGATAGGTTTCCGTAGTCATTACGATTTATATACAAGAGTTATTTCAACGGACGCTCTGATAACGACATTTAAATGCAAATATATCGTGACTGAAGGGTTAAAATCAAAAGGTCATATAACATTTTTTGTTGCATTTTAGGAGACCTATCTAAAGATACCCCACTCAATGGGGTAAGTGAAAAAAACTTTGAGTACAATTTTCAGTCTATGGGAGGGGGTCCAAAATAATTTTGATAGTGTTCGTTATAATTTTCAGTGAAAGTACTAATTCAAAGCTACATTCTGAATTTTTTTCAGATTTTTTAAATAGATAGTTTAGAAATTAGGGTGGGGGGGACGCTCTGATAACGACATTTAAATGCAAATATATCTTGACTGAAGGGTTAAAATCAAAAGGTCATTTAACATTTTTTGTTACATTTTAGGAGACCTATCCAATGACCCCCCACTCAATGGAATATGTGAAAAAAAATTTGTGAGTTCACTTTTCAGTCTATGGGAGGGGGGTCCAATATAATTTTGACAGTATTCGTTATAATTTTCAGTGGAAGTACTAATTAAAGGCTACATTCATGAATTTTTTCAGATATTTTAAATTGATAGTTTAGAAATTAGGGGGGGGGGACGCTTTTATGACGACTTTGAACGCAAATATATCGTGACTGAAGGGTTAAAATAAAAATGTCATACTGCATTTTTTATTGCATTTTAGGAGACTTATCTAAAGACATCCCACTTAATGTATTAAGTGAAAAATTTTTTTTGAAAATACTTTTCAGTCTATGGAAAGGGGGTTCAAAAAAAATTTTTTTTCAAAAATATTATCATTTCTGTTTTTGGGTTATCAGTCTTCGTATGTATATCAAATTTCATCTTAATCGGCTTAAATTTTTTGAGGACGGACGGATGGACGGACGGACAATGGACATGGCGAAACGATAAGGTTTCCTAGTTTTCTACGGAAACCTAAAAATCATGTGCAGTATTATAAATAATCAAACAAAATTTGTTAACTAGCAAGCACTTTCAAATGTGTGATATTATCTATGGATTTGTTTTGGAATTTAGAGCAGTGATACTCCAACTTTTTATAACATAGTTAGCGACTTTGATTGTGTAAAATAATTTTCATAAGTTCACTACTGTTTTAACTTTTTAACACCTTATTGCTTTTTTCTGGGGAAAAAATAGTAAAAAAAATTATTTTTTTCAAACCATATTGAACCTAAATGCTTCATTTAATAAACAATACTTATACGATTTATAAAAAAGGGTTCTTTCAAAATTTTTCATAATCAATTTTTGCTACAATGTTCGTTATAATTTTCATTGAAGTAGTAGATAGTAATTTAAAGCTACATTATGGAATTTTGTTCAATTTTTTTGAATTTATAATTTAGAAATTAGAGAGACATTTAAAAGCAAATATATCGTGACTGAAGGAATAAAATCAAAAAGTCCTTAAAAAATTTTTGTTGCATTTTAGGATACCCCACGTGGAAAAAAAATGTGAGTACATTTTTCAGTCTATATGAGGGGGGCCCTAAAATTTGTTGGCAGTGTTCGTTATACTTTTCATTGACAGTACTAATTAAAAAGTAAATTCTCGAATTTTTCCAGATTTTTTAAATCGATAGTTTGTGTATAATAATATGAAGGCTCATTACACCAATTATTATTCTGTGTTTTATAAATCTATTCAGAAGACTTTCAATGGTAATAGCTTAACATTAGATATAGGTAGTAATAAATGGTAATAGGTACGTTCCTTTTCAGTAAACAAACACTTTCTCATAATTTCCTCACTTTCTTCCTTGTGATTTACATTAATTTCTGTTTTAATAGATTTGATACATTACTAGCTGTTTGTCCACGACATCGCCTTCTTTTATGGCGTTAGTCTATATATATAAGGTAGTGGCACCAGTCTTGGCAAGGACCCCAGTAATAGCAAATTTAATTAAATGTACTGAATTAGAAATATGTGTTGATATTCCATTACTACCATTTATAAATATTAATCTATATACATTTAACTGTCTTACAGCGTGATTTTTCAAATTTGACGATTCTTTCTTTTATATCTTTTGTGTCGTAGTACTTATCATTTTGTAATCATTAGCAAGTGTCCATCACTGCGTGCTCATTACTGGTTTTACCTTTGCCATTACTGGAGAAAAAACATGAACAAAATAAAAGGCTATAATTTAAAAAACAAACTATATTTGCGGACTTTGGTAACTAAATTGAATAAATAAAGAGTTACTTGTTTTATTAGTAACATGAGTTCATGAGAATTACAAAAAACAAGCACATTAAACTCAAAAAACCGAAAACTTGCTCTATTAGTGGCCATAACTGGTGCCTCTACCTTACAGTATAAGACACCGTTTAACGCGGGGGATACGTTCCAGCGCTACATGTAACAGCGTTAAAAGGGGTTAACTCAACAATACTGAGAATACGTGAAATAACAGTTAAATAACGATTAAAAAACATCTGCCAAGTAAATGCACAGTGCTTCCTCGTATTAAATTCACCAAGTGTAGTTAATTATTGAACAATTTAAATAAAAACCGATAAAGTGCTCAGATAAATTTCCTGCCATTGGTTAACCATTTAATTTTACCTGATTATTTTTTTGTATATTTTTAATTTTTCAATCTAAATCTAAATGACCCTGCAGAATCCTTATGAGAAAAGAGTCAAACTCTTTGAAACTTTGGATTCTGATAGTCCTTGATGAGTAGATGAAAAGTCTCAATGGGCACTAAGTCCTAAAAACTCATGGTCTTAAGGATATAGTCCTCTGAAGCTAGGAATCATGCTTGTCTTTAAGGGGGGGGGGTAAGGTTTTAAAGGCGAAAAAAAGGCATATTTTCATGATTTTTTTTTGAAGATATGAATAATGTTGGTTTATTTATTTCATATACACGTTATAGTATGACATCAAAAGTATCTTTGGAAAAATTTTCAATTAAAAATATCAAAAAATAAGTCCATGACAGCAAATCTCTGGAGGCGCCTCGAAAAAAAGTTGTTATGCGGTGAACACCATAACTCGTTACCGGATCATGTAAAACAAAAAAATCGAAATGTGCTTGAAAGGTGATTTGTTTCCCTAGGTAGTCACAGAGAGTTTTTTTTTTCCGATTTAATTATTTTTGGCAGCATTTGAAAGTGAAAAACGTGATTTTCGCTAAAAATTTCGGTGAATTTGTTATTATAAAATGGAAAAAAATGGTAAAAAAAAAAAACTCTCTCTGATTACCTGTTGATTTATGTGTAGAAATAGTGTTTAAAATTTCAAAAGGATCGGTCAAGTAGATTTTGAGTTATAATGTTCACGAACTTCAAAAATGACATTTGCGAGAAAATCGATTTAAAGTTTATTATACTCGAACATCCAAAATTAAGCATCAATAAAAGGGTATAATTTTTTATAATTATACAGAATCATCAATGCCAGCTTCGTACAGTGAAACACTGTCATGCAGGATGTCCAATCCATCTTTTTGCTTTTGTCTAAGTTGGGTTCTACCCTCTTTACTTGTACGTGCAGTTTGTCCGTATAAAAATCAAGCATGAGGGTCGGTCGCTTGAAACGCTGTATCTTCGTTAGTTTTATTCCGATTTACTTGAAATTTGGCACAATACTCTCGACATGTTGTACATTCAGAAAAAATTTAAAAAAAAATGCATTTTAAAACCTTACCCCCCCCCCCTTAATTAACAATAAAAGTTTTTGTAGAACCTTTATTTTATTTGTACTCCGTAATTTTTTTCAAAACTTTAAACGCGTTTTTCTCGAAACCATGTTTTCGAAGTTGGTGATCACTGTAACTTAAGAACGGCTTTGCCGATCGGTTTGACATTTTTCTCACTTATTCTATACATAAATGTTCTCCGGATGGACGAAGGATTTTTTTTGGACGATTAATTTTTTTTTTTATAGTCGAAAATGCGAGTAAAATTTTAGTCGAATAAAGAACTTTGACTTTCAACATCCGCCATCTTGTGAAAATTCAAAATTTTTCAAATCCCTTCGTTCATCCGGAGCATTATGTCATTAGCTAATGATCCGTTTTGTTTTTTTATATTTCAGATGATCTATTGACGAGCAGCAGTGATCACGGCAAAATATTTTTTTGGACCCCTCCCAAATTTGCTGTATCTCACTTATTTTTTAATATTTTGCCATAAAAAAATTATATTTTCTGTAAATACATATCTTTCATGTGGAAAAACATTTGTTATTAATTATTTTAATGCGTGGCCAAAAAAAAATCCTAAAAAGTACTTTTTTTGGAAGTCCCAACTGGGTCTGCCCTCTTAAGCGAAAATCACAAAAATTGTCGTTACGAAATTTATTTTATGCTTCTTGTACGCAACAAAAACGATCCATTTTTGGAACGTATTGTAACGTGCGATGAAAAATTGGTTTTATATAACAATAAGAGACGTTCAGGGCAGTAGTGGTTAAATAAAGCTGAAGCTCCTAAACACTTTCCAAAGCCAATTTTTAATCGAAAGAGGACAATGGTGCCCGTTTGGTGGTCTGTACAGGGATTAATCCACTATAACTTCTTAAAATTAACGAAATGCATAAAAACAATTCGGTTAAGTAGCTTAATTATATTTTGAAATATATAAGTTTAAAGTTCATAATAAAAAACGTGCATTATTTTTGCAACAAGCATACTTACTTTACATGTTCTTTCACTCCAGTTGAGCCTACGATTTTGCCCTATAAATGTTTACATATTAACAAATAAAAGAAATAGAAAGATAATATATTCAATATGTATTCATTATTAGATACATTTAGAAACATTTGTTCATCAATGCTACAAAAGTTATTTTTATAATACAGTTAATTATACATTTTTTTTATAAAATAAATATATTGTAACATAAATATTAACAGTAAACATAAATAGTAATAATAATTTATGACAATAATACTAAAAGATAAAGATAATAAATAAAGTTATAAAGTTGGTGTCAAAAACGCGACCCGCGACCACAAGATTAATTAAAATAAAAAACTGTTCTGAAAAAATAAAACCGACTTAAAACTGAAATCATTGATAATGTGTACCTAATAAGTAAATTTTGAACAGTTTTTGAAATCGGTTTCTTTTTTTCTTTATTAAAAAGGTTTTTATTGGCTTGGCACCGACTTCAATAACTTGTTCATTATTGTTGTATACATTTCAGTGTTTTTTTTTAGTCGGTTTTTTCAAAAAAGTTTTTTTATGTTTTCTCCTTTAGTCCATGGTCAGATTTTTGAATTTATAATTTATAAATTAGAGGGGGGGGGGGGCTCTGATAACCACATTGAAATTTTGAATATACATATATCGTGACTGAAGGGTTAATATCAAAAGGTTATAAGTATAAAATTTTTTATTGCATTTTAGGAAACCTATCTATGGGGTAAGTGAAAAAAAATTAGTACTTTTCAGTCTATGGGAAGAGGGTCCAAGTGAAAGTACTAATTAAAAGCTACATTCTGGGATTTTTTCAAATTTTTTGAATAAATAGTTAAGAAATTGGAGGTTTGGGCGCTTGACACAGGGGAGAGGGGCTGAGAGTTTGACACCACTAGTGTTCAAATAGAACAAATTAAATTAACCCTGTCGTTACGAGGAGCGTACATACACGTTTCGTATATATGGATAAATATAAATTTTAATATACTTATTCACATGTTTGTTTAAAAAAATCCCGTAACGAAAAGGTTTAAAAAAATTACTAGAAGTAGCTAAACAATTGCTTGAATCGCTACGACAGAAAAAAAATGCTCGATTTATAATAATTGTTGTGAATGTTCAATAATGGACATAAATGATTAAATTGTTTTTTATGAATATCTTGAAAACGTATAACAAAAATTAATGATGGCTTTGTACAAAATTAAATTTTCTACAAAAAAGTTATTATAATATAACTATTATTATATTACATTCTTGTAGGTTGGACAGTTTAAAATCTACACTCATTAAACATTGAATTTTTAATATATCTACAGGTGAGTAAAAAATATGGAATATTGTTTCTATTTTCTAATATATTCATTATTTAAAAAAAATGTTTTAACCAAGTAAACCTTGAAAATTCACTGAAACTTGTAAAGCATCAAAAAAGAATCTAACGACCAATAAATTTATTTGGTAATTAGATTTTTTAATGTATTGTAAAGTGTCATTAAAATTGGTTTTAAATTAATTTATTTGGCCGTTAAGATTCTTTTTTGATACTTTACAAGTTTTAATCATTCTTCAAGGCTTACTTGGTTAAGTTGTAGTTGAAATGATCTGAGATTATTAAGGTTAATTTTTCTCAAAATTTTTCATATGCAATCTCATTAAAATTTTACACAATTGTATGCAAAAAAATAATATCTATTCATAGAATCAATAATAAAGATATGTTGTCATTTAAAAAATAGAGTTGGATGCCATAGTAATGTAACTGATGGCACCGAATTTTTTTAAGATTAGATACGAAATAATTTATTTAAAAACTTTTACTAAAACATTTTTTTTAAATAATGAATATTTTATAAAATATAAGCAAATTCCATATTTTTTACTCACCTGTACACAATTTAAAAAATCAGTTTGTTCTTTTTTTAAATTATGGAATCACAAAAGATGTACAGTTAGTACAGAAGACGTTCCATACTCCTAATGTCCGTACTGTCTATAGATCCATAGTGTACCCCACCCCCCCCTCCATTCCATACTGTAGGTTTGTTTATCACCTACCCTATACTCTATTTCATTTAAGAAAGCAGTGGTTGCTGGGGTTTCGAATCGTGCATTTTACCGTCAAAAACCACGATAACCACAACCAATTATAAAATGTTCGCGACATAAATAACAGTTGTACATAAATGCGCGGGTGGGGATTTTCGAAGAGGGGGGAATTAACAGAATGGAAGGACCGTGTCGAAACAGGTTTACAGTATGGAATGTCTACTGTATTGAGGAATATAAAAAGGTGTACCTAAAGGCTAAAGATAAACAATGAAGTTTTTTTAACTGACTGCAAAAATATCACTTGCATAAGCGACCGTAAGGGTTCCGTAGACAACTAGGATCTTGTCCATCTGTCTGTCTGTTTGTATGTTACAGCCCTCCATTTTTTTCATTTATATGCCTATTAAGATGAAATTCGGTATATGGACGTAAACTGATGAGCCATAAACAGAAATAATGAGATTTTTGAAAAGACTGAAAAGTGTATTAAAAATTGTTTTTTCACATACCCCATTTAGATAAATCTCGTAAAATGAAACAAAAAATATTTTATATTTAAATTAAATCCTCGAGATATTTACTTTCAAAGTCATTATCAAAGTGCCTTCTAATTTTGCAACCGATGCAATAAATTTGAAAAAATTCCAGTACTTCCAATAAAAATTATAACAAACACTGTAGCAAAAATAGTTCATAAAAAATTTAGAAATAAGTGTCTTTTTTTATAAATGGTGACACGAACAAATACACTTTTATAGAGATTACTTCTTTGGTCAACATGAAATAGCTCTTGATACGTATTATCATGAAGATGTTAGTGAGAATAGTTACGGAACCCTATCACGTACGCACTTGATCGTTTTATTTTAAATAAAGTAGGTCAATTTGGAAAAGTTTCACTGAATATACTGTTTGATTAACAATTTTTCACCAAATCTTTATTTTAAACTTTATGACAAAAAATTATCTGCAATCAATTGTCTATAAAATTAGTAAATATAAATTTATACAAGATGATGATATTATATTATAAAGGAGGTCGCAAATTTCCTAGCTTGCAAGCACTCTCAAATGAGGTAACTAACTTATATTATTATGACAGTTCTCTTGAAGAATGTTGAAGACTTTGACAAGTTTCGCACACGCATGGTAAATAAACACCAACGGTATTAAAACAGTGGTGAAATTATGAAAATTATTTTGTACGATCAAAGTCGCCAACTGTGTTACAATTAGTTGAAGTATCACTGCTCTAAATTCCATAGCTAATGCATAGATACTAGTACAGAATCAATACCACATTTGAGAGTGCTTGCAAGCTAGCAAATTTTGCAAGCTTCTTTATAATACTGGATAATTATTAATTATAAATAATTAATTGTTTACATGATGTCCCATTTTAATCTGTCACCCCCCATAATTTTTTTATCTATCAATTAAATTAAAAAATATTTCAAATAAAAGTTGTTTGGTTTTGAGGGGCAATCAAAATGGCGTTATTAATTTTTGATTTGGTGGACGTCTTCAAGGTAAAATAGGGTCAACATTTTTTTTTCAAACGAAAACCAATATTTTTTAATACGGTATCTTATTTTATGTAAAAAATATCTGTCATGGGAGCCACGGGACTTTCTTATACGTAATTCTGTCAGTGAACAGTGTATGTGATTTTAAAACACATTTCTGACAAACTAATAAAAGATAAAATAAAATGAATGGGACATAAACTATAGATAAAATTATAATCTACATTATGTAACAAATGAATTTTTTTAACGTTCGAAAATTCATTTGGTACATAGAGAATAATTTTATGTATAGTTGATGTCTCATTTATTTTATTTTATTATTTATTAGTTTGTCAGAAATGTGTTTAAAATCACGTACACTGTTCACTGACAGGATTACGTATAAGAAAGTCCCGTGGCTCCCATGGCAGTTATTTTGATTTAATTGATAGATAAAAAAAATTAAGGGGGGTGATAGATTAAAATGGGACATCCTGTATAAATAATTCTTACACTAAAAACAGACGTGTAATTGAAATTATTAATACATTTTATATTGAAGGATTTGTTATACAGGTTGATTTACAACTAGTGTAAAAAAAATAATAATTTTAAGCAAAAACTTTATGTGAACCCATGTCCAGAAATTCTTCGTGAGGGAGCTACAATCTTTTATCCAAAATTAGTTTTTATTTAATATCTAGAGAACCCACTGTGATACAGTTTTTGATACAGGGATTGGTATTAATAAATATTATCGATTTCCAGTATCAAATAATAATAATTAAGGTGTATGGGGCCAGTGGGCCCGCCGATTTTTATCAAGTATTTTTTTGTTCTTGAATTTTTTCCTGAGTTGGGTTCCTGTAGAAGATTATATGATACAAAATACACAAAAATATACTTTGTTCATTTGTCATAAGATCAACCGTTTTCGAAAAATATCGAAAAAAGAAAGTACTGCAGAATTTTACTTAATACGGATGCTTCAAATTACACAAAATAAGTTTATATTCTTGTTATATAATTAAAAATAAAATAAAAAGTTAATATAAATATACCTCCAAAACTGCATTTTTAACAACAAATAGCCATTTATAGTTTTTTTTTATCATGTTAGTAAAGTACGTGTAACAGTAATAAAACTGGCTATAACTCTATGATGATAAGTATTAGAAGGTATATTTATATTAACTTTTTATCTCATTTTTACTTATAGAATATAAACTTATTTTGTGTATTTTGAAGCATCCGTATTAAGTAAAATTCTGCAGTATTTTCTTTTTTCGATATTTTTCGAAAACGGTGAATCTTATGACAAATAAACAAAGTATATTTTTGTGTATTTTCTATCATATAATCTTCTACAAGTACCCAACTCAGGAAAAAAATCAAGAACAAAAAAATACTTGATAAAAATTGGCGAACCCACTGGCCCCATACACCCCTGATCTAAATTATTATTATTTGATATTGGAAATCGATAATACTTATTAATACCAATCCCTGTACCAAAATTCATAACTGTACCACAATGGATTCTCTAGATATTAAATAAACATTAATTTTGGGTAAAAGATTGTAGCTCCCTCAGGAAGAATTTCTGGACATGAGTTCACATAAGGTTTTTTACTTAAAATTACATTCTCGATTTACTGTTAATTTTTTTTACACTAGTTGTAAATCAGTCTGTATAACATGAACATGTACAAAGTGTGAAAATTTTTTTTTGAGAATTTTAAATTAATAATAACTTTTAAATTAATAATTATACTCGAATGAAAAATTAACCTGCAGTGAAAACTGTTAATAATTTTTATATAAGCAGGGGGGTCTGGAGGTACCTCTTTCAGGGAAAAAAATTGTAAAAAAAAAACAATGCAACAATTATAAAAGTCGTTTTCTTTAGAAATTTTGTGAAAATTTTGAATGAAAAAAATCAAAAACAAAAGGGTCACTGGACTCCGTGGCATTTGACTTCCACTAAATGAAATCTTCCAGAATAACTGTTATTATATTCTTTAGAACCATATATTTAATACTCCTATATTGCTAGCTGGATAGGGAGATAGACGAAAATACAACAGCGACGACGATCTGTTTATCTGACTTCAGCAGTAAGGACTTAGTACCGTATGCGCATGCCTAAGATTTGAATGTGTCGTTATATACATATCTATTACTAAAAAAAATAAAAACAAACTTGTTTGTCTAAACGTCAAAATTTATTTAAGAAAAAGCTTTCGATTCACAGAATCATCGTCAGGCTAATAATGAAGCTTTAAATTTGAAATCGATGTCGTTATCTCAATAAATTTTGACGTTTAGACAAACAAGTTTGTTTTTATTTATATTTAATGTCACTACTATTATATTATCATATCTATTACTGTCGCTTTCCCCATCAGTCACAGCGCTTGCGCACAGGAGTTGGATTTCTCGACTGAGATAGAAACAGTCATTTGCTGTCTCACTTGCGGCATGATACTTCCACTTACGGGCGCTAGCAATATAGGAGTATTACATATACATATGTTTAGAACACTCACATTACGAAAAGGAGGGGAAGGTTTTATAATCTGTCAGATATTTCAATATAAAACGTTTTATATTTTTATTAAAATAACGGCTTTTCTGACAATGACACTTACTTTTTTCATTAGGAAAATTATATTTAAAGTCTACATAACAGTCTTCTCTTAATGATAAATTTACTAAGTGGAAATTTCTTTAAATGCCATGGAGTATCTAATTACCAAACAAAATATTTCACATTAATATACAGGGTGGTCCGGTTTGGGATACAGATATTTTAAGAGTTGATTCCTTGACTCATTGTGAGTAAAAAATTGTACGGGAAGGTAGGGTCTATATTCAACACCCTCTGAGCTACAGGTTGTTTAAAAACTTCCTTCAGAGTAGTACTTACAAACAAAGATTATTTCATAACTTCCAAAGTAACGTAACTAGAGCAACCACAATGAGTCAGTTTCATAGGTAATTAACTAATGTATTTTTCAGTATTAGCATTATTGCTAGCCGTGTTTCTAGTTCAGAGTTATTGCTCATCAAAATAAAAAAATATATTTATTTTTTTCAAAATTTTTATGAAAATGACATTTGTCTTCAAAAGTTCCTATAATATGTGGTATGTTTGATCATTTTTTTGGTGTATCATAATGTTACCTACCAATTCACTATACCAAGTGGGTTTTACAGTTTTCTGTTATTTTATCTAAATAATCCCCAAAGTGACTATTTTGCTACCTACTCTATTAAATAAAACAGTCATATTTTGTTGTTGTTTATAATTGCATAATTAGTTCTAAAATGATGTAAATTACCATTAATAATAAAATTAAACACACAAAAAATTATGACTGTTTCATTTAATAGAGTAAATAGCAAAATAGTCACTTTGGAGATTATTTAGATAAATTTATAACTGGAAAACTGTAAGCCCCAGGTTCAAACTTTGTGTAATGAATTTGTAGGTAACATTATGACACACCAAAATAATGATAAAAAATACTACATATTGTAGATACTTTTGGAGAAAAATGTCATTTTCATAAAAATTTTCAAAAAAATGAATATATTTTTCACTTTAATGAGCAATAACTCTGAACTGGAAACACGGCTAGCAATAACGATAATACTGAAAATTAATTACTTATGAAACTGACTTATTGTGGTTGCTCTATACTCTATTTCATTTAAGAATGCAGTGGTTGCCGTAGTTTTTGAAGGTAAAATGCACGATTTGTACCGTCAAAACTCCGGCAACTACTGCATTCTTAAATGAAATAGATTATAGTTACGTTACTTTGGAAGTTATAAGATAATCTTTGTTTGTAAGTACTACTCTGAAGGAAGTTTTTAAACACCCTGTAGCTCAGAGGGTGTTGAATATAGACCCCACCTTCCCGTACAATTTTTTACTCACAATGAGCCAAGGAATCAGCTCTTAAAATATCTGTATCCCAAACCTGACCACCCTGTATATTAAAAGTTTACAACAAAAGTTATAGAGTATCACTAAATTAATTAATTTTTTAATTATAATACTTAATAAAGTTATTGCGGTTTATACTTTAATACCAAAAATGCAATTATTGCGGTAAAATTCAAGTTATTGTGAATTTTGAGCATACCCCAGTATTTTATTTTGGCCACATCCCTATCACAGATGAGTAATCATGTAAATTCAATAATAAAAATTCTCCAGTCAAATTACCGAATTTTTAAATTGTATAATGCAAATATTCTACGCTCGGTTTTTACTTGTAGTATTAATAGGGGGTGCTTCCTGAGTTTAAAACCAAAATGTTGACTTCGTAAGGCATCAGTGTTAGCCGCCATATTGGAGACAGATTTTCGTTAATATCTCGGAAACCCTTGATCTTACGATAAAACTATTAGGGGCTTTTTTTGTTCAGAATTAAATTTCCCATTTCTTTTTTATAAAAACTTGTTTTGGCCTTTTTTCAATGGCCTATATTATTTATAATTATATTATATTATTTATAATTATTGAAATTTTAAGTTATTTTTTTAAATTGTCTTAATAGCGGCAACATTTGTTATTAATTAGATAGCATTTTAAAATAATTATACTTTCTTTAAGATTGATACTAACTTTTTCCATAATATCAACAGTTTGTGATAAATTTTGTAAAAAAAAAACATTTCAAAAAAACTAAAATCCTGTTATTCAAAAACTACCGATTTTTTAAAAAAATATGAGAAATTTAGTTCTGAACAAAAAAGGTCCTTAATAATTTTATGATAGGATCAGCAATTTCCGAGATCATAGCGAAAAACTGTTCTCCAACATGGCAGCTAACGTTGATGCCCTACTTGTAAACATTTTGGTTTTACACTCAGGAAGCGCCACGTGTAAAAACCGAGCGTAGAATTTTTATTATAATTTTTTAAATTTGACTGGAGTAAAAGCACAATACTATATTGGTTTTAGTAGAAATATCATACTGGCAGCTATTTATCCCATTCAAGGCGTGGTGAATATAAACTGTCACTTTAATTACAAATTAGTCTGTGTCATGGATTCACGTAATCAGCACTCAATGGGTGCGTTTAGCGAGCTCAGCGGTTGAAAGTCAGCAGTCAACTATGCTGACAAGAGGACAATACAGCACGCGGGATGAGAATTTCAATGAGCTTGTGGTATGTAAAACTAGAGCAAAAATAAAAAGACACGTGTCCAACAATTTGATCTCATAGGCCTTAATTACAAAGATAATAACTTTGAAAATTTGTGTATTCAATATAACCGTGTATTATGTCTACAATGTGCGCACTTTATAAACGGCACTAATTTTTATGATTTTACGACAGTATTATTTATTTTACATCAATTGTTAGTGTAATTACATGTCATAATTATTTAGAATATTCAAATAATTTACAATGAAAGCAATATAAAACACTTTATTCTGAAAGTAAAAAAAAAACGTATTCATATAATATAGTATTCAAAAAAATTAGTGCCGTTTATAAAGTGCGCACATTGTAGACAATGTTTGTGTTTCAATTGTTTTTATGATCTTTATCATCCTGAAAATTGCACAAAATCTTCAGATAGTGACAGTGACATATAATTATAATTTTGAATACTATATTATATGAATACGTTTTTTTTTACTTTCAGAATAAAGTGTTTTATTTATTTATTGCTTTCATTGTAAATTATTTGAATATTCTAAATATGACATGTAATTATACTAACAAGTTGATGTTATTTACACACAAATTAAACCAAATAAAAATATTTTCATTAACTAGTAAATTACAGAATTTACTTTTTCAGAATTAAAAACCGAAAATAAAAAAATAAAATGATTTCACATGAAAATATTAATATATACGCCAGTACATAATTATTAATTTGTTTTAAAGTAAATAAATAACACACTTATATTTCGAGTGAACATAATACATGGTTATATTGAATACACAAATACATGGTTATATAAAATACACAAATTTTCAAAGTTAATTATTTTTGTAATTAAGGCCTATGAGATCAAATTGTAGGACACGTGTCTTTTTATTTTTGCTCTAGTTTTACATACTACAAGCTCATTGAAATTCTCATCCCGCGTGCTGTATTGTCCCATTGTGAGTATACTGACAGTCAACTGCTTCAAATTCTCTAAACCGTGAGCTTACAGTCATAGTATCACAAAAAACATAAATATTACCATTAACATTTCTACGAACGAATCTGTTGTTTATAATACCGAAATCCTTTAAAAAAATTGGTTTGTTCATTTTTTGCGATAAGAATGACTCAGAAAACGCAAAAATAATTTACCAAACCAAAAATTTTTGACATCTAAATATGAACAAGTCAGATCCAGCTAATAGCTGACCGATCGTTAATATTTTGCGCTGACCTGTTTACTCAACAGTTGGAAGTCAGCGTTTGCGCAGCGGCCCGTTTAGCGAAACCGATTTGGTCAGCATCTCAGCCGCTGACGTTCGCTAAACGCACCCAATGTGTTAAACGAAAATCAATACAAATAATATTTTTAAAGTGTTATGGTAAATTTAGATTATGGTGAAAACGGCGTTCTTTCAGGATATGTAATTATAGAAGACGTTCCATACTGTTAACTGCATTGACACAATCAGTTCTATTATAAATGACAGTTGTACAAATATATAGGGGCTTTGAGGAGTGATAGTTTACAGTATGGAAGGTACCAAGGTTCACATTATGGAACGTCTACTGCAGGACAGTATTCCATATGTCGCTCCCAATACATTTACAAAATTTGTCCATTGATTTTTGCAACTTTGTATTTTTAACCCATTAATCCCCAACGAAATATTTAAAAACAATTGTTTTTTTTAAATATGTCATTGAATGGAATGTATGCTAAGTATCAAGAGCATCTACACACAAACTGTTGAACTATTCCACACTAAGTAATAAGTTCTGTTTTTTCAACGTTGCGTAAACGCAACATTTTGTTATAAAAAAAATAAAAACATGTAATTTTTTTTAACTTCATAAACAGTTATTTGAGTATATGTTTAGTAATAAAATGCAATAAAAACATCGAATTAGTTTTATTTTCTAGCCTTGGGAACTAATGGGTTAACTTTCCAGCAGGAAGTTATTGAAATTAAAAATTTCAACATACCTATGTATTTTTATGTTTGAAGGTCACTATAGTATATTTACACTATTTTCAGAAAAATGTATGTATGTGCGTGTCATTTTTTTCCTGCACAAAATCTCGCAAATAAAAAATGCTATTGACTTTGTTGGGGTGTCAACACGTTAAGGATTACCTATGTATTTTTATGTTTGAAGGTCACTATAGTATATTTACACTATTTTCAGAAAAATGTATGTATGTGCGTGTCATTTTTTTCCTGCACAAAATCTCGCAAATAAAAAATGCTATTGACTTTGTTGGGGTGTCAACACGTTAAGGATTTTTCAAAATTCAAGGGGGTGTAAAGGTTTGAGTGGACAAACATTTTTTTTGGTCAGATTTACTTGAAACTTAGCATAAATATTCTACAATACAATAAATAATGAAAAATGTATTTCAGTATATTTTTTATATGCGCCTAAACAGTTATTGAATGGGTGAAAATCACTCTAGTTAGTCCGGAGGTTAAAAAAATATCCGCTAAGAAGCGCCACAATAGCTACAACTGACATATTATAATAATGCATTGTATTTTAATTATTTTATTCAAAGGTATGACTTTTTTGCAAAATAAAATGATTGAATGTTAAATATTCATTTAAGAAAAGCCAGCCAAGAGAGAAGTTCAGAGCCAACACTAGAGTGCAGACAATCATTTCTCACTCGCACAGAAGTAACCGCGCGTCCTTCTGCGCATGCTTGTGTTCACCATTCCATGCCGAAACATTACGAGCGTATTTTCCGATTAATAAGTTGAAAGGCGAATTGAAATCTAAAACTTGATTTCAAATTGTACCGCACCACGCATGCGCATTTCAGAGAAAAGCTACTTATCTGCATCTCACTCTGACGTCTCCCGTTCCTCTTACAGGCTCAAATGGGCGGCTGGCCATATAGGAGTATTATATTATATATGTTATTAATAAATACATTTAAAAAAGTTTAAGTGGTGTGCATTTTATGGCCAAGCCATGCTATTTTCAAAATATAACTAAGTAGTAAATTAAGTTGTATTGGGAGTTTGAATACCGATCTGCTGGTAATAGTAATGTGTTGCCAATAAACCAATCTGTCAAAATACCGTGTTCACCGTACAGATAATTTTAGTCACAAGTTTCACTGTAAAAATAAATAAACGTATTTATTTTAATATCTAAACTGGTAAAACCGGGATTCCTGTTTCGATAATACCGATTATGGAAGCCCTATTTACAAAATTACCAATATTAGTTGTATCACATCTGTAGAAATTAAAAACAATTATAACTGATCTAAAATCGTTGAAGCCGCTATTTCCATATTCCAATTAGTTTGTTCTAAAACACTTTCACATTTTTCTTTTGTTGCTAAGCCCAATCTGTAACAAATAAATAAATGTGTATTACAAAATTAGTAATACATTTTTTTGCTTCCTCGCAATATCAAAGATACGAGAAGCTTTGTGATCGTTTTAGATTGAGACAAAAAAAATGTTCTTCGATTTCAAAATTTTAAATTAATCTTTTTTTTTCACGTCAAGACAAACACTTTTCGTTCCCTATCTGTCTGTTCGTCCGTCCGTCCGAGTATCTGTCCGTCTGTCCTCTGAATCCTTGTCACACGCATAACTCATGAACCCCTGAACTGATATTAATGAAACTTGATTGGATGGTTGGGTCTGGCTTGAGGACGGTCCCATTTCATAATCATCAAAATCGTGTGTAAGGGGGAGGGGTAACATCCCAAAATATTTATTTTTTCAAGATATCTCAAGAATGACACATGTTACATGAAAATTTTATAGACTCTTTTTTGTAGAGCATTTAATTTCCTATAATATAGGTTTACAACATTTGTTGTAAAATATGGTACTGGCACCAGTTATGGCCGCTATAAGAGCAAGTTTTACTGTTTTTATGATTGATGGGATTCTTTTTTGTAATTTTCATGAACTCGTGTTACTAATAAAACAAGTAACTCTTTATTTAATCAATTTAATTAATAAATATTTTGGGATGTCACCCCTCCCCCTTACACACCAGACCCAATCATCCGACCAAGTTTCAATAATATGGATTCAGTGGTTCATGAGTTATGCATGTGACAAGGATTCAGGGGACAGACGAAAAGTGTTTATGGCCGCAGTTATGGCCGCTATAAGAGCAAGTTTTACTGTTTTTATGATTGATGGGATTCTTTTTTGTAATTTTCATGAACTCGTGTTACTAATAAAACAAGTAACTCTTTATTTAATCAATTTAATTATCAAAGTCTTCAAATATAGTTTTTTTTTTTTAATTATAGCCTTTTATTTTGTTTATGTTTTTTCTCCAGTAATGGATAAGGTAAAACCAGTAATGAGCACGTAGTAATGGACACTTGCTAATGATTATAAAATGATAATTACTACGACACAAAAGATATAAAAGAAAGAATCGTCAAATTTGAAACAATGTAAAGCAGTTGCTATCATAATATAATAATTAATAAATAAATTATACTAATAATTAGTTTAAATGTCCACCATTTTGACACCTATTGGCTGATTGTCATCAAATCACGCTGTAAGACAGTTAAATGTATATAGATTAATATTCAGAAAGGTTATTAATCAAATATCAACAAATATGTCTAATTCAGTATATTTAATTAAAAAATAGCCATTACTGAGGTCATATCCAAGACTGGTTCCAGTACCTTATTCCCTTACAAAGATTTATCTCATTTGCTTTAAAAAACTATGTTTTGTTTTTTTAAATTGATATTTACTTTAACATATTAAATGTAATTTTGACAGTTGCATTTTAGATTTAGATTATAAAATTAAAAATATACAAAAAAATAATCAGGTGCGTCTTCAGAAAAATTTAGAACTAATATTTTTTAGTAAAATTGTAATAGTTAACCAATTCTAGGCAATTTATCTTAACACTTTATCGGGTTTTATTTAAACTGTTCAATAATTAACTACCTTTAGTGAATTTATTAGCACGAGGAAGCACTCTGCATTTACTTGGTAGATGTTTTTTTATGTATTTTGTAAAAAAAAAAAAACATCTGCCAAGTAAATGCAGAGTGCACCTGACTATTTTTTCATATATTTTTAATTTTTTGACAATTTCAATCTAAATCTATAATGCAAACGTCAAAATGACATTTAAAATGTCAAAATGACAGTTAATATAACAATTTAAAAAAACAAAACACGATTTTTAAAAATAAATTGAGATAAATCTTTGTAAGAGACAATAAACAAACGTTGTAGACCCATATTATAGGAAATTTAATGCTCTACAAAAAATATTCTATAAAATTTTCACGTAACATGTGTCGTTCTTGAGATATCTTGAAAAAATAAATATTTTGGGATGTCACCCCTCCCCCTTACACACCAGACCCAATCATCCGACCAAGTTTCAATAATATGGATTCAGTGGTTCATGAGTTATGCATGTGACAAGGATTCAGGGGACAGACAAAAAGTGTTTGTCTTGACGTGAAACGGAAAGATCAATTTAAAATTTTGAAATCGGAGAACATTTTTTTTGTCTCAATCTGAAACGATCACAAAGCTTCTCGTATCTTCGATATTGCGAGGAAGCAATATAATGAAAAAGTTATGGAACATAAATAAACAAAAACTTACTTTTCCAACTGTTTAACTTTTAATTTTTTTGTCGCTGTTATAATATCCCAGCCAGTCGCTTGTAAAGCCGCTACACATTCATCATGTGTTGCATCTGGTACTTCAAGTTGCAATCGATTAATTTGAGCAACTTTATTTTGTGCAGCAGCAACGGGTAAAGCTTCAGCCGTTGATAAACCTAACTTCCGTTGTAGTTGTTGTGCAGATTGAGGATGGGATCCTACCAAACCGGTGACCAAAGGAGATGGAGGTGCTGGCCTTAAAAAAATATATATATATCAATCAATAAATTAATAAATTAAAATCGATTTTATAATAAATTTTATTATGAAATTCCTCAGGTCTTTGCCAATTTTGACTTCATACGTGTTCTTGTATGAACAATCAGAACGCAAGGATGTTTTTTCATCATCGGAAATTGTTTTATCTGACATTAGTTATTAATTTATCTGAATGTAAAATTAATGTCTCTTAATAACATTTTTTTTAAATTCGGTCAAGACACACACGGGTGTATGCCATACACATTTCGAAGTACATACTATGTGGACTGTTTGGAGCCACTACAAGCGCCGTTTTTGAGTAAGAAAAAAATTAAAAACAGGGTCATATTCTACATTTCGACACCCCACATGCCTAGATATGAAAATAAAAATAAATAATTCTATGACACCCGTCCCTATTATTCCAAAATTTAAAATGATATTGTTGACTTTAGTATTTGTCGTTGGTAGTCCCACCAAAACCTCGTTACCAAATTTTTTTCAGATTTTTTTAACCATTATTTACCGAGTTAGGGGGGGGGAGGGTAAAATACTTCTTAAAGCACCCTGCCGGCACCATTTTTGAGTTAGACAAAAATAAGAAAGTGGGTCAAATTCCACACTTTGGCGTGCCACATGTCTAGTTTTAAGGTATTTCTCGGAAAAATTAAAAGATTCAAGAGTAAGCTCAAATTTTGTAAAAAACTAAAAAAAGGTTATTAGAAGCTTTATTCAAAATCTTAAAATAATTGACCATCTGTGAGCAAAGATATCGTCAAAATAAAATCAAAAATTTAACATTGCGAGTATAGGTATTACGATATTCAATGAAAAACTAAATAAGGAAGATCAAGAAATATATGAAATTTTCAGGAAAACTAAATTAATATAATTGGAGTTAATATAAAAAATCTCAAGTATTTTCACCACACCGTTTTTAAGTTATAAGTAAAATAAAAACTTATTTTCTGATAAAAAATATCACGGTACTAACTATGACAACGCCGCGAAGTATTGACAATTGCCGCGGTATTTAAAATCGTACGTGCTGAATATATTGTTCTTTTAATTTCAAGGAATAATAAAAATAATAAAAACTATTTCTTAATTATAAACTTATAATATATAACAAATTCAGCTGCAAATAACAGTACACGTTATCAAATCAAAACATTAAATAATATGTAACTGTCATCGGGAATACAAAAGTCGTGCATGCGCAATAGAAAATATATGCTCAGCGTTACCAAATTTTATTTTGATTTATACCACGGTTTTCTTGATTTTATAATACACTTTTTTTCTCCCCAAGAAATACCTTAACTATAAAATCCGTGCGTACATGCTAAACTAAAATTTCACCAAAAATATAATCTTACCTGTGTGGTTTTATGACAGGTCTATTTGCTGGAAAAGTATCGTTGTATATGTGATTATTTTCAACACCCGTATCAGTTATTTCACTATAAAGGCGCATTTCAGGCTTGTATAAACTTGTACTAGGTAATACTGCTATAGGTGTTCCGAATTGAGTTAAACCTAGTGTTGGATGTGAATTATAAATATGCTGTACATTGGAACATTGAGGAAAATTATTTGATTTGAAAACAGGAGGTCTATTTGCCACCGCTACAAAATTGTGAGTTTTTTGTATATTCTCATCTTCTTGATTTTTTAAATTGATATTATCTTTCACAGCAGAATTATACCATATTTGTTTAAACACGCTGTTAGTATCTCTATTACTACAAGCACCGATATTATCACTTGTTGTATTGGCAGTGTATTGATTCTTTGGATTTTGTTGCTCCAATGAATGTGACCACTCGTTTTGAATAAAATCATGTTGTTTTTTAGGACTTGTTGTTATATTTCTTGTTTTCAAGGATTGAGGTGGAGGTTTAATAGCAGGAATATTTTGATCTAAATTTGAAGGCTTAGAAACTAATTCATTTACAGTTTTACCAACGTTTGTATCATTTTTCTCGAGTTCTTTCTCTAATTCAGCTATAAATTTAGAATCAATAACTTTTGAACTGTTTTCCTTGAATCGAATTTCATTGAGTTCAGAAGTAATATCATTGATATTTGGAGTTTGATTTAATAATAATGAATTGTTTTCTGTATTTCCAAGCGCAATTAAATCAGAATTAATAGTTTCATTTAATTTTGTATTTGTAGGCCAATGAGATAATGACTGTTCTAACATTTTTGGCACAAAAGATGCTTCTTGAATTGGTGGCACTTGATTTGGTGATGGTATTTCTGTATAATGTGGATCGTTGCAATTTGTCGATACCTGAGAATAATACCGTTTTAACTGCATTTGGTTATAGACTTGTGATGTATCAAACGGGTCATTTGGAGTGAATGCTTGTACTGTATTGCTATATACTGGAGGTTGATTATAGGGCGGAGGTTGTGGCAGATGTTTTACAGTTTCTTCTACTGCCCATAAATCAACTGTAATGTAAAAAATTACATTCTATTACCACATCAATAATGTTTATGAGAACAAATTTCCTAGACTAAAAATTTTCAAATCGTTCAACTTTAAATACAGTCGGGACTTGTTTATTCTAAGTCTCGTTTATCTAAAATGCCGAGTTTCGTTTTTTCGTTTTTTTTCTCCTCCTTCACCTCCCACCATTCTCGAGTCATGGCGTAAACGAACATATTTTTGAAATTTTTGTAGAATTAATTAGAGACACTTATCACCGTCGTCACTCGTCACCTTGCTCATATTCGAAATTAAAAGTAAAGTAAAATTATTTCACTATCACGATTAACTATTAACGATAAATATTAAATACCAAGGTTTACATACATAGTCTCTATAGCTCCTTGACCAATCAGCTTTGGCGTGGGAATTGAAGTCACCACGAAGACGTATTCAAATGTTATAAATGTATAATAGAATATCAATTACAAAAAATTGTTTCATTTATTCTTGTTTTTGTATTTTTTGATATTTTAACAACAAATACAATCAAAGAAGTACAAATTCGACATTGCAAAATCATAGAAACCTGTCAAAATTACAGAACGTATTGCCAACTTAAGAATAGTAAAAATGTCACTTCCTGAATAGACAAAATTGTCTGTGAAAACTTTTTCATGATTTTGCAATGTCGAATTTGTACTTCTTTGATTGTATATGTTGTTAAAATATCAAAAAATACGAAGAATAAATAAAGGATTTCTTGTAATTGATATTCTATTATACATTATACTTCCTCAATTCAAAACGATTCAGAGGCTTAGAATAAACAAGTCCCGACTATATTTACAATATACAAGTCTTGAGGTTTCCGCGGTGATCTTAATATGGATCTTGGCTTCTTTTAAAAGAGCCCTGAAGATGTCTACTGCAATGTATGACGAAACGTTGGCCGATAGCACAACCAAATCGATTCGGCTTACACCCGGAAGCCAAGATCCATATTTACAATATATTTTTTAATAAGATAAAGAATACCATCTACTTAGCTGATCTTATTATCTTTTTGGTAAAAAAAGAAATTCTTTGATGAGAATTTTTTTTGTGTTTTGGGCTTTTTGAATAGGACACATTGGACTATTTGCCAATACAGTCAGGACTCGTTTATTCTAAGCCTTCTGAATCGTTTTGAATCGAGGAAGTCGCGTTTATTCTAAGTCGAGAGGGACTCCCACCAAGTTATGTATAGATCCTTGATCAATCAGTGTTGGCGTGGGAATTGACGTCATCACGAAGATGTATTCAAATGTTACAAATGTATAATAGAATATCAATTACAAGAAATCCTTTATTTATTCTTGTCTTCGTATTTTTTGATATTTTAACAACATATACAATCAAAGAAGTACAAATTCGATATTGCAAAATCATGAAAAAGCTATCACAGACAGTATTTAATATTTATCATTAATAGTTAATCGTGATAGTGAAATAATTTTACTTTACTTTTAATTTCGAATATGAGCAAGGTGACGAGTAGACAACGGTGATAAGTGTAAATTATAATGTGTATGTATTCTATCTGACCTAACATTAAATCTATAGATATGATTTTCGTTGAGTTCGTAGCATGCAATGAATATCAAAAAAATTAAAATCTTTTGAAAAATATTGTACATTCAATGAGATGAATACAAATGCTCTAATTCATTCTACAAAAAATTTCAAAAATATGTTCGTTTACACCAAGCTTGTCCAACCCGCGGCCCTCGAGGACCCTTGGTGCGGCCCGCGAGCATAATTTAAAAAAATAAAAAAATTTATGATAATACACGTACATAGAAAATAGTATCTACGACTAAAAAAAAAAAGGTCTTCCCAATCTCACTCTTCATCCACATATCTATTTATATATTATATTTATAATAAAATTAGGAATTGAAATTGACGCGACAAAAAAAAAACTTCACTTTTATATTATAACCTGCGGCCCTTAGTAAACCAAATTAAATAAAAATTTTGCTATGTGGCCCGAAAGGTTCAAAAGGTTGGACACCTATGGTTTACACAATGACTAGAGAATGGTGGGAGGTGAAGGAGAAGAAAAAATTTCGAATAAACGAAATTCGGCATTTCAGATAAACGAGACCTAGAATAAACGAGTCCCGAATGTACTTTAGAATAAAACAAACCTGAATGAAATCTAACAAATAGTTTTTGAGATAATAATTCCCAAAGTTCACCTATTTTTTCTGCTGTCCACTAATAATATGTTCCCCCTTAAATAAATGATCTAATTATTACCTGATTCTGGTACATTAATAGGCTCATCTAATAAAGATAAACTTCTTATTTCCCTTTCATTATCTTGGTTTGTATTCGTGCGCATATGAACAACTGAACCGATACCATTTTCTGGTGAAAAATCTATTAATTGTCCTTCGGGTTCTTGTTGATTTCTATTTACATTTTCTTTTAAATCAAGTTGTGAAGGTTTATTTGACTTAACTTTCATGTTGTAAATGACTTTTTGCTTTTCATTTGTCAACTTATGATAATTATATTGCTTGGATTGGCTCTGTTTTCGTTCAAGATTGTTTGATTTATTCTGTTTATGTTTTTCAGTAATTCTTAGCGAACCAGTTGGATTAGAATCAACACTGAGGACGTCAGAAGGTTCCATGGGATTACGAAGATACATATCATCTATGTAACTAGGGTTTCCCCATGTTTTACCAAATGGAGCTCCATGGCCAGTATGGATAAATGAATGTTTTAAAGGTTCACTTATATCATCCGAAGCTTTGGGTCGCATTGAATCAAATAAGCATCTGTAAAAAAATACATAGTACTTTAGACAAACTCTTCTTTTGTGAATTTTTGGATTTTTGGTCATGTTTTCAAGTAAATCCCGACGGCTCGGAAACATCTGAGCCTGTCAACATTTTTTAATTCAGATTTCAAGTTTTTTTTTTTGGTCAATGCAATAAGGTCTAGGTCATCACCCCACCCCACCCCCCTCGGAAAATTTTCTTCGACTTTCCTGCAAATAGGCTAGGTGATTATGTCGGACGGTGCATTTATTCTAAAAATCGCAATAATTCGGCAAATATGTATAAAAAGACCATATGAGATATATTCGCACTGCATTTTTACCTAAATAAAAATATCCAATTTTGATCGCCATTTTCATACTTTCCTTTGCAACATTTTCATTGAAATTTTTTTGTATTTCTATATATTAATCATAATTAACATATTTTGTTTATCATATTTTTATTTAGACATAGTATGTTTATTAATTAAATTAATATAGAATTTATGACAATAAAACGTCTAAAAATGATATTTAACTTTGTTTATTTTTCCACAACAAAATATATAAAAATTTTAATAAAAATTATGTGTTGTATACAAAAGTATATATCAATAAACATCATAGTTCAACTCATTTGAAATAAAAATCAAATTCAGCTATTATAGACCCTATTGAAAATGGTCTACGCATGTATGCCGCGCGCCTAAACTCGCGACAGTAGTAAGCGCGCCTAACGTAGGGTTAAAGTAGCTTAACTATGGAACGCATTGCATTTTAACCTATAATTATTTATCAACGAAAAAGAGGCTGCAAAGATGCATCTAATTCCACCTTTAGGTGAAAAATGAAACTCTGTGCAGATATTGCGTTTTGATACTAACCTCCTCAATTTAGGTGTTGATTAGTTATTATTACAATCAATAACTAATCGTGTTTGTACTTAATTCAACTATATTTTTCAAAAATCCTAAACAATAATTCCGTTTATATAAAAAAACATACCTTGGAAACTGGCCTATATTAAAAGTTTTTTGGTTTTGTCCCTTCCACCAATACAATTCTGCCCGGCCATCTATAACAGCCACTTCGTCTCCCTGTTCTACTTGTAGTTTATCAGGTTCGGAATATGAAACTCGTGCTCGCATTACTTTGGGCCAATGCTGCTGGAAGAATTCAACAATAGATGCAAATGTAGGTCGCTCGCTTGGATCGCGGGCCCAACATCGTAAAAGTAACTGGTAAATATCAGGAGGACATGCTTCTGGATGATGAAGCCTATAAAAAATCATGTTTATTATGAAACAATTGTTTTAAGGGGGTATTCTAGTCTAGAATTTTAAAAATATCGATTTTTTTTCTTCCATATTTTTAAAGATTAGACCTTCAAAAATATATCCTCCAAAGGAATTTTTAAAATTTCAAATATTTACAGAGTTATAGCTATATAAAAAGAAGAAGGCCCAATGTATGGAGCAGGAATCGCCGATTAACAAAATGTAAGTACAGACTACCTGCAACTTTGCTCAAATCTTTAAACATGTTTTTCTCGAAACTACTTTTTCTAATATGTCTAACGAGATTTCTCAAGTTCTAATAAACCGATTAACTTGAAATTTGGTGTGGACTTTCATTATATATCCCTCTATTGTTGGAACTATCATTATGTAAATATTTTGTTTTTTACTATTTTAAAAAAATTCAAAACTGAAAAAAGGGCAAAAACTTTCTTTTCAAACAGCCACCATTTTGTGAAAAATTTTTTTTTTGTTATTTCAGTAGTTCAAACGATAGCGACATTCTTACTAATTAAGAATCTTTTTTCTTTTCTTTTTCAGATCACTAGAAGGGTTGGAATTATGTCAAGAAGGACGCACCCTTATTTTTCACTCCCCCACTTTACCAGCCTGTAATTTTTTCAATTTTCAAATTTTTAATTTTTTTTATTTTTTTTGTATTGTTAAAATATCATTTTTTTATCGAATTTTAAAAAACACCCAAAATTTGTACCCCTAGATTAGAATACCTCCTTAAGGGAGAACATATGAGTAGATGGCAGAAAAAATACGTCAATTTTGGGAATTATTATCTCAAAAACTATTTCAATAATTGAAATGTTTTAAAACTACACTTGTCAAAACAATTAAGAGATCAAAATATTGCTAGAAAATAACTGACCAAGTGCACACATGATAGAGTTCCGGAGTAGGGTGACCAGATTTTAGTTTTGGTAAACCCTGAAATGTAAATGAAGACCCATTTTTTTATTTTATCTTCTATTTTTTATTTTTATTTTATTTTTTTTATTTTCATAAAATTTGTTACCATAATCTGCAAATCTGCACTGTTATGTCCCCTGCTGTATTTTTGACAACCTTTTTTTTTTTAGTCGTCGTCATTGTTTGCAAAACCCAGAGCCCAGAGATCCAGTGTGCAAACCCTGAGACTCCGGGTCAAAACCAGAGACCTGGTCACCCTATTCCGGGCCATTCTCACTTACATGATGTGATCTCTATATTGTTGGCGTGACAATTTATAAAAAAAGAAAATAAATACACCTTAACCACAAACTTAGGAGATCAATAAACATTAGATTTAAAGAGCACATGGCTCACCTAAAATACAACCGGGTTGATAAATCCAGCGTAGCTCATCATATGACTACATTAAATCACACTACAGATATAAGTACTTTAAAACTAATTAAAACATTCAGTAATAATAATCAATTGGACGCAGCAGTAAACTTACAAATCTTGAGGGGTAAGACTAGGATTTTTAATAGTGGTACCGGACCTATCCCAGCTTCAGTCCTTCTAGACCTTGCAGTTGATTGGTCAGAATCATTGAAGCGAGATAAGCCCTTTTAGTATATATATTAGGTTTGACCAAGACTATATCAGTCTGAAACTGTTAGCCTCCTGATGAGGACTTCTTGTGAAGTCGAAACACGTGTCGGGTGACATTGTTTTATTGTGGTTAAGGTGTATATTTTTAGTTTAAGTATATGTTAAATGTAGTATAAAAAAAGAGTTTACCTTTCTCCTTCTCTGTCAATTTTCCGAAGAATTTCTGAACCGTTGAGTCCTACCCACGGTTCTTCACCAAATGTAAACATTTCCCAGACTGTAACTCCGTACATCCACACATCAGACGCATGATTAAAAAGTCTATTTTTTAAAGATTCAGGCGCACACCACGGAAAAGGTACTTTTTTATGTTCGGTCATTACGTAACAATCTTCTTGATTTGGTAACGCCCTCATTAAACCAAAATCTCCAATTTTTACCTGCAAATAATGAGTTCTTGCACTAAATAATTATTTATTTATTTGTATTCCCTAAATATCCATATTTAACTCACTTTATCTTGAGACGTCATCAGAACATTTCGACATGCTAGATCTCTATGTAGAAACCTTTTAACTTCAAGATGTGCCATACCTATAGCGACTTGTGATGCAAATAGATATAAATTAGGTATAGACGTATGTCCACATTGTTTGCGTAACCAATCCAAAAGTGAACCATGTGGTGCAAGTTCTGTCACCATCATAAGAGGTTGTGATAACACCACTCCATACAATCTATTGAAAATATAAATTAATCTATTAAGGAGGTTGGGAATAGGGCATCCAAAAACCCGATAAAATTTCAAAAACCGGTTTTCGGTTTTTCATAAAGTGAAAAACCGGTTAATCGGGTTTTTCATTTAAGTTTAAAAAATGTTTTTAACTATTTAAATAAATTAATATTAAAAAAATAAAACTTATTTAACTATACCTTTTCAAGTTCAAATTGAGACTATTATTTAGTTTCAAATTGGAAATAATAAATTTCAAAATTGAGACTATTCAATTTCAAATTGGGAATAATCAATTTCAAAATTAAGACTTCAATTTCAAACTGTAAATAATCAATTTAAAATTGAGACTTATTAATTGCAAATTGGGAACTATCAATTTTAAATTGGTAAAGTTAGTTTAAAAGCTAGTGTTAAATATGATCTAGGTATTGAAATACCACATATACCAAGTGGTGAAGACAGTAAATATGACTCAAACTGAGCTAAAAAATATTGTTCGAGAAATATCACAAAAATTATTGTTAATTATATCCGATATGTCACTTATGATATATTATATCATAAAAACAAACTTGTTTGTTTAAACGTCAAAATTTATTTAAGAAAAGGTAATCGCAAGGTTTCGATTCACAGAATCATCGTCAGGCTATTAATAAAGATTTAAATTTGAGAACGATGTTATCTCAATAATATTCATGTGACTAATATTATTATTATTGAGATAACGACATCGTTCTCAAATTTAAATCTTTATTAATAGCCTGACGATGATTCTGTGAATCGAAACCTTGCGATTACCTTTTCTTAAATAAATTTTGACGTTTAAACAAACAAGTTTGTTTTTATTTATATTTAACGTCACTACTATTATATTATTATATATAATCATTTATCTAATAAACTTCGCAAGTGGCGTTAAATAAAGTTTTTGAAACTTCTGCGATTTAATCCCCCATTTTGTATTTGCCATTCTGAATCTTGTTAATGTCAAAATCATCATTAGCGATCTCAAAAACACGCAGACAATGAAATAATGATAGAGAAATGTCGTAAAAGCTGTGAGAGAATGAAGCGTTAGTTAGTATTGTGTTAAATGGTATTAAACTTTCGAATGCGTTTTCTAACCTTAAAACGCCTTGTTAGCAAAAATAAAAAACACGTGTTTAATATTATTCGATGTACTACGTGTGTGCAAAGTTTCAAGAATATCGGCGAGTGGCACTTGGGTAGGTTTACTTGTGAGTTTTATCTAACCCCACTGCTACAAATGACGTAATCTTCGATTTGGAACGTATTCACTAGGGTGTTTTTTTTGTTAATCAAATGGGAAAAAGACTCGGTTTGATCTATGAGTCTGAAATTTTGGGACAGTTAACTTTTGATCCAAAGCTAAAACATAGGCCTGCGGGACCGAAAAAAAAAAAAAAAAAAAAAACACCCTAGTATTCACGTCAACCACTTGACTGTGCATCCCGACACAGTCACACACATTTTTTAATATGTGGTTTTCTGTGGAACGTATCTACAGCATAAAAAATAGACTTAACTGTATTACTAAAACTTGTATGTTTTTTGGTTAAAGTATCTCCGTTTTATGGTAAATTATAAAACAAGGAAAATGAAAATGAGAAACAATAGACATGATGCCTAATTTTTTAAAACTATTTTATGATTATCTTACGTGTCTCCTATTTCCAAAAAAATACTTATTTCTGCAGAAAATAAAGGTTTAATCACAAAAATTGACTCTTTTAAAACTAATTTTGAATTTGACGCCAAAACCAGAGCTTCGAACCGTTATTTTTTTCGTTTCGGTTTTTGTTCCGGTTCGAGTAAAAAAATATATTTCGGTTCGGTTTCGGTTTTCGTTCCGCAAAAAATAACGGTTTTTCCGGTTTTCGGTTCAGTTTCGGTTCGAAGCCCTGGCCAAAACGCTCGCAGGTGTCATGGCGCATTTTTGATGTAAACACTCCTTGTCAACTATAATAAATCCTTGTTCCATCGCTAATGTCTCTCGGTTTTAGTTTTGGTAATACAAAACTGAGCAAATTGATAATTTAAAACCACAAAATAATTTATAAACAGTACAGATATTAATGAAACAAAAATGACGTTTACGTAGCCGTGACGTCATACACTCTGACTGGTGTTTTATCAAACATGGCGGATTGCTGTATTTTGTGTTTTTATTTTAACAAAAATCATATTAATCTCGCTTTTAATATAAAAATAAATACATTTTTTAGAATCTTTTTAACCTATTTCATTATTTAAAATCATAATTTCAGTGATACTTTGTTACTGGCATCATGCCTATTTTGTTATGTATAAGGCTTATAGACTCGGGACTTACTGAAACGAATTCAATGCGGTTTTTACCAATAGTTAGATAATTTTTCTATGCAAATTCGTGGCTATTAATATTTTATGAAAATATAAGATTAAAAAAACCTTTATCAAGTCGTGTTTTGTTTCCATGATGTTACAGCATACAACTGTAATTTATATAAAAACATAGTAGCCATTGAATTAAGAATTCTATAATTGACAGTTTGAATATTATATTAATTTAGGTCACTATGATCACGTCTCTTTCAAATATTTTGTCGTATAATTGAATGATTTTTGACACATGTAAACAATCATGCCTATTCACAGTCTATAAAATAATTCATTTACCTAATAAGATTTGGATGATCTAACATATGCATGGCTTGTACTTCTTTAACAAAATCTTCAAAAATCCCAGGTTGATTAAGAGCTTCTGCTTTTAACACTTTTACAGCAACTGAAAGTGTTCTGCCTGTTGGAGTATTCCATTCACCACGACGTACAACACCAAATGATCCATCGCCAAGTTTAACAGATAAACTGAAATCAAAATATATTCATGAAAAAAATAAAAGGAAAGTCATAATTTTTTTAGTTCAAAGTTCTGTCGCTTAATCAAATTTGATTGTTAGACCGGGAGCTAGAAGGAAGTGAGTGGACATAATATGACAACCGGAAACTATGTTCAGATTCGTATACCTGAGACCTCAAAGAACTTAAAAAGTCAAGGTGCCAGTCGGTACTTGGGCGCAATATTTTTTAAAGCGCGAAAAGGTCCTACAAAAGGAAAAAAATGTTTTTTCAAATCAAAACTTTTTTTGTATTATCATTAAGCCTTTCCGCGTAAAAAAGGTCCTTACACTCGTAACTGTAACTCTACTCATTTATTTGTTATAATTTTTTTAAAGTTCATAAAACCTTGAATTTGGATGTTTTCAATCATGAAAATGTACACTTTAAAACTAATATTATCATATTTAAAAAGAATATTTATAATTTTCAAACGAATTTTAACAATATGGTATACTTTAATTTTAAGATTATTACCAGCACCCACCTTTATTTTAATTAACAACAGAAATGAAAATCTGAGAAGTTACTGGTGGCTTTTCTAATGAATGGCCCTAACAAATTATTTAGAGCCGAGTGTAAAATTTGAACATATAAACTTTGGCCTATTCATCAGAACAATCCAAATGCAAAAGGTTTTCATTAAAATCAGCAGTAGACTATCATCAGAAATGAGAGAAAAAATGAAAAATATAACAATGAGTACAATTCCATATTAATAATCCTCCGTTAGGCGCGCGGATTATGTAAATACGAAGTCACTCTTTTAAACACTGTATTTGATTTGCTATAACTCACGATATCACACTAAAACACTTCAAAACTAACAAACTAAGAATATACAAGGAAGTATTTTTAAGAGCTACTAATATTCGATCTATGAATTGAGCACTTGGGATCTTTTTTGTAAGAAATTTAATTCTCTATGATATGCTGCTGTAAGAAATTAAAATAAATAAATTTTTCAACGAGATATTCACGCATAAGTAAAAATGTAAACTGACTCATTGTGGTTGCTCTAGTTACGTTACTTTGGAAGTTATGAAATAATCTTTGTTTGTAAGTACTACTCTGAAGGAAGTTTTTAAACGCCCTGTAGCTCAGAGGGTGTTGAAGATAGACCCCACCTTTCCGTACAATTTTTTACTCAAAATGAACCAAGGAATCGGCTCTTAAAATATCTGTATCCCAAATCGGACCAACCTGTATAATGAATAAAAAGCAAAAAATAAATAAAAAATTTTATATTTCATCCCACCTTAAAATATTATTTGTATTGCCAACATAAAACAATTACGCGGGCGAAGCCGTGGGCAGGTGCGCTAGTTTCTTATAAAGAATACGTAAACAAATTTGGTAATGAATTAAAAAAAGTAATTTTATTATTTTTAAATTAATTATTTTGTAGTTTTTTAAGATATTTGGTCTCCTCCCCCACTTCCGATGCCTGCTAACGTAATACTTGAACGCCCCCAAATAACTAATCTCTTTTTAATTAAAAAACATAATTTTACTGGAATTTAAATTGTTTTTTACCTGACATCTTTTTCTTGAATAAGACATGTTAAACTTAATGTCAATGCATCTACATTTCCTTTTTTTAATGTTCCAGTCTGTTTTGTACTTGGTATAGACGATGTTGGTTTTAATTTGCTTAAAAGACTTTTTTTCCATTGTTGAGTTTTACGTTTTTTTACAGCATCAAGTAATCGTCGAGCGGCTGGTTTTCCTAAACCTACTTTTTCAAGATCTTCTGCTTGGACATATTCAAAATGCTGCAATCTTGTTATTTGTAAATCATCTCGAATTCTCGCCACAAACTGAGACAGTTGTACTTCATTTAATAACTCATATAACCATTCGATGTTGTCTTCTTCACACATTATATTAGCATTCTATATTATTGAATTAGTTCATTTGATCTAAAAAAATATTCAAAATATTTCATAATATAATCTTTATACGCAGATTTGAAGTAACGTGGGGCGAATTTTCATTCAAATGCCGTTTGCATGCAACATCAAGCATGTCAAATGTGACCCACAACAAATATTTTTGCGGTCCAGCCAACGAAACGGTACATAAAAATAATAACGACCCAAAAAATTCACCAATGACTGCTTTACATCGTAATGCGTTCAAAAATATTAGTTTAAATTAAATTGCCCTTGTTCTTTCTTTATTTCTGTACTTTTCGAAATAAATCTACCTTATTATGAATATTGAAGTTTGTTTTCTGCGATCCAACTAAACTTAAACTTTTTTATTTTGGCCGATGTTAACCTTTGAGTTTGACATGCTTGCTTTACATAGATACCCGTTTCCTTTCACAAGCAATTTCTTAAAATCGACAAAATAATATGTTTGTGATAACCACTAGATTATTTATCAACAGTTTAATTTTTTACTTTAACTCTAACTTCTAAATTCAAACCAATATTTACTTGAACTTTTTCTAATAATTGATCAATAATAATTTTGACATTCACATATAACCTTTTTATAAAAATTAAAAACCTATTCATAATCACTTATAAATTAGTTTTCAATTAATTATGTTGAATTAATTTACTTCATATAATTATAACCTACATATATACACACCTGTACAAGAAAATTATATTATAATATTGCACAAAATGAAAGACATACGAAATTTTATCTACTCATAGGTGAACTACTGATACATATCAGGACCATAATGTTTTAAATAAATACTTGTTTTTATTACCTTTAAATTAGCAAGTATTTATAATTATATTATACTAAGAATTTCCGAAGATAGTAAATATTTAAAACTACGCACGGAGATGACATATTGTGGTAAACAGCACGTAAACGACATAAACAGTTAAAGGGTAACAAAACGGATACCATCTTAGACAAAGAAAGATATAGGGTCTATTCGGAAAACGATCAATTCCATTAGTTGGCAAAATATTATAAACCAGACTTGATTGGCACTGGGGATGCTGGGGATCATCTGATTTTTAATTCTTTCTGATAGTTTTCACAATCATTATTATTTGGTTAACGTAGTCGATAGTGGTAGTTTTACTTATATAATTTATATTGTCAGATAGGACCTTATCAAAAGTATATAAAAATGTTTCATGTGAAACAAGAAGATACAGAAGAAGAAACCAATCTTCTGCAAGATATTGAAATATATGATGAATTTTCAATACATTATAACATATATTAAACATACTATGTATATGTATATATAATATATGATTATAAGCAAGAATACCAGATAATGAAATACAATTTAATATTAACAGGTTGACTGCCATGGCGGTCGTATACGAACGACCACCTGGACCACCTGTAGCCGGCCAAATTTTTGTTTTTTGTATAGTATACGACCGCTGAGATACAAAAACATCGCATATAGGCGAGCGGATTATCGAGTCTAGCTCGCTTAGAAATGACAGTAACCGACCAAACGACGTTCTAGTGGCTAAAAATGATTTTAATAAATTCTTTATATTTTTCTGAGAAAAAACATCTATATACATGATATTTTTTTATGCGGTCCTTCAATAGGTACACACATTTTTTTGTTTAATAAATCTAAATCTGCATTAAAAAATCTGAAAAAATTATGTAAGCTTCATTGGATTAAAATGAACATTTTTTGTCTCATAAACTTTTTTTTAAAATCTATAGTTTTGAAGATAAAAAATATTTTAACTTTAAAAATAGCGAAAAATTCGTATATTTGTGATTTTTTTTCTCGGAAACTAATTGTGCAATCAGAATAAAACAAAAACAAAAAGAATCCGCCAACTTTAAACTATAACTATATTTTTTTTCATTTTGATCATTACTGTAATTAAATGTAAAAACTTCATTAGAGCCGAACTCACTCTTTGCGCCGTAAAACGATACCATGGCTGGCTACAATTTTCGTTTAATAATTGAAATATTTAAATACTGGAATGAAAGCATCAATAAAAACACTTTAGAATATTTTTATTGCACATTTATTTGTCACGATTATTTTCTTTATTATAATATTATACTTATCAGAACATCTACAAAAAATATTTCTGTTCTTGTTGCGGAAAATTTCCTTGTACAGTTAAAACATGCTCTTGTTTGGATTTAGATTTAAAATGTTGTTCAGTTTGTGGATGTTCTGATAAGTGTAACAATAAAGAAAATAATTGTAACAAATAAATGTGCAATAAAAATATTCTAAAGTGTTTTTATTGAAACTTTCATCCCAGTATTTAAATATTTCAATTATTAAACGAAAATTGTAGCCAGCCATGGTATCGTTTTACGGCGCAAAGAGTGAGTTCGGCTCTAATGAAGTTTTTACATTTAATTACAGTAATGATCAAAATGAAAAAAAATATAGTTATAGTTTAAAGTTGGCGGATTCTTTTTGTTTTTGTTTTATTCTGATTGCACAATTAGTTTCCGAGAAAAAAAATCACAAATATACGAATTTTTCGCTATTTTTAAAGTTAAAATATTTTTTATCTTCAAAACTATAGATTTAAAAAAAAAGTTTATGAGACAAAAAATGTTCATTTTAATCCAATGAAGCTTACATAATTTTTTCAGATTTTTTAATGCAGATTTAGATTTATTAAACAAAAAATGTGTGTACCTATTGAAGGACCGCATAAAAAAATATCAGATGTTTTTTCTCAGAAAAATATAAAGAATTTATTAAAATCATTTTTAGCCACTAGAACGTCGATTGGTCGGTTAGTGTACTCGAAATAGCTGTAATCCGCTCGCCTAATATGACTGCTAGTTTTAAGATTACTAATTAAATATTAAAAACGACTATTTTTATTTTTTTATTGCGAAAATGAGTACGATTTTAAATTTTTTTCTATTTGGCATCTGAGCCTTTTTTATGATTTCTTTATGGCAGTCAACCTGTTAAGTGTTGAAATAGTAGGTACTGTTTGACATAACACGCGCATGCGTAAATGTAAAAGTAAAAGAAAACAAAATTTTTTATTTTAACAAAACAAACTACGTTTTTTCAACTTGTACCCCTCCAAATAGCTTAAGCTATATATTTCAGACAAAAGTTGATAATTATCTGAAATATTTGTCTGAATATTTTGACTTGATCGGCACAAGACTTGCTTCCTCGCAATATCGAAGATACGGCAAGCTTTGTGATCGTTTCAGATTGAGACAAAAAAAATGTTTTCCGATTTCAAAATTTTAAATTTATCTTTCCGTTTCACGTCAAGACAAACACTTTTCGTTCTGTCTTTCTGTCTGTCTGTTCGTCCGTCCGTCCATCTGACCCCTGAATCCTTGTCACCCGCATACTCATGAACCACTGAACCAATATTATTGAAACTTGGTCGAATGGTTGGGTCTGGCTTAAGGACGGTCCCATTTCAAAATCATCAAAATCGTGAGTAAGAGGGAGGGGTGACATTCCAAAATTTTTTTTTTAAGATATCTCAAGAAGGACACATTTTACGTGAAAATTGTATAGAATATTTTTTGCAGAGCATTAAATTTCCTATTATATGGGTCTACAACGTTTGTTGTAAAATATTCCCTTACAAAGACTTATCTCAATTTATTTTAAAAAATTGTATTTTGTTTTTCTAAATTGATATATGCTTTAAATGTCATTTTGACGTTTTAAAAGTCATTTTGGTGTTTTAAATGTCATTTTGATGTTTTAAATGTCATATTGACGTTTGCATAAATTTAGATTTAGATTGAAATTGTCAAAAAATTAAAAATATACGAAAAAATAATTTTTTAATAAAATTGTATAAAAATTAAATAGTTAACTATTCATGGCAATTTATCTAAATACTATCGGTTTTTATTTAAATTGTTCAATAATTAACTACCTTTGATGAATTTAGCACAAGGAAACACTGTGCATTTAGTTGGTAGATGTTTTTTAGGTTTCCGTAGAAAACCTTATAGTTTCGCCACGTCCGTCGTTTTAAATTTTAAGCCGATTAAGATGAAATTTGGTATACGGATGAAGACTGATAACACAAAAACTGAAATGATAAGATTTTTGAAAAAAAAATTTATTTATGGACCCCCTTTCCATAGACTCAAAAGTGAACTTAGATTTTTTTTTCACTTACCCCATTGTGTGGGGTGTCATTATTTAAGACTCCTAAAATTTAATAAAACATGTTAAATGACATTTTGATTAACCCTTCAGTCACGATATATTTGCGACAAAGTCGTGATTAGAGTGCCCCCCCCCTTAATTTCTAAACTATCTATTCAAAAAATCAGAAAAAAATCGAGAATGTAGTTTTTAATTAGTACTTCTACTGAAAATTATAACGAACACTGTCAAAAATATTTTGGACTCCCCTCCCATAGACTGAAAAGTGAACTCACATTTTTTTTCACTTACCCCATTGAGTGGGGTGCATTAGATAGGTCTCCTAAAATGCATTTTAACTCTTCAGTCACAATATATTTGCATTTAAATGTTATTTAAGCTAACTTTATTTATTCTATAAAATTAAGAATTGAAATTGGCGAGACCAAAAAAAAAAAAAAAGGTCTTCATATTTATATTCTAACTTGCGGGCCCTTAGTAAATTGAATTTATGCTATGCTGCCCAGAAGGTTCAAAAGGTTGGACACCTATGTTCTAAACTATCGATGCAAAAAATCCAAAATAAAATCCAGAATGTAGCTAATACTTTCAATGAAAATTATAACAAACACTGTAGCTAAAATAGTTTATAAAAAAAATAACTCTTGTCAACACGCACTTGCCGTTTTATTTATACATCATGATTCAGAAGAAATTACACAAGTTAACACTTTTTGTTAATAAATTGAATATAATAGTATGATACGTAATTGACGTATATCTTATTTCATATTTTATACAAAGTGCATTTTTGAGCATGTCTCGACAAAGGACAAGACCGCCCGAGCGGTTTGTCGGATGCCGCCAAGGTAATAAATCCACCCTTGCCGGTAGAAGGGAGGTTTATTGCCTCTGACACGACTCGCATTCTCAACCATCTGGGTAAAACCCGGACGGTTCACACGCCGAATAGGTTCTCCCACCTTCAACCAACCACACTCAGAAACGGGTATATAAGACAGAAATAATTCTGTAGAAATCAGTCTCCTTCGGGAGGACTCAACTGACGATCATTAGCCACTCCGTGGCGCTCTTGCTGCTAACGCCCCAGTACTGCTGTCTTACTGCACATTGTGGTCGTTACCAGTATTTTGATATTTAGCCACGACGTGGCGCCCTTGCTGCTAACGCCCCAGTACTGCTGTCTTACTGCACATTGTGGTCGTTACCAGTGTTTTGATATTTAGCCACGACGTGGCGCCCTTGCTGCTAACGCCCCAGTACTGCTGTCTTACTGCACATTGTGGTCGTTACCAGTGTTTTGATATTTAGCCACGACGTGGCGCCCTTGCTGCTAACGCCCCAGTACTGCTGTCTTACTGCACATTGTGGTCGTTACCAGTGTTTTGATATTTAGCCACGACGTGGCGCCCTTGCTGCTAACGCCCCAGTACTGCTGTCTTACTGCACATTGTGGTCGTTACCAGTGTTTTGATATTTAGCCACGACGTGGAGCCCTTGCTGCTAACGCCCCAGTACTGCTGTCTTACTGCACATTGTGGTCGTTACCAGTGTTTTGATATTTAGCCACGACGTGGAGCCCTTGCTGCTAACGCCCCAGTACTGCTGTCTTACTGCACATTGTGGTCGTTACCAGTGTTTTGATATTTAGCCACGACGTGGCGCCCTTGCTGCTAACGCCCCAGTACTGCTGTCTTACTGCACATTGTGGTCGTTACCAGTGTTTTGATATTTAGCCACGACGTGGCGCCCTTGCTGCTAACGCCCCAGTACTGCTGTCTTACTGCACATTGTGGTCGTTACCAGTGTTTTGATATTTAGCCACGACGTGGCGCCCTTGCTGCTAACGCCCCAGTACTGCTGTCTTACTGCACATTGTGGTCGTTACCAGTGTTTTGATATTTAGCCACGACGTGGCGCCCTTGCTGCTAACGCCCCAGTACTGCTGTCTTACTGCACATTGTGGTCGTTACCAGTGTTTTGATATTTAGCCACGACGTGGCGCCCTTGCTGCTAACGCCCCAGTACTGCTGTCTTACTGCACATTGTGGTCGTTACCAGTGTTTTGATATTTAGCCACGACGTGGCGCCCTTGCTGCTAACGCCCCAGTACTGCTGTCTTTACTGCACATTGTGGTCGTTACCAGTCACTGTGATATCCATAAAACTTTCCTGGTGGGTTTCCGACACCAGGCTACGCCGCTCACGGAAGTCACCACCAGGTCAGCTCCTGCCGTCTCCTACGACTCCGACGCCCGCACCGCCGCCCTCGGACGCTATCTCCAAGTCTGCCCTCGGACATCGCCTCCAGGCCCGCCTTCGAACGTCGCGTCCTGACCCGCTCACCACGCCGACGCCCCCGCCGTCGCGCACGCCGCCCAGGCTTTCGCGGTCACCACCTCTATGACCCCTCTACGCGACGCCCCGCCGTCGCCATCTCAACCGCATCCTGGACGCCTGCGACCCCGTTTACTATACTAAACTATACAATAACTTAACAAACATTATTGTAAATTCACATTATTATTGTTCTAAATAAACTAAGAAAAAAAAACATCATCTGTCTCTCTCTACAAGGAATGCAAACTTCAACACAAGCATTTTTGTTCTAACAAATTAATATAAATAATAAATAAATAATACCATGGAAACAAAGTACACAAATGACACAAACTCTGTGATGTGTCAAAAAATGTTATTTACCAAAAAAATAAGTGTTCAATATTATTGAAAAATCTATTCAACTACACCAAACTCGACCCCCATCCCACCCACAGGGGGTGGGGGTGGGGGCAACTTTGATATCTTAAATAGAAACTCCCAATTTTTATTGCAGATTTGGATGGTGCGTCAAAAAATACGTTACTTTTGTCTGAAACATTTTTTTGTATTCGGGCAGATGGCGCTGTAATTGCTGTCCGAAAAGACAAATTTTGTAAGAGAAATTTCCGACTAAAAAATCAAACGGCCGTACTATGGTCATGGTGCGGTCGTGTTATGGCCGTGGTGTGGCCGTGTGGTGCTGCCGTGTGGTCGCGGCCCTGGTGCGGCATTGATGTGGCCGTGGGTGTGGCCATGGTGCGACCGTACGGCCGGGCTTGTTTCACAAACAAACTTAATGCTGCCGTGGTACAGACCGCCCGGCCGTGGACCGGTCGTGGTTGTACGCATCATGGCCGCACCTACGGCCGCACCACGGCCACATCACGACCGCACCATCGCGATGGTAGCGACGCGTTCAGTGGTAAAAAACAAAACTAACACAATCGGACAGTGGCGTAGCAAGGGGGGGGGGGGGCAGGGTTGCCAGACGTCCTGCCTGAAGCGGGACAGTCCCGCCTGAGGCGGGACAGTCCCGCCTGAGGCGGGACAGTCCCGCTACAGGATAGCTTGTCCCGCGTCCCGCTCAAAAATTCAAATGTCCCGCTTAAACATCATTCGACACCGTAATGATTCTAGTACACATGCGTTTGACCGGCTGAGCGAGCGCTACTTCAGTGCATTATTTGGATTCAGAATGTGCAAGCGCAAATCTTTATTTTTAATTTTTTGTCATAACTCAGGCGTTCATAAAATACAGATGTTTTTTACATCTTAAAATTATCAAACGAAATATACATTTGGCGAACATTTTATGATATATTAGGTAGAATCATAAATTTGCACTGCCCAGTCATAAAATTGTGTACAATAAATCCTTCTAATAAAACGTAGGTACAGTATAATTTCAAGAAATCTCATACAAAGTACAATTTAACAATTGTAGTAATTATCTGTTTCCAAAATTTTCTATAATAATGAACAGCATGCGTATTAAACATTAAATATTTGCGTTTACTAACTCATTGTGATTTTTTTGTATTCATCTTGATGAAATTAACTTACCACAATATTTATGTTTTATTATTTATGTTAATGTGTTTATAACTGTGATAATATGTTTATATATTATGTATGTATGAATTTATTTGTATTGTAAAAAATAAAAAAAATGAATTTTTCTGCAATTAGAATTACTATCCCCCCCCCCCTCCGGAGACTATGTCCCGCCAGAGCATTTGAGAAATCTGGCAACCCGGGGGGGGGGGGGGGCAAGGGGGACTATCATGCCCCGGCCGCTACTCGCAGAGGGGCACCAAATGGTCCCCAAGACGACGATATTCTATATATTATATTACTTTATGTTTTTCAGGGGCGCCAAAAAGGTATCGTGCCCCGGGCGCCAATTACTCGTATGCTAGCTACGGCACTGCAATCGGGTCAAATGTCATCTAACCTAACTTAATCGATGTTTAGTAAACAATTAAATCACTGATTATATACGTTCAATTAGAGTATTTTATTTCTTTTATAAAGAAAATAAGTAAAACTAATGAAAAATACTAAAAATACCTGCAGGGTTTTCTTAAAAAAAATATCTGCCTTGGGAACCACGGGACTTTCTTATACGTGAATTGTATACGTGATTCTTTGTTTATTAAAACATTTCTAACAAACTAACAAGATAGAACAAAATGAATAGTATACATAGGTAATATTATTCTCTTCATTATATAAAAAGTGATTTTTTTAACGTAATAACTGAAAACGGATGTTTACTCTCGTAAATTTTTGGATTTTTGAATTATTTTTGAAATAAGAAAAAAATGTTTCAGATAAAAAAATTTCGAGTATGTTATTATCTATAATTTATTCCCCATACATTTTTTTCCAACATTTATGATTTAGCCAGAAATAATTTTTTTATGTAATTATTTAGATTCACCTACACTGTTCACTCTCAGTATTACGTATAAGAAAGTCCCATGGTACCTACGGCAAACACACACACTGTTTAATCTCTGTAATACGTATAAGAAAGTCCCATGACACTCATGGCAGATATTTCTCCTCTGTTATGAACCATTTGAATTAAAATAATTTTTTTTTTCAAAAATTCGTTTTTACGAAAAAATGAATAGAACATAAATTATAAATATAGATATTACCTACATTTTTTAACTTGACCATTTTTCTCTACTTCGCACTGTTTCAGAGTAATTCGAAAAATTCAAAAATCGACGTAGGCAAACATCCGTATCCGGTTGAAAGATCGTTTTCAAAAATAGGACGTTTTCTTCCCAGACAAAAATTAATTTTAAATATAAAATATCACCCTTCTACGATTTGTCGTATTTGAGTTACAGCGCTTACAGACAGACAGACGGACACACAGACATCATGGCGAAAATAGTCAGAATGGATTCAGGGAAGGTCATATAGATAATTCCATCAAAATCCAGAGTTCGAAAAAAATCGGCTTCACTATACTTACTTATACTTTATACTTATATTTCATATACCTACATGGTATAAGAAAGTAAAAACTACCAATAAAATGTACTGTTACGTATAGGTTAGGTTATTTCTTTTTTTATGAAATTAAAACCGAAATTAGTAAAACACTTAGTTCTCGATAGCTAATATAATTCTTTAAATAAACATAAGAATATTATTCATGTATGATACATAAATAGTAGAGATCAGATCGGGCCTTAAAAAGTAGCCCGATCCGGTCCGTAACTTTTTTTTCGGCCCGGGCCAATCTGATCTGATTTATGCGGTCAGGACCCAGCCCGGTCTGGTTTATATTAAGGTTCGATCCGACCCGGTCGAAATATTACAAACAAAAATTAAGCCCGGTTCGATCCGATCCGAAATTCGGACCGGGATAAATTCAGATCGGATCGGGTTGGCCCGGCCCGATCTGATTTCTACTATCTATGCATGTGCGTTAATCCCACATTATTCAATTCCTAGCTAACTGATATTGTAATCGATTTATTAATTGTCGTTTTGCAGGGAGATTTGGAAGTTAAAGAAGAACATCTGAGTGACACCGACATTCAAAACGAGCAAAAAGATAATGAAGATCTCACAATCAGTGATGAAACTAAATACAGTGATAAATATTTAAATCCAAGCAATGAAATTAAAACTGATTGTAAATATGAACCAGTTTAGTTTTATTAGTCCAAGTAAATTAGATATTTTAGAAGAACAAATTCATCAAGTTTTGATACTTTGTCCACGAACTCTTAGTAGGGTTTAAATAAGAGCCCGAAAAGTTCCCACCTAAATCGTGGTTGGAACATCCCCTTTCACGTAAAAAAACTACCCCCAAAATGAAATTTATTCCAGTTTTTCCCATTTTTCATCCTCTTCTACATAAAATTCTACGTAAAAAATGTCATGTGCACTATTCGGTTAATTCCCAGCCTACTCTCGCAATCGTTACTCAAAGTGTAGGGTAGTTTTGGGAATGCAGCGAAAAATCGGCGTAACAATAGTTTTTAACATAGGTACATATTTCCAAAACGGTTGATTTTACGTAAAAAATGATCATGATAAAAATTATAGAACTAAATCTTCTCTATGAGATCCATGCACCACGATTTTTTTTCATTGATTTTTTTGCTCTTTTTCACAAACGTACATTCCATATTTTCAGCTCTTTTCCATACAACCCATTGAGTACAACTTTTAACAAACTTTAATTTAGTAGTTTACCCTCGTAAGTCTATTCCACTAAGTTTTGTATATTTTTATTGATTTTATGTTGGCTTCTTGGATCATCGTCAGAAAAATAATGTTTTGTCATTTTGTCATTCGAAAAGTCATTTTTTGGTTTTTCTCAATTTTAAGCGGTTTCATGAAAAATAAACCATCAACATATATATACCATTTTAAAGTAGACATTAATTCAACTGTTAAAATGAGCCCAGACAGAATATTAAAATCGAAAAAAACACCAATAAAGTTTTCCGTGGAAAATTTAGGTTTTTTTTCTAAAAATGTAAATATCTCGGAAATTACTTGTTTTCCAGATTTTAAAAAAATCATGCTTATTCAATGCAAAAAAAGGTATACTTGCACAAAATTTCATGTAAATTGAATTATTTTTACGAAAGAAAAAATAAAAAACCAAAAAATCAGTTTTCCGCTATTTTCTCGGAAAATTTGAGGTTATATGATGTTTTTATTATCTATAACTTTTGCATTGTACGTTTTCCGCTAGGAGGTCACATTTCGCTGAAAATAGCAAAAAAAAACACTATCAACTCCTAAACAGCACCTCCATTTAACAATTTCCCTTTATCTCGTGTTTAATTTTTGTTTTTTCTCTTTATTATAACCTTAACTAAATTTTCCGACTAATCCTTGCCTGTTATTAATTTTTATTTTTTCTAGGCTTCAAAATCCGCTTTGGCACCGGTCTATAGTGTTATAAAGTAATTTGGTCAGGTATAAGTTTTAATTAACATATTCTAATATACACAAAATTAATTATGGGATTAAAATATTCATCACAATAAGGGCCTTCTTCAAAGATCTGTAATTATTAAAAATTGATGTAGATAACATAAAAAATAAAAAACATTTTAACTTCTAACACTTAAAATTTATAGTTTTCAATGCTTTTTACAGGTTTGAGTTTTATTTATTGCTTCCTCGCAATATCGAAGATACGGAAACTATGTGATCGTTTCAGATTGAGACAAAAAAAATGTTCTCCAATTTCAAAATTTTAAATTGATTTATCCGTTTCACGTCAACGCAAACACTTTTTGTTCCGTGTCTGTCTGTCTGTCCGTGTGTCCGTCCGTGCGTCCGTCCGTGTGTCCCCTGACTCCTTGTCACACGCATAACTCATGAACCACTGAACCGATATTATTGAAACTTGGTCGGATGGTTGGGTCTGGTTTGAGGACGGTCCCATTTCAAAATCATCAAAATCGTATGTAAGGGGGAGGGGTGACACCCCAAAATATTTATTTTTTCAAGATATCTCAAGAACGACACATGTTACGTAAAAAAATTATAGAATATTTTTTGTAGAGCATTAAATTTCCTATAACATGGGTCTACAACGTTTGTTGTAAAATATATATTAAAAATATGTATCTCATTTTGCTTTAAAAATTCGTCATTTTTTTTTTAAATTGATATTTTCTATTACATGTTAAATGTCATGTTGACGTTTTAAATGTCATTTTGGCGTTTTAAATGTCATTTTGACGTTTTAAATGACATTTTGACATTTTCATTTTAGATTTAGATTGAAATTGTCAAAAAATTAAAAATATATGAAAAAATATTCAGATGCGTTTTAAGAAAAATTTCGAACTATAGTGGAGTCATATAACCGAATTTTTTTTTTGAATAAAACAATCTCTCCCTACAGCAATTTTATGATTTTAAAATGTTCTAGGGATCAAGAGTAGTTCATAACTGAGTTTGTGGATTAATCCGTTTTCTGCGCGGTACTTTTTTCACGACTTTTCCGGAAATTCATCGATTTTTCCTGTTTGCGGTTCGATTTTTCGCGAATATCTCCGCTTCTACTTGATCAATATCGACCAAAAAAAATAGGGTCACTCATAAGGAACCCCTCTATCGATCTGTGGGAGGCGGAATACTATAACTTAATTTCTAACCTCAAAAAAAATTACAAACTGCGTATATAACAGATTTTTCATTTTTTCTCAATTACTTTGCAACAAGTATGAATATTTTGATGAAAATAAGGAAACATATACCTCTTATGATCCTTAATAAACTTACCAAGTTTTATTTCAAAATATATAAAATTGCCGCTAAAATTTATATTTTCAAAAAAAAATTGATTGGCGCGCCATCTTTGGGCAAACCATCGTAGAGCAATTTTTTTATCGCAAATTGTAGGGTATTTTATGCCCTTTTAAATGATGTATATATACATACCCATACATTCTGAAACAAAAAAGTTATTAAGATTTTTCTGATCTGATTTTTGCTTTTTCGGATTGTTGCCGTAAATACATTTTTCCCGCTTAACTATCATTATTGTTCAAAACAAATTACAAAATTTAAAATCTAGTTAAAAGATGAGTGTTTGAAACAAATTTAAAATATTTTTGCTATATTAATTTGTAGGTCGCTCCAAAAATTCAGAAATTTTAAAATTTCACCCGCATAATTAATCAGTTTTTGTTGTTAAAAATATATTTCCATACATGAAATTTTTATTTTTAGTAATGAAATAGGTTAAAAAAATTAAGTCTTCTAACAGATTCACTTGTACGAGAGCTAGCTTATGGATATTTATTTCATTTGGTAGTCCTACAGGAAAAGATGGTCCATATAAAAACGACTTCATTCTTCATTACACATGAATAATTGAAACTTTTGATTAATCTGATGATTCAGAAATAACTGTTAAGCTAATGAGGTTTGGTTAAAATATATATTTTGCGTATTCGTCTGTAATTTTATGTTGTTCTAATAAATAACTTTGAATTTAATAAAAAAAATTTTCTCGTTACTAAAAATAAAATTTCAAATAAAATATATTTTCAACAACAAAAACTGATTAATTTGTGTGGGTTTTGGGGTGACCTACTAATTAATATAGTAAAAATATCTTAAATTTGTTTCAAACACTCATCTTTTAACTAGATTTTAAATTTTGTAATTTGTTTTGAACAATAATGATAGTTAAGCGGGAAAAATGTATTTACGGCAACAATCCGAAAAAGCAAAAATCAGTTCAGAAAAATCTTAATAACTTTTTTGTTTCGGAATGTATGGGTATGTATTTATACATCATTTAAAAGGGCATAAAATACCCTACAATTTGCGATAAAAAAAAATTGCTCTACGATGGTTTGCCCAAAGATGGCGCGCCAATAAATTTTTTTTTTAAATATAAATTTTAGCGACAATTTTGAATATTTTGAAATAAAACTTGGTAGGTTTATTAAGGATCATAAGAGGTATATGTTTCCTTATTTTCATCAAAATATTCATACTTGTTGCAAAGTAATTGAGAAAAAATGAAAAATCTGTTATATGCGCAGTTTGTAATTTTTTTTGAGGTTAGAAATTAAGTTATAGTATTCCGCCTCCCACAGATCGATAGAGGGGTTCCTTATGAGTGACCCTATTTTTTTTGGTCGATATTGATCAAGTAGAAGCGGAGATATTCGCGAAAAATCGAACCGCAAACAGGAAAAATCGATGAATTTCCGGAAAAGTCGTGAAAAAAGTACCGCGCGGAAAACGGATTAATCCACAAACTCAGTTATGAACTACTCTTGATCCCTAGAACATTTTAAAATCATAAAATCGCTGTAGGGAGAGATTGTTTTATTAAAAAAAAAAAATTCGGTTATATGACTCCACTACTAATATTTTTTAGTAAAATTGTATAAAAATTAAATGGTTAACCAATTCCAGGCAATTTATCTGAACACTATCGGTTTTAGTGAATTTAACACGAGGAAGCACTGTGCATTTACTTGGCAAATGTTTTTTTTTCTCTATTGTTGATTTAATTGGTAATCACTTTGAAAATATATTACTTTTGTAAGAACCTTAAAAACATCTACCAAGTAAATGCAGTGTTTCCTCGTGCTAAATTCACCAAAAGTAGTTAATTAACTATAGAACAATTTAAATCAATCTGTATATTACTCCCAAAACCCAGCAATAAAACCCAGTGGGTTGAGCTGTTTTTTTGGAAATTTTCTTCTGATGCTCTTGGGCGAGATACATGTTAATGTGGCTTATAAAAGTAATTAAGAACAGTTTTAGAAATACTGACATTAAGATAAATATATATTTTCTCATTATTTCACTATTATGCCGCTGTCAAATTAAGTTACGTATTTAAATTTCTAATATATTTTTAAATCCTACGTGTCTTTGTACAAATTAGTATTTAAACATCGAAAGTTTTAGTGGGCGTTGGAGATCGTAGCAAACTAGACTTTTTTCTTATATAATTGAGTCGTTCAGTAGCAATAACGATTGACATCATTTTATAGTCGATTTTCTAATTTTGAGACTACAATACATTCAAATAATTTGTACAAAAAAAACATACGTACCTTATAACAGTCTTACACAATACTGAAATACACTAACAATAAGCATACATTTTTAAATACAATTTAAAAATTTAGCTACCATGGATGCCACGGAACTTTCTTATACATAATACTGACAATGAATAGTGTACGCATTTCTAATTTTAACAGAAGAATATTTCTGACAAACTAATAAAAGAATTGAAAAAAAATAATAGAATATAAAATGTAGATCAAAATATTTTCTACTTTTATCTAATACATTTTGCTTCCTCGCAATATCGAAGATACGAGAAGCTTTGTGATCGTTTCAGATTGAGACAAAAAAATGTTCTCCGATTTCAAAATTTTTTTTGAAATTTTTTTTAAATTGATTTATCCGTTTCACGTTAAGGCAAACACTTTTCGTTCCGTGTCTGTTGTCTGTGTGTTCATCCGTCCGTCCGTTTGTCCCCTGAATCCATGTTACACGCATAACTCACGAACCACTGAACCGATATTATTGAAACTTAGTCGGATGGTTGGGTCTGGCTTGAGGACAGTCCCATTTTAAAATCATCAAAATCGTGTGTAAGGGGGAAGGGTGACACCCCAAAATATTTATTTTTTCAAGATATCTCAAGTTACGTGAAAGTTTTATTTATTTATTTTATTATTTTTTCTAGCGCACTTCTCGTAAGAGATAGAAAAAAGTTTGGTACATAATATTGATCTGAAAAGATTAACGTCATAAAATTATTTTCAACAATATGTCCCATTATTGCGCTATAACAAAAACAAAGTTTTTTTTAAATCGAATACTCTGTAACGTTTTATGTCTTTCGATGTCATTTTTTAACCTCTACGTTAACGTCTGTTCATTTTTTGATTTAGTGACAATGTTACTAAATTATAATTTTTTTCCAAAAAATAATCGATATGCAGGCTCAACCATAAAAAATCGTACCTAGCGACCTCGTTTTTTTTGAAGCGATGAATTTTTTTAGCAATAATGTTAGTCCTGGTAAAGAGTAACATTTTGATAATAAACAATTTTAATTTAATTCTACAGGATGTTAATAAAAAATGTCAAAGTTTGTAATCTTCAAAATGATAAAACTCATTTTTTTCAAATGTGACTACCCTTTTTTTATTTCACCATTCGATGGGTATTTTTCTCCTTTTCAAATTGTATAGGGGACGTTCTATGTCTAAAACCCCATAGTTATTTCTTCAATAATTTTCACAGAAGTAACCATTTCATAACATTTTTAAGGACCGAAGTAGGCTGTGCTGGTGCAAAACAAATGCCAAAATGTAAGTACTTAAGTATCAATGTAACATTTGATTAAATTTAATAATTAAAAATTAAAACGGATAATTTATTTTATTTTAACAAAAAGAAACAAAAATTGAAATGTTAAAAAAAATAGTTTAGTTCTCCATGTTTCATTAGACACCAAATTAAACATTTCTGTATTGTGTACTTTTTCTCTAAAGTTGATGATTTCTGAGTAAAAAAATCTTGAATGTTCAAAATTTTGTAAGATATCTAAAGTTTAGGTTGTTTTTTTGTTTGTTTGTTTTATTTAAAAGTTTTCAATGAAAGATCTGTGTTTTTTCACGTAAAAAAGATTACTAAATAAAAACTATATCTAGGTTCCTATTTAAAAAACATCTGCCAAGTAAAAGCACAGTGCTTCCTCGTGCTAAATTCACCAAAGGTTGTTTATTATTCAACAATTTAAATAAAAACCGATAGTATTTATATAAATTGCCTGGATTGGTTAATCATTTAATTTTTATACAATTTTACTAAAAAATATTAGTTCGAAATTTTTCTTAAAACGCACCTGAATATTTTTTCATATATTTTTAATTTTTTGACAATTTCAATCTAAATCTAAATTTATGCAAATGTCAAAATGACATTTAAAACGTCAAAAGGACATTTAAAACGCCAAAATGAAATACTTTACAACAAATGTTGTAGACCCATATTATAGGAAATTTAATGCTCTACAAAAAATATTCTATAAAATTTTCACGTAACATGTATCGTTCTTGAGATATCTAGAAAAAATAAATATTTTGGGGTGTCACCCCTCCCCCTTACATACGATTTTGATGATTTTGAAATGGGACCGTCCTCAAGCCAGACCCAACCATCCGACCAAGTTTCAATAATATCGGTTCAGTGGTTTATGAGACAGGCGGACACACACACGGACGGACGGACGGACAGACAGACAGACACGGAACGAAAAGTGTTTGCCTTGACGTGAAACGGATAAATCAATTTAAAATTTTGAAATCGGAGAACATATTTTTTTGCCTCAATCTGAAACGATCACAAAGCTTCTCGTATCTTCGATATTGGAAGCAAAAAATGATGTTGACTTTCAGATATCCTTGAAAGCCGCGTTAAAATAACAAATAAATATTACTATTCGATTACCTCCTTACAACCAAACATTTTTTGTTTTAATTAAATATGCGATGTAAGATCTGTAACACTTTAAATGCCCCACCCTGTATAGGTATTTGGCTGCTACAATCGTTTGGACAGTCGGTATATCATTTCATGACAAAAGTTGATATTTAACCGAAAACAAATATTCACCTTTTATTTTTATTGTACAAACATTCTGAAATTTTGCAGACGCGTATACTATTTCCAAGAATAAATTCTTTAGAAATTTGACTAGTTAGTACATTTTAAATGAAGTAGGGGAGAGTGAGGTAATCACGGACGCGGGGTAATCGTGAATTCAATGGTTTCAGTATGTTAGAAGACGAAAGCTATTGTTCTCTCTGCAGTCTGCACTTACCAGTTGCGTAGATAGCATTTTGCGATGGGGGGGGGGGGGGGGGAAAAGTTCGGGGCCCCCCAAAATATGCAAAATAAAAAAAAAATCTATTATTATAATTGAATGACCTTTATTTTTTTTTTGATCATATAGTTATATAAACTGTAGTTACTGTACCCTTTATTACTAAAAAAAAAGGTTCTCCAATTAAAAATTAATTAATTACTGAAAACCTTTTTTTACACTTAATTTACCACTTTTACTATTTTACTCATACTAGAAAAATTGTCTCTCAGTTAAAAAAATTTCTTTCAGTTTTCTCATCATGTAGACTCATGGGGGGTGATTGATACTCTTGATCCCCCCCCCCCCCCCCTATCTACGCCACTGGCACTTACCGATAGTTGGGCCTACGTCTAGTATCGGAACGTTAACGGTCAGTGTAGATCACGTTCACATAGTACAAAGTAAGCTTAGTTCCATTTTTATACATATTTCATCTAATTTTTTATTAAAATAAAATGATCCTAACCCCCAAAAAAATGTTTATTTTTTTCAAGCTCGTGGGACAATGACGAACAAATTAAATGGGGTAATTGCGAATGTTGTAAAAAAAAGACTGATAAAAACTAAAACTAGAAAAATTGCGAGTAACCGCAGTCATTTTAAAGAAAATAACCAAAAGAAAAAGTGCCAAGTAAAAAAGAAGAAACGAAGATGTACCTAGATAAAGAAAATAACTATTTTTGTTATTATAATGAAAAATATCAAGATCCTCCTGTTGAAGATTAATAGTAGAGGGAATAGAGACATAAAATGTGATGAATAGTGCTGTATTCGGGAAGTTGGATTTTTTGGATTTTCTCATTATATGTTCGAAGATGAGTGGAAAATCAAAAATTTGGAAAAATCGGCCATGTGCGTCCCAAGAAAATTGCATAATTGTGTATTTTTGATACATTTCGAGTGTATCGCTACAAAGTTTTTGAAATATCTCCGGTTCTATAGGTCGTAGGAAAATAAAAAAAAAAAAAAATACTTATAAGTTAATAGACTACAGAACGGCATAGGTAGCGTTACTTTTCAAACGTATCATAACCTCAAAAATAAAAAAATTGTCGAAAAACTTTTTTTATCACTAATAATTCAATAATTAACGTAAAAATGAAGAGATTTTTACGAAAATAAGAGGAAATATGTATTTTTATGTTATAAATACATGATAAAATTTTCAAAAATAAAATTTGATTTTTACACCCACAATCGGCCATTTTTGAAAAAAATGGAAAAGCTCGTCATTTAATGAGAAAATGGCATAGGGTAATTTTTTTTTTTTGATTGTAGACATTTTTATGTACTTTCTTGTGAACATATGCCAAAATCTGTTAAATAAGTTAAAATATGTTTATTGTAATTAAAAAATGTTACATTTGGCCACTACTGCGAATAAAAAAAATGCAACTCCTGTAGAATTACACTCACATAATAAAAAAGTTATTTGCAATAACATAAAAAAAAATAAAGAGAAAATCCAAAAAATCTAACTTCCCGAGTGCATCACTTCAAAATGCTAATTTCCCTCTACTATAAGTAATATACTTCAAGTGCAATTTATGGGCACATGATAAGTATACCAGTGGTCAAAGTACATTCAGAGGCTTTTGCTGCAAATGTTGTACCTGCTAATTAGGTTTAAATTATTCAAGTGTTCGTGATTACCCCATGCTAGTCGAATAATCACGAACATATTGGGTTTTGTTTTTGTCTTTAATTTTAATTTTGTTTTTATATTTTATTAAAATTATACTGAAAATGTATAACTAATAGATTATTTAATAACAATACACAATACATATATTGGATATTGGCTTCTGGGTGTAAGCCGCGTCGGTTTGGTCGTGTTATCGGCCAACGTTTCGTCACACATTGCAGTGGACATCTTCAGGGCTCCTCTAAAAGTGCACTTTTAGAAGAGTCAAGATCCATATCAAGATCACCGCGGAAGCCTCAAGACTTGAATACATATATGTATTGATTACTTACTCAGATTTTAATTTATTGGATTTCTCCCTTAGGTGTTCATAATTATCCAACTCTCCCCAATACAAAATGATGACCATATAAATATCTTTTCAAGATAACACTTTTTGTCTTTAATATATTGATTTAATAGGTGTTTAACATAACTTGATACTTGGTATCCATTCTTAGGGTTTCGTAGAAAACCAGCTCTGTCTGTCTGTCTGTATGTCACAGCCCTCCCATCCTCTCATTTATATACCCATTAAGATGAAATTTGGTACACAGACTTAAAAACAGAATTATTAAAAATATTTTATATTTTTTAAAATATTTTTTTACCCAGTTTCATAAACTGAAGTATATTCAACATTGAGTCTTTTGATACGTATTATCAAATAGAGAATGTTAGTGAGAATGGTTACGAAACTCTATTATGTGCGAGCCAACACGCATTGTTCCGTAGAAAACTAGAAACCCTTTTAGTTTTACTCTATCCATCCGTCCTTCTATTTAAATTTTATGCCTATTTCTAGGTATTAAATTTATTTTTTATAAAATTTAGTATACGAACGTAGATCGATAGGTAACCCAAAAATATAAATGATAATAATTTTGAAAAAATACATTCTTTTTTGACCCCTTCCTCAAACTGAAAAGTATATACAATTTTCTTACTTATCCCATTGAGTGGGGTGTCTTTAGATAGGTTACTTAAAATGGAACAAAGAATGTTGTATCTTCTTTTAATTTTAACCCTTCAATCACGATATATTTGCTTTTCAATGTGGTTATCAGAGCGTCCCACCCTCTAATTTCTAAATTATCGATGCAAAAAATCTGAAAAAATTCCAAAATGTAGATTTTAATTAGTACTTTCAATGAAAATTATAACGAACACTGTAGCAAAATAGTTTATGAAAAATAATGAAATAAGTCTTTTTTATAAATCGTTGGCCGTTTAAAAAAATACCTATGTAATTAGAATGTGCAATATGTTAAAATTTCTTGTATATGGGCGCCGGGTTCAGGCATGCAGGTTTACCCTATCGAATTTTGAAAAAAAAATTTTAATCAAAAAATTCAATTATTTGAAATTTTTTATTAAAACTAACTTTACGCAACCCTGATTGTAAGCTACGTATACACAGCGTACCGAAAAGGACGGTAGGGTGACAAAATAGCGGATTTGGGGCGGCAAATTTGAGGTAACAACCAAAAAAAGTCATTACAATTAACTAGAAAGCGAAATAAAAGTTCTTTCATATTTAGCATATAGTGTAAATTTGCCATCTGTCCCTGACGAGAAAGCTACGGTACGCCACTGCCTATTTTATGCATATCTTAATTGTTTAAATATATGTATCTACGATTATGTTATATTAGCAATAAATAATCAAACATAAAATTTTTTTCCCCATAAAATATCCTTGTAATTTTTATCAACTGAATTATTTATTTATTATATACTATTATATTAATAATAATTTATTTTTGAAATAAATTAAGTATAATAATTTTTTTATACAGACCTACATTGCAATTTTGTGTGATATAGTACTAATTTTTTATTTAAGATATGTATTTTATTAAAATTAATAACAGTTTGTTAATTTATTACCTACATTGTAGTTGTACTATGTATGCCAATTTCAGTTTTATCAATTCTATTGAAAATATACATACATATGTAAGTAATTTAGTTTAAAAAAAAATAAATAGCTGGTATGGATGTCACGGTATTTTCTTGTAATACAAAAGTAATATACTACAAAATATAAACAAATTAGTCAAGTCCCATTCAACAAAAGATTTTTTGCACCGATAATTTAGAAATTAGAGGGAGAGACGCTCTGACAACGACATTGAAAAGCAAATACATCGTGACTAAAGGGTTAAAATCAAAAGGTCATATAACATTTTTTGTTGCATTTTAGGAGACCTATCTATGGGATAAGTGAAAAAAATTTTTGAATATAACTTTTCAGTCTATGATTTTATTTTTTCAAAAATCTCATCATTTCTGATTTTGGGTCATCAATCTACGCCCGTATGCCAAATTTCATCTTAATAGATATAACATTTTTATAGACAGACGGACGGACGGACGGACAGAGCAAAACTATAAGTTTCAAGTTTTCTACGGAACCTTAATAACAATTGTTACTAATAGAAATAAACAAAGAAAAAAAGGAAAAAAACAAAGAAAAAAATATATATGTATAGAATAACGTTAAAAAATAATAACAAAAATAAAAAATAAAAATAAACACCAGAAAAAAATATGAAAGGAACAAATTCGTTTAAAATTTAGGTAATTATTTTGTGCAAAAACGCTCGGATACGTCGATTAGTATATTTAGTTGCGGATTTTTTGACATAAGAAAATTGTATACAGGGTGTCTCAAGAAGAACATATACAGTCATCATTGATTTTTTTAGATGGAACAACCTATATATTATGCCATTTTTGATTTATACGGTATATTCTGAACACTTTTTGTATAACATCTCTAAAATCAGCGGTTTTCGGAATAATGATGTTTGAAAATTGAAATACACACGTCAAATAAAATGTTTAAATTGAACAAATACAGCTTGAACTTTTTTTTAAAAGCCAACAAAAACAACCCGGTATTACAAAAAAAAGAAAAAAAAAGTTCAATGTTTTTTTTTGCCAGGATGTTTTTGTTAGCTTTTAAAAAAATGTTCAAGGTATATTTGTTCAATTTAAACATTTTATTTGACTTGTGTGTATTTCAAAATGTCAATTTTCAAACATCATTATTCCGAAACCCGCTGATTTTAGAGATATGATATGTTGTACAAAAAGTATTCAGAATACACCGTACAATTCAAAATATAATAATGACATAATATATAGGATGTTCCATTTAAAAAAATCAATGATGACTTTATATGTTCTTCTTGAGACACTCTGTATACAATTTTCTTATGTCAAAAAATCCGCAATTAAAAATACTAATCGACGTGTACGAGCGTTTTTGCACAAAATATTATCTGAATTTTAAACGAATTTGTTCCTTTCATCATTAACGCACTGTATTTTGCTTCCTCGCAATATCGAAGATACGAGAAGCTATGTGATCGTTTTAGATTGAGACAAAAAAAAGTTCTCCAATTTCAAAATTTTAAATTGATTTATCCGTTTCACTTCAAGATAAACACTTTTCGTTCCGTGTCTGTCTGTCTGCCCGTGTGTCCGTCCGTCCGTCTGTCCCCTGAATCCTTGTCACACTCATAACTCATGAACCACTGAACCGATATTATTGAAACTTGGTCGGATGGTTGGGTTTGGTTTGAGGACGGTCCCATTTCAAAATCATCAAAATCGTGTGTAAGGGGGAGGGGTGACACCCCAAAATATTTCTTTTTTCAAGATATCTCAAGAACGACACATGTTACGAGAAAATTTTATAGAATATTTTTTGTAGAGCATTAAATTTCCTATAATATGGGTCTACTACGTTTGTTGTAAAATATTCCCTTACAATGATTTATCTCAATTTATTTTAAAAATTTGTGTTTTGTTTTTCTAAATTCAAGGCTATGTTCCGATATACACTGCGAGCACTGTGACTTCTGACGTCACTCCACTTTACTGGATTGATCGTTCCGTTTTAGATTTTGCAGTTACTGTAGACCGCCATTTTGAAACTAATGTCAAAATAAAGACCAGATATATTTATAACGATGAAGTGGCCAGATTCATAGTATTTCTATGCATAGGGTTACCAGATGAGATGTTATAAAAAAGAGTATATTTAACACAAAAAAAGAGTACATAAGAGTACATTTATTTTAACACACGATTTTTGAAGACCTTTTTTATGGTTGCCAGGTTTCACCTAAATTTTATTTAAAAAAAAAAAAATATAATTTTAAATTAAAAATTTTCTTAACAAAAGTTGTTAATTTAAATATATTTTTTAAGATAAAGTACTAATTGATATAGCATTCCATTTAAAATTTTTGAATTAACCCCATTTGAAGTTTTGAAATTTTGATATGTCGCGTATGACACTAAATTATCCAAATCTCAAATAATGATACATCACTAAAAAGTTCGTTACTTCTACTTTCAAAGAAAAATTTCAAAATAAAATTTCATTAACATTTAACGAAACTAGAGCACTTTTGGTAAAACCCTAAAATTTTGGATCAAGTCGCCATATTTTCTAAACAATTGAATGTATGAAAAATTTTTTTTTACAAAAATTTATTACTTTTTTATGATCTTTAAAATTATTTACTTTTGGATACACCATTCCATTTGATTTTGCTGAGAAACGGGCATGTACCCCTCAAATTACCCCCCAAGGGGGTGTTTTAGGGGGTTGAAAATATTTTCCTGAAATTCTTTAGGGTCGATATATATAGTAAATTTTTTATCATAAAACTCTATCTTCAATAGTTTAGGCGTAAAACATAGTGGACGGGTGGTCTGGAATACCCGGTATAGTTAATCCATCAAAAGCATGTTGCGAACAATTGTTCAATAAATGTGCGGGACATCCTATTAATGGTTTCTTGATATAACTTTCGAGTCTACTGTAAATGTTATTTGTACCTTTACGATTAATACCTCCAAAATTGGTATTACAATTATCCCCTTTAAAAGCGATACACTTGCCTATCAACTTTTTTTCTTCTAAAATACCTATTAATAAATTGCAGATTGTCTCTGCTTTTTCGTCAAGTACTGATTGCATTTCCAATAAACAGTGTTTAATGCCCAAAGCCTTGTCAAAATACTGAATTAAAATCGGGAACATTTTGATTGCACCATGATTTGATCCGTCGGTACAAACTCCAATATATGAAGTGTTTTCATCCTCTATATTTTTCAATAATATTTCTAATGAATGAGGTGCCAAGATATTGTTAACGATAGCTTCCGTCTTCGTTCTTGCAGAAGAAATTTTTGAAGCTATCTCCGAATCCGAGAACAAACGCAATAATAAAAATCACACATTCAAAATACCATAGAATATAGAGTAACATATTAATGACTGCATAGATACGGAGCATTGTTGTCACATTAGAAAAAATATTACCAACAACAACCATTTTCAATAAATTTGAGAGAAATTTGAAATTTTTGCATTAGTTTTGTTTGATTTCAATGAAAGCCGAAAAAAGAGGACAAAAGAGAACAATTGAAAAAAAGTAAAGAGTACAAAAGAGGCATACCTCCAAAAGAGTACATGTACTCTTAAAAGAGTACATCTGGTAACCCTATCTATGCATGACATCACTTTTAATATCCTCTGATCATATAAAGTACAATAATAAATAAATAATTCAAATATTATTTTCAATAATGAAAAAAATAGCAATTCAAAAAATTTATATTGTTGCGTCAATTTACTTAATTATATTAGTACATTTCAATTAAGGCTAAATTATTTATTCTTATTTATACTTACTTTTGATTATATATACCGTAAATGTTATTAATTCATCTTCAAATAACCTGATAATAAAAAATACATCCAAAGTTAACCTTAAATGCATCTGCTTCTGTCAGTTGCATTCAAATTTTGATCACGTGATCAGAGTACTGTGAGCACAGATGCAATAAAGCTACAGTACTGGCAGTAGTAAAATGGCGGCGATCAATGACGTCATCACCACTGGCCAGTGCTCACAGTGTATATCGGAACATAGCCGATATTTGATTGGATATATGAAATGTCATTTTGACGTTTTAAATGTCATTTTGGCGTTTTAAATGTCACTTTGACGTTTTAAATGTCATTTTGACATTTGCATAAATTTAGATTTAGATTGAAATTGTCAAAAAATTTAAAATATATGAAAAAATATTCAGGTGCGTTTTAAGAAAAATTTCGAACTAAGATTTTTTACTAAAATTTGTATAAAAATTAAATGGTTAACCAATGCCAGGCAATTTATCTGAACACTATCGGTTTTAATGAATTTAGCATGAGGAAGCACTGTGCATTTACTTGGCAGATGTTTTTTTCTGGTGTTTATTTTTATTTTTTATAAAATACAGTTCAAGTCTGGCTGAGGGGCTACGCCCGATGGCCAATAACTTAAATTAAAAAAACAACAATTGTTTCAATGTCCTCGACAACTACTGAAAGTTTGACGGTATGTTTACGGAACATCCTGTATATTTATAAATGTAAAAATATATTGCAATATACAAATTTGAATAGGTAATTGCTATGAAATTACATGATTAAAAATAAATATAACAACAAAAAAGTCATTAGCATACTATTTCATAAAATGTATTTTATAGTATGTAAATAAATATTACTCATCGTTTGTATCTTCAGTTCTAAAATACTTGCAAGATTATTGAAACCTATCTATTGTAAATCTGGAAATATTTATTTTACAAAAACAAATATTCATATCCTTTATCCATTGAAATATGTTATCCTACAAAAGGCTGATTTCGAAATTTTGTTTACAATTGGCATATTTACCCAGTTTACCTCGTAATGGATTTGAAGGATAAATATTTATTATAATGATATTTTGCAACAAGCGAAAGAATAACATATTTATAGCAATAGCTGGTACCCGCGGCTTCGCTCGCGTGGATTTCGAAACCCTCACCCCAGTGGTATTTATTTTCCCCTCCTGGTCGAATGAAACTAATTAAAACCCTTCATATATGAGCTCAAATAAAATATAAATATACAAGCCTTGGGTTGGGGTGAGACCATTTAGGTCTACACAATCAACTTCCCAAGACAGTATGATTATAAATACTTGAATACTGATTATTTATTGTTTCCGTATAGTTTATGTGAATAGTTTTATGTATATGAAAAATTTAAATGGAATTGGTTAGAAATAAAACTCACCTTTGTATTATGAATATTAGTTTACTAATATCCTAATGAAGTCAATAGCGTTTTTCATTTGTGAGATTTCGTAAACGTAAAAAATGACACGCACATACGTACGTACGTACATACATACACACACACAGGCATCTTTAAAAAAATAGTGTAAATATACTATAGTGACTTTAAAACATACAAATATGTTGTAATTTTTGATTTTGATTTTCGGACCGATTACATAACTTCCAGTTGGGAAGTTAATAAACAAGCCTTGGGTTGGGGTGAAACCCTTTAGGTCCACACAATCAACTTCCCAACATAGTATGATTATAAATACTTGAATACTGATTATTTATCGTTCTATGGAACGATAAATAATCAGTATACCGATAAATAATCAGTATACCTAGTTTATGTAAATATTTGTTTAATATGTTTATGAAAAATTTTAATGGAATTGGTGAGAAATAAAACTCACCTTTGTATTATGAATATTAGTTTATTAATATCCTAATGTCAATAATATAACACACATTTTTAGAATAACTAATTTGATAATTAGAATTAAATTGCCTTTGTTTTATCAAACGTAACTATATAGTCTGACAATTTAAATTTAATTGCATTTGTTTCCAAGGCAACATGAATTGTAGACTTATTTATTAGTATTTAAAATTTAAATTTTAAGGGTGGTTTTTGCCTTTCACCCCTTCTATGGCTGCGTAGGCACGTGTAACAAAAAAAATACTGAAATACATTTTGTATATGTATAGAGGGTTGTAATTAGTTTCATTCGAGGCAGCGGATAAAATACTACATGTATGGCTGGTTTGGAAGAGGAAAAACCCTATCTCGCATAGGAGTCGAAATATTTACGATTCTGTATAATGAATACAAAAATAAAAATAAAAGTCTAATATTTCATCCCCTGTCCTGTACGGAGGGTTGTAAATAGTTTAATTCAATCCAGCGGGAAAATACATATGTGGAAGGGGGTTTAGAGGGAAAAAACCCTATCTCGCATAGGAGTCGAGATATTTACGATTCTGTAAAATGAATAAATAACAAAATAAAATAAAAATTTTATATTTCATCCCCTGTCCTGTATAGAGGGTTGTAATTAGTTTCATTTGATCCGGCGGGAAAAATACCACAGGGGTGGGGGTTTCGAAATCCACGCGAGCAAAGCCGCGAGTAACAGTCACTGACTAGTTACTAGAGATCAGTAAGGGCCGGGCCGGCCCGAACTGATCCGAATTTATTCCGGTCCGAACTTCGGACCGGGCTTCAATTTTGTTTGTAATGTTCGGGCCGGGTCGGATCGGACCTTAGTATAAATCAGACCGGGTCGGATCGGACCGGGCCGGGTCGGACTTAAAGAATAAATAAATATATTATTTTTTCAAAACACTTTTATTATTATTTTATATATTATTAACAAAATTATAATTTTACTAATTTGGCTTATAATTTCATAAAAAAAGAAATAACCTAACCTATAAGCAATAGTACATTTTATCGCTAGTATTTTTTAAGAAAACCCTGCACCGAGGTATTTTTAATATTTTTCATTAGTTTTACTTATTTATTTATTTTAAAAACTAAACCGACGATGGGGTTATATTTTGATTGATATTTGTAGTTGATACTTAAATGAATTGATTGAGATCAGTTAGATAAAATTTAACCAAAAAACATCTCTTCCAGAGGATGAAAAGGTCGTAAAATTGTTAATTTTCGGTCCTAATCAGTAAAAATTGTATAACTCTGGGGCACATCATTGCACAGACTCGTAGTTTGGCTTAAATTATTATTCCTAATGCTCCAAAGAACTGAGATCAACCATAATATAACCAAATATGAATAGTTTTACCAATGATATAAGCTGATATTTGACACTCTTTCTTATTTTTTTAACTCAAAAATGGTGTCTGTAGTGGGCTCCAAACCAAATAAAAAATATATATACTATACTGAGGCGTTTGGGGTGTCAAAATGTAGATCTCAATTAGTACAATTTGAATCTTTTTTTATTTTTTTCTTACTCAAAAATGGCGCCTGCAAGGGGCTTCAAGCAATAATTAATTCCCTCCCCCACATTTAACTACTAGATCATAAAATCTGGAAAAAAATTGGTAACCGGTGTTTGTTGGGATTACCAACGACAAATACTAAAACCAACAATATTATTTCAAATTTTGGAGAAATAGGGAAGGGCATCATTAATTACACAGGTTTACAAAAAAACAAAAGTTTATGAATATTTGACGAGACCTTTGTATTCTTATGTATTTTGACGTCCTGAATCCGAATCTGAGGTCCGTTGACCTTGGTTAGCTCAATTTCAAGGTCATTTTAAGGTCAAATTTTTAAAAATCGCTAAATGATTCTGGTAAAAGGTGATATATAGGTTTTTCTGGTCGCTGATTCTGAATTTAACATCCGTTGACCGCTATAAGGTCAGGTTCAATGTCATTTCAAGGTCAAAGTGGGAAAAATCGCTCGAAAATTGTGACAAAACAGTACATATAGGTTTTTGGGGTCGGTTAATTAAAATTTGAGGTCCGTAGACCCTTACAATGTCATTTTCAAGGTCATTTTAAGATCAAAATTTTATTATTAAAAATTGCTAAATGAATCTGATAAAAGGTGGTATATAGGGTTCTCTGGTCGCTGATTCTAAATTTGATGTCTGTTGACCTCTACAAGGTCAGGTTCAAGGTCATTTCAAGAAAAAGTGAGAAAACTCGCTCGAAATAGTACATACAGGTTTGAACCTGACCTTGTAGAGGTCAACAGACATCAAATTCAGAATCAGCGACCAGAGAAACCTATATATCACCTTTTACTAGATTCATTAAGCGATTTTTAAAAATTTGACCTTGAAATAACCTTGAAACTGACATTGTAGGGGTCTACGGACTTCAAATTTTAATACAGCGAACCCAAAAACCTATATGTACTGTTTTGTCAGAATTTTCGAGTGATATTTCCCACTTTGACCTTCAAATGACCTTGAACCTGACCTCATAGAGGTCAACGGACGTTAAATTCAGAATCAGCGACCAGAGAAACCTATATACACCTTTTATCAGAATCATTTAGCGATTTGTAAAAATAAAAATTTGACCTTGAAATAACCTTGAAACTGAGATTGTAGGAGTCTACGGACCTGAAATTTTAATTCAGCAACCACAAAAATCAATATGTACTGTTTTGTCAGAATTTTCGAGCGGTTTTTCCTACTTTGACCCTGAAATGACCTTGAACCTGACCTCGTAGAGATCAACGGATGACAAATTTAGAATCAGCGACCAAAAAAACTTATAAATCACCTTTTACCAGAATCATTTAGCGATTTTTAAAAATTTGACCTTAAAATGACCTTGAAACTGAGCTAACCAAGGTCAACGGACCTCAGATTCGGATTCAGGACGTCAAAATACATAAGAATACAAAGGTCTCGTCAAATATTCATAAACTTTTTTTTTTTTGTAAACCTGTGTTATGCTTCCTCGCAATATCGAAGAAGCTTTGTGATCGTTTTAGATCGTTTAAAAATGTTCTCCGATTTTAAAATTTAAAATTTATCTTTCCGTTTCACGTCAAGACAAACACTTTTTGTTCCGTGTCTGTCTGTCTGTCCGTCCGTCCGTGTGTCCGTACGTCCGTGTGTATAACTCATGAACCACTGAACCGATATTATTGAAACTTGGTCGGATGGTTGGGTCTGGCTTGAGGACGTCCCATTTCAAAATCATCAAAATCGTATGTAAGGGGGAGGGGTGACACCCCAAAATATTTATTTTCTCAAGATATCTCAAAAACGACACATGTTACGTGAAAATTTTATAGAATATTTTTTGTAGAGCATTAAATTTCCTATAATATGGGTCTACAACGTTTGTTGTAAAATATTCCCTTACAAAGATTTATCTCAATTTATTTTAAAAATTCGTGTTTTGTTTTTCTAAATTGATATTTGCTTGGTCATATTAAATGTCATTTTGACGTTTTAAATGTCATTTTGGCGTTTTAAATCAAGGTTAGTAAACTTAGTTTACTAACCTTGGTTTTAAATGTCATTTTGACGTTTTTAATGTCATTTTGACTTTTGCATAAATTTAGATTTAGATTGAAATTGTCAAAAAATTAAAAATATATGAAAAAATATCAGGTGTACGTGTTTTATGAAAAATTTCGAACTAAGATTTTTTAGTAAAATTTGTATAAAAATTAAATGGATAATCAATGCCAGGCAATTTATCTGAACACTATCGGTTTTGGTGAATTTAGCACGAGGAAGCACTGTGCATTTAGTTGGTAGATGCTTTTATTTCATTTTCATATCTAGGCATGTGAGGTGTCAAAATGTATGTAGATATATTAATTGTATTAGTACAATTTAACCCTATTTTTACTTTCTTATACCATGTATATGAAATATACATTAGTATAAGTAAGTTAGTGAAGCCGATTTTTTTCGAACCTCGGATTTTGACGGAATTATCTATTTTGACCTTCCCTCAATCCATTCTGACTATTTTCGCCATGATGTCTGTGTGTCCGTCTGTCTGTCTGTCTGTAAGCGCTGTAACTCAAATACGACAAATCGTAGAAGGCTGATATTTTATATTTAAGATTAATTTTTGGCTGGGAAGAAAACGTCCTATTTTTGAAAACGATCTTTCAACCGGATACGGATGTTTACCTACGTCGATTTTTTAATTTTTCGAATTACTCTGAAAGAGTGCAAAATAGAGAAAAATGGTCAAGTTAAAAAATGTAGGTAATATCTATATCTATAATTTATGTTCTATTCATTTTTTTGTAAAAACGAATTTTTGAAAAAAAAAATTATTATAATTCAAATGGTTCATAACAGAGGAAAAATATCTGCCATGAGTGTCATGGGACTTTCTTATACGTATTACAGAGATTGAAAAGTGTGTGTATTTGCCGTAGGTAACATGGGACTTTCTTATACGTAATACTGAGAGTGAACTGTGTAGGTGAATCTAAATAATTACATAAAAAAATTCTTTCTGGCTAAATCAAAAATGTTGGAAAAAAATGTATGGAGAATAAATTATAGATAATAACATACTCGACATTTTTTATCTAAAACATATTTTTTTTATTTCAAAAATAATTCAAAAATCCAAAAAGTTACAAGAGTAAACATCCGTTTTCAGTTATTACGTTAAAAAAAATCACTTGTTATATAAATATAAAATTATTCATTTTGTTCTTTCTTGTTAGTTTGTTAGAAATGTTTTAATAAACAAAGAATCACGTATACAATTCACTGTTAGGTTAGGTTAGGTTAGGTATAAGAAAGTCCCGTGGTTCCCAAGGCAGATATTTTTAATGTCGTGAGGCTTTCGCGGTGATATTGATATGAATCTTGGTTTCTGGGTGTAAGCCGCGTAGATTTGGTCGTGTTATCGGCCAACGTGCTTTTAGAAAACCCTAAAGATGCCCACTGCAATGTATGATGAAACGTTGGCCGATAACATGACCAAATCGACACGGCTTACACCCAGAAGCCAAGATCCTATTTTTTCTAATTCAAAATGCACTTGTAAGTGGTTTTAAACAGTCTATGTAATACATACATACATACATTGCAACGTTATAGCTTATGTCACACTCCCGTATATGTCTTGGCCAAGTTTTTATATTTTGATTTGAACCATAGACATAGAGCATGGACAGCGCATTCTGGTGTAACATTTTTTTAAAAAGTGATAGAGATGCAGTGTAGTTTGGAATATATCTATCTCTTTTTCTAAGAATCTGATTAGTAGCTTACTATAGTTCAGGGTAGTATTTCTGTCAGATATATTTTTGTATATCTATTTTGTGATTTTTGTGCAGTAAGTTTTTTATTAGAAAAGTAAATAATATAAACAATAAACATACTATAATGGTTCATATTTGTTTCGTGTGTAAGTGGTGGTTGTTATGGCTAAATCATCTAATATGGAAGGCCAAAAAAAAGTGATCTTTTCGCCGTTAAGTAAATAATATTTTCAATAATATTAAATAATACTTATCGGTAATTAATTAATGATGAATCTATTGTCACTGATTCCCATTTAAAGAAGACGAAAAAAAAATGGTTAAACATTATAGATGAAAAAGATGCAATTGTAAGAAAATTGAGTGCTGTGTTGTTTACATTTTGATGAAAGTTATTTCTATTATGGTCTACGAAACTTATATTATTTAAAAATCAAAAATCGTTTTTTTTTTATAAACTTTTTTTATAACGTTAAATATGTTTTGTATTTTATCCTCTTTATATATATGTATCTATGAATATTTTTAATGTTCGGGGCCAAGAATGAATAGTTACACTCCTGTTTAAAAAAAGGACAAGTATATTCCAAACCCGTTTCCATCTCTTTCTTTGTTTTCGAATCAGAAGCGTGGTCCATGATTTGAACCATTTTTTTTTATAAATGAACACCGATGTTGATTGGTTCTAGACCTCTTCCGACAGATCCTCATTTGAACCATAAAAATACATATTAAGTGTAAACAAGAGTAGGTATATATTTATTTTATCGTAATGGATAACAGTACATTTGTTGACTTTTACAGATCGTGATCTCTCATGCGTTTACTCTACAACAGTGGTGTTTAAACTTTTTAAAATAACGATCAAGTGAAATAATAGAAGCAGAAGAAGTGTTATATTAGTCAACAACGTGCATTCGTTTTATTTATTTATAAAATAGTACCTTTCAATTAAAAATACCTTACAATCACAACTATGACTTCAGATTATTTTGAATTGATTAAATGTTAGCGTACATTTTTTTTTTAATTTGGTTCAAACTTGAATTTTAATGACTTTTTTTTCGTTGCCAACTTGAATTTTACACTTATTATTCATTAAAATTATTAGTAATGAGGGTAATGAGTGTTAAATTTGCAAGTAAGAATAAAAAGAAGTAAAAAGGTCTTCAATTTTTATTTTTGCATATTCTTGGGGTGGGGGGGGGGGGGGTCGATCACTTGATGCCCCGGGGTCACCGAGCCTCTAGTTACGGTCCTGCTCAAACCGATTTTTTATAAAAAATATTTAACTTCAAACACTGTTGAATTTAATTCATACTAATATTGTGTCTTTAACGTGTAAATGCGAAACTAAAAACCTGTTTTATCGACTATATTATAACAGAAATCTGTATTACCACGCGGGGAATAACTAGCTAGTTATTATTATAAATAATTGTTTTTTGTTTGTTCTTTTTGGTAGTTGTGTTTCTTAAGTTTTTTCTTTTTTCTTTTCGAATAGCGTATTTTGAAGTCCATGTTCAGATTCTGATAAAATTTATATAGGACCACCTCAGAGTATATTCTTTCAAACAAACAAAAAAACGTCCATAACGATGCATATTTGTCGGAGTTATGCCCGAACATATATAAAAACATCTGCCAAATAAATGCACAGTGCTTCCTCGTGCTAAATTCACCAAAAGTTGTTAATTATTCAACAATTTAAATAAAAACCGATAGTGTTTATATAAATTACCTGGAATTGGTTATCCGATTAATTTTTATACAATTTTACTAAAAAATATCAGTTTAAAAGACGCACTTAATTATTTTTTCGTATATTTTTAATATTTTGACAGATGTCAAAATGACATTTAAAATGGCCAAGCAAATATCAATTTAGAAAAACAAAACACGAATTTTTAAAATAAATTGAGATAAATCTTTGTAAGGGAATATTTTACAACAAACGTTGTAGACCCGTATTATAGAAAATTTAATGCTCTACAAAAAATATTCTATAAAATTTTCACGTAACATGTGTCGTTCTTGAGATATCTTGAAAAAATAAATATTTTGGAATGTCACCCCACCCCCTTAAACACGATTTTGATGATTTTAAAATGGGACCGTCCTCAAACCAGACGCAACCATCCGACCAAGTTTCAATAATATCGGTTCAGTGGTTCATGAGTTATGCGTGTGACAAGGATTCAGGGGACAGACGGACACACGGACGGACAGACAGACACGGAACGAAAAGTGTTTACCTTGACGTGAAACGAAAAAATCAATTTAAAATTTTGAAATCGGAGAACATTTTTTTTGTCTCGACCTGAAACGATCACAATGCTTCTCGTATCTTCGATATTGCGAGGAAGCAAAATATATAGGAGAACAACGGCGAACCTAAGAATATTATTTAATAAAAAATAAAATATGGACACCGTTTGGCAATCACAAGTTAAGAGTTGTATTCTAATGTTTGTTTTTTTCCTTTAATTTTTAAATATGTTGTTATGTTCGTCATTGTAGTACATACTATTTGTAAGTTTCTATATCTATATATGTATATTGATAAGTTGTGTTTAAAGATTTTAAATATTTATTTGTTTTTGTGTCGTGTTAAACGTAGGGTTTTTATTTGTTATTTTAATATATATTTACTTTAATTGTTGTGCATTTACAGTAAATAAAGTGTTAAAAGTGACTGTAAATAAATAAGTGAAGAAATACTTTGTTATGAAGATGGTATATTTCATCCTACGCGTCATTTCATTTATACTTTAATGCATAGGTTCCTAAACTTCTTTGACCCAATACCCCTTTTCAGCTATAAAAAATCACAAGGCTCCCCTGATAATTTACATTTTTAGTAGTGAACTTTTTTTCATATATGTACATTGTACATATCTAGTGTTATATAATAGTAATATAAAATTGTCTTATGTTTTTTTTTAGTATTATTATAAAAGGAGCTGAATGAAACTTCTGTCATTCAAAAGGTACTGTACCATAGATTTGCACAAAAATCATGTTTATATGTTGCCGTTAAGGCAGGTAAAATAAAGTTAACATACACACATGATTTCCTCTCTCGCGTGTGTATGTTGCCGAATTTCGAACTATATAATATATATAGGGTGATTTACAACTACTGTAAAAAAATTTAACAGTAGATCGATGATGTAATTTTAAGTAAAAAACGTTATGTGAACCCAGTGAACCTATGTATGTCCGGAAATTCTAACATGATAAAAAAACGAAACTATAAATGACTATTTGTTGTTAAAAATGCAGTTTTGGAGGTATATTTATATTAACTTTTCGTCTTATTTTTAATCATAGATATATAAACTTATTTTGTGTAATTTGAAGCATCCGTATTAAATAAAATTCTGCAGGACTTTCTTTTTTCGATATTTTTCGAAAACGGTTGATCTTATGACAAATGAATACAGTATATTTTTGTGTATTTTATATCATATAATCTTCTACAGGAACCCAACTCAGGAAAAAATTCAAGAACAAAAAAATATTTAATAAAAATCGGCGGGTCTACTGGCCCCATACACCCCTGGTCTAAATTATTATTATTTGATACTGAAAATCGATAAAACTTATTAATATATTATTAATAACCCATTGTGCTACAGTTATGAAATTTAATACAGGGACTAGTATATTATAATATATTATAATATACTAGTCCCTGTATTAAATTTCATAACTGTAGCACAATGGGTTCTCTAGATATGAAATAAAAACTAATTTTGGATAAAAGACTGCAGCTCCCTCAGGAATAATTTCCGGACATAGGTTCACATAACGTTTTTTGCTTAAAATTACATCCTCGATCTACTGTAATTTTTTTTACACTAGTTGTAAATCACACTGTATAAACCATAATAATATAATATCATAATTATAATTAGGGGTACCATAAAGAAATCGCGTTTCTTAATGAATTGTTGAAAAAAAAACTAACATTTTGGATTGGCTGATCGTAAAAATGAAGAATGGAAATCTACTGTTGAAATGCCAAATAATTAGATAATTCAATACATGTTAATAAAGTTTGCCAGACAAAGCGAAACTGACTTTGTGATACACCTAATATTTATTTTTAAAACGGTAATTAAAAACTGCAAAAAAAACACTAAAAACTACAAATAACAGGTAATGTAAGATATTCAAATTTCAGGTTCACCCGGTATAATTATTTTGGTGGTCAGTACGAAATGTCACTTTCATGAATCAAACAATGAAACAAATTAGAAACGTACATTGTGTAATAAAAGGTTTTATAACATTTTATAATATTAAAAAGGCCCCCTTTTGTCCTTCCGGGGTTCCCCAACTACACCCAGAGCCACCAGGGCTCCCTTTAATCTCCCCAATACCGCCAAGGGAGAACCGCAGTTTGGGAACCAGTGATTTATTGATTATATTTCATTATGGGAAGGGTTATATTAATTTTATACAATAACTCTCTATTTCTACGTCATTAATGTATTGCCATTTATTTATGTTAATCTATACCACCACGTTATGATGTAGTCTCAAAACTACAAATGCATTTTTACATTTAATGAAAAAATGTGTTGATTCCATGAGTTTTCATTTTTTTTAGTTCCGTAGAAAATTAGGAACTCTGCCTGACTGACTGTCTGCAGTGGCGCAAATAGGGGGGGGGGGGATTAAGATGATCAATCACCCCCCATGAGTCTACTTCATGAGAAAACTCAAAGACATTTTTTTAAACTCTCCAAGTATGAACAAAATAGTAGAAGTAAATAGAAAAAATTGGGTAAATTAAGAGTAAAAAAAAGGACATTCAATTCAAAATTATAATAATATTTTTTTTTAATTTTGCGTATTTTAAAGGCTCCTCAGCCACCACATGCCCCGGGACCTCCGAGCTTCTAGTTGCGGTCTCGGTCATATCCCCCCCCCCCCCCCCATCGCAAAAAGCTATCTACGCCACTGACTGTCTGTCTGTATCACAGCCTTCTCATTTTCTCATTTATATACCTATTAAGATGAAAGGACCCCGCAGTTTTTGATAGGGAAATGGCTTTCAGTCAATCTCTTTGAAACCAACTGGAAAATATTCTCTAAATCATCCCGATTAAAAGTCTCAATGATCGCAACCGCCTAAGTTCCCGAGGTCTCGCGCAAAGAGCTGTTTTGTACCTAATAATGCAATAAGAAAATCGATATAGTACAGGACATTTTGAACAAAGAAATTAATTTGTATGTATCGTTTTGTTTATTTAATTTCTAGATTTTTATGTTGTTAAAGTTTGCAAGTTCTAGCAAATTGTTTTATGGATTATAATAAAGTTTTTATAAAACAATGTTAAGGTATGTCATTGTGTAGTGCCGTCAGCGCCAGCTACTAGCGATAGTATTAAAAATATTAAATTGTAAAATAAAAACAATAGAAAATTAGTTGTCATAAAAATATAACTTTGATTTGTAACACACTTATGAGACACCTTATATAAATGTAACTGTTTTAAAAATATGCATGCTTGTCTAGCCTGACAACTTTTGTATTTAAAGTTTTCTTCCATTTGTTATAATAAATTAAATATTGAACTTGGGAAATCCTGTACTATATCGATTTTTTTATTGCAGTATTAGGTACAAAGCAGCTTTTTGCGCGAGACCTCGGGAAATTAGGTGGTTGCGACCATTGAGACTTTTAATCGGGATGATTTAGGGAATATTTTCCAGTTGGTTTCAAAGAGATTGACTGAAAGCCATTTCCCTATCAAAAACTGCGGGGTCCTTTGGTATACGGACGTAGATTGATGACCCAAAAAATTAGATAGGTCTCCTATAATGCAACAAATTGATTTTAACCCTTCAGTCATGAGATATTTGCTTTCGGAGTCGTTATCAGAGTACCCCTATCCAGTGGTGTAGATAGCTTTTTGCGATGGGGGGCGATATGATCATGCCCCGGGGCAAGTGGTGGCTGATTATTATATTATTAATGTAATTTTAAATTGAATTATCTTTTTTTTTATCATATAATCTGTATTTAGTCTACTTCTTATTACTAAAAAAAGGTCATTCAAAATTTAAAAATAACTGAAGAACTTTTTTTTTTACTTTCAATTTACCAAATTCTTCCTATTTCCTTCTACTATTTTGTTCATACTTGGGAAATTAAAAAAAAATATCTTTGAATTTTCTCATGAAGTAAACTCATGGGGGGTGATTGATCATCTTAATCACCCCCCTATCTACGCCACTGCCCCTATCGATGCCAAAAATCTGTAAAAATTCCAGAATTTAACTTTTAATTAGTACTTTCAATGAAAGTATAAATAACAAACACTGTAATAAACAAGTTTATGAAAAATTTAGAAATAACTGTTTTTAGGATTCTGTAGAAAACTAGGAACCCTAAATTATAGTTTCGCTCTGTCCGCCCGTCTGTCCGTCTATATAAATTTTATACCGATTAAAATAAAATTTGGTATACGGACGTAGATTGATAACCCAAAAACAGAATGTTGAGATTTAAAAAAAAGACCCCCTTCCCATACATGTGAATGAAAAAAAAATGAGTACACTTTTCAGTCTATGGGACAACAATTTTTGACAGTTTCCTTTATAATTTTCATTGAAAGTACGAATTAAAAGCCACATTTTGATTTTTTTTTCAGATTTTTTACATCGATAGTTTTGAAAATACAGGAAGGAGGACGCACTGATAACAAATTTGAACGCAAATATAATATATCGTAACTGAAGGGTTAAAATCAAATGGTGCAAAAACATTTTTTGTTGCATTTTAGGAGACCTATATCGAAAGTGGGAAAAGTGAAAAACAAATGAGTTTACTTTCCAATCTATGGGATTTTTTTTTTTTCAAAAATCTTTGGGTTATCAATATAGACAGACGGACAGAGCGAAACAATAAAGGTTCTTAGTTTTCTACGAAACCTACCTATAAAATAATTTTATTACAAAAAAAAAAAACAATAGAACGCGGACGATCTCGCGGTATTGGAGAAAGATACTATTCACGACAGAGAGAGAGATATAGAGAGCGAGAGAGAGAGAGAGCGAGAGAGAGAACAAAGTCCGCGGAAAATGAATAATAACACTAACGTGATAACTAGTAGGTAATTTGTTGGTTTTGGAAATGAAGCTTTATCTGTCGCCGATAAAGAGTAGGGATAAGTTAGTGTTGTTGACACACCATTGCTTGCACACTACACTAGAGTACAGTAGCTCTGTGACGGCTTAGTGTGTGTGTGTATGTGTGCATGTGCGTGCGGTTTGTGCAGTTTCAATTTGCAGTTTATCACATGTGATTTATAGACGATAACATTTGTTGGATATTAACAGAAAAAGGTAATTTTTTATTTTTATTAATTTCATTTAAAAATAAAACTCCCCAAGTGCATGTCCAAAAACTTAGCCCCCCCCCCCCCCCCAAACGTATATTTTTAGTTAATTTTATGTGCAATCGTGTTTGATAGTCTAATATTATCGTTTGATAGTTATTACTTTAATTAGTATTAATTAAATAAATTTTATGAAAAAGTTAACCCCCCTTACATTTGATTATTGTGTTCATTTTGGGTATACAAGATTCCTTTTTATTTAAAAATGTTTGATAGTACAAGCTTATCGTTTGATAGTCGTTACCTTCGCAGATTTTTAACATTTTCGTTAAATAACAATGAAATATTCAAATTTCCCGCGGTTAGGTTAAGTTAGGTTAAAAACATACTCTAATAATATAACTGTCCTTGATTAGGTTGGTTTGTTTCTGTTAGGTTAGGTCAGTGGCGTATTTACCATGGGGCCATGGTCTAGGGCGGCAGGCTGAGAGGGGCGGTAGATTCTTTAGTTTCCTTTAGTTGAATATAGTATATAAAAAATAAATAAAATAGGGAGACAAAAATTAGTAACGCGACCAAAAAAAAAAAGTCATCATTTTTTGAATTATATTATAATTTAAAAAATAAATTATATTTTCCCTTGGTAGAGGGGCGGCATTTTTTTTGCCCAGGGCGGCAATTTTTTTTTACCCAGGGCGGCAATTTTTTTTTGTCCAGCGCGGCAATTATTTTTTACCCAGGGCGGCAATTTTTTTTTGCCCAGGGCGGCACTTAACGTAAATACGCCCCTGAGTTAGGTTAGGTTAACTAAACAAGGACTGTTAAACTAACATAACAGAAACTAACCAACCTAAACAAGGACAGTTAACTTTAACCTAACCTAACTTAATCTGCAAAAGTAATAACTATTATCAAACGATAGGCTTGTACTATCAAACATTTTTAAATAAAAATGAATCTTGTAAACCCAAAAGGAACTCAATAATCAAATGTGGGTGGGGGGCTAACTTGTTCATAAAATTTATTTAATTAATACTAATTAAAGTAATAACTATCAAACGATTGCACATAAAATTAACTAAAAATAAGCATTGGGGGGGGGGGGGGGTAACTTTTTGGACATTCCAAGTTGGCACGCACATAATAGGGTTCCGTAGTCATTCTCACTACGATTTATAAAAACGACTTATTTCAAAATGTTTCATAAACTATTTTTGCTACAGTGTTACAATTTCGTTGAAAGTACGAATTAAATGCTACTAGAATTTTTTCAGATTTTTTGAATTGATAGTTTATAAATTATTGGGCGGGGGGCTCTGATAACGACTTTTAAAAATTAATATATCGTGACTGAAGGGTTAAAATCAAAAGGTCATATAACATTTTTTGTTGCATTTTAAGAGACCTATCTAAAGACACTCCACTCAATGGGGTAAGTGAAAAAAAAATGTGAATACACTTTTCAGTCTATGGGAAGGGGGTCCAAAAAATTTTTGACAGTGTTTGTTATAATTTTCAGTGAAAGTACTAATTAAAAGCTACGTTTTGATTTTTTTCAAATTTTTTGAATCGATAGTTTTGAAATTAGTCGGGAGGGGGGGGGAGCTATGATAAAAACATTTAAAAGCAAATATATCGTAATTTAGAAGACCTATCTAAAGACACCCCACTCATGTCAGTAGATTAATTTTGAATATACTTTTCAGTCCTTGAGAAGGGGGGGGGGGGTCCAATTAATTATCCTTTTATAGAAAAACCTACTTTCTTATACGTAATCCTGACAGTGAACAGTGTACGTGATTCTAATTTAAAATAATTATTATTAAAATTATTGTAATAGAACTAGAGTTTTTTTATTTATTTTTTAATTTTATTTTTTCGGTCCCGTAGGCCTATGTTTTAGCTTTTGATCAAAAGTTAATTGTCCCAAAATTTCAGACTCGTAGATCAATCCTGTGGACGGCGCAAACCGAGTCTTTTTTCCATTTGATTAACATGGGAAAAATTACTTTTTTACTTATGCGTGAATATCTCGTTAAAAAATGTATTTATTTTAATTTCTTACAGCAACATATTATAGAGAATTAAATTTCTTACAAAAAAGATCCCAAGTGCTCAATTCATAGATCGAATATTTTTAAAGATATGTTTAAACATTATCATAAAAAGTAAAATCCAAGTTTTATGATAATTTTTAAACAAAAATTTCTTAAAATTTATTGGATTTATGAATTGATCACTTAATTCTCTACAAAATATTCCCCTGAGAAATTAAAAAAAAAATTTTTTCAACGAGATATTCACGCGTAAGTAAAAAAGTAATTTTCCCATGTTGATCAAATGGGAAAAACACTCGTTTTGCGCCGTCCACAGGTTTGATCTATGAGTCTGAAATTTTGGGACAATTAACTTTTGATCAAAAGCTAAAACATAGGCCTGCGGGACCGAAAAAATAAAAATATATATTTTTTTAAAACACCCTAATGTATATGGTATTTCATATACATACATGGCTATAAGAAAGTAAAAATACTGCATATATTAAACAGGCCCGGATTTAGAAATATGCCGCCCCTAGGCAGTTGCGAAAATTGCCCCCCCCCCCCCACCGCTCGAAACTAACAGTTTAAGTCATAGATGTCAAAATATAAAACTCAGGATCTTTTTTTTTTGGTTGCGTCAGTTTCAAATTTTATAAATTTTTATAAAGTTACATTAGGAAACATAAAAACTGAAGACCTTTTTTTTTTAATCATGCTTGAGTTACATGTATGGAGAAATTATTGCTTATGGGTTGAAATTTTTACGTCTCGATTTTCGGATGGCAAACTCATCGATAATGGAATCACAATCAAATTCAATTCCCACGAATATAACAAGTTTTCAAAGTTTCCACCAAAATTTGCCGCCCTTCAATTCTTGCCGCCCTAGGCAGCTGCCTACTCTGCCTGCATGGTAAATCCGGGCCTGATATTAAACAAACTAAACTTAAAAAGAACCTTCATTGGAAAAACAACATAATTTTTATTTATTTAAAAAATAATTCCCAGTAAAAGCTATATTTTTAAATTATTAAGTTTAAAAAAAATTTTAAGAAAAAAATAAAACTTACTTAAAAAAATAAAAATTAAATTTAACTCTTTTTTTGAAGTCTTTTTATAAGAAGTAGAAACAAAAAAATCATTCAAATAGGTGCATATTTATTGGAGTTATAACCGAATATACAAAAAATATATTATCGAAATGAGAACCTCCTACTTTTTTAAAGTTTGTTAATAATTGTTGTTGTGACAAACGTATGTATATAATCTATAAACGTGAATAAATTAATGTTTTAATGTGTGATAAATTTTATATGTAACTTATAAATAGAACAATATATTAACACTAGTATATTTGTCAGTTGTCATGTACCTATAGTACTTAAAACAAGGTCAGGAATAAGAAAATTTAAAAGCTATTAAAGAAAAATATTAATATTGAGAATATAATTTTTTTGATTGATTTATAGAGATTATAAAAAATTGATTAGAAAATAATATGTATAATTTAAGAATGTATTATATTTTATTTATTATGCGATTCATAAAATATCAGAAAATATCCGAGGGTTCACCTACGCTTTTTTCAATTTTTTATATTTTTCTTCAAAAAAAGGATTAGATTCTATACAATATATTTTTTTACGTATGTTTGGGCATAACTCCTACAAATATGCACCGAATTTTATTTTGTTTGAAAGAGTATACTCCCGAGGTGGTTCCATATAAATTTTATCAGAATCTGACCATAAATTTCAAAGATACGCCACTCAAAAGGGAAAATAAAAAAGCTTTTTAAGAAAGAAAAAAGTAAAATCGACTTCAACAACCGTTAAAGTTAATTATAATATAATTTTAGTATGTTTAGTTTTGCTTCCTCGCAATATCGAAGATACGAGAAGCTATGTGATCGTTTCAGATCGAGACAAAAAAAATGTTCTCCGATTTCAAAATTTTAAATTGATTTATCCGTTTCACGTCAAGACAAACACTTTTCGTTCCGTGTCTGTCTGTCTGTCCGTCTGTCCGTCCGTCTGTCCCCTGAATCCTTGTCACACGCATAACTTATGAACCACTGAACCGATATTATTGAAATTTGGTCGGATGGTTGGGTTTGATTTGAGGACGGTCCCATTTCAAAATCATCAAAATCGTGTGTAAGGGGGTGGGGTGACATTCCAAAATATTTATTTTTTCAAGATATCTCAAGAACTACACATTTTACGTGAATATTTTATAGAATCTTTTTTGTAGAGCATTAAATTTCCTATAATATGGGTCTACAACGTTTGTTGTAAAATATTCCCTTACAAAGATTTATCTCAATTTATTTTAAAAATTCGTGTTTTGTTTTTCTGAATTGACAAAAAATTAAAAATATACGAAAAAATAATCAGGTGTGTCTTGAGAAAAATTTCGAACTAATATTTTTTAGTAAAATTGTATAAAAATTAAATGGTTAACCAATTCCAGGCAATTTATCTCAAACATTATCGGTTTTTATTTAAATTGTTCAATAATTAACTACCTTTGGTGAATTTAGCACGAGGAAGCACTGTGCATTTACTTGGCAGATGTTTTTTTTTAATCGGTTTTATTTATATTTTTTGAGTTTTTTTTAGCAAGCAATATTTAAAAATTAGCAAATAGAAAAAATCAGTTGTATGTAGGTAGTAGGTACCTATAAGCCTCATGTACTAAGAATGAATATTAATACAATTTTATATTCATTTCAATATCACAACTTTTTTATGTCTTTATAATTTTATTAAAAATATTATTTTTTAATTTATCTTAATACGTGCCTGACTTAATTCAATTATTATACAGCTTAAACTAATTTTTAGGAAGGTATTAGACTTACGCATTCGGACAGTGAAAGTCCCATCAAATTCGCTTCATTAGTTTTCGTGACAAATAGACAAAAAAATATTTTTTTAAAACATCTACCCAGAAAATGCACAGTGCTTCCTCGTGCTAAATTCACCAAAGGTAATTAATTTATTGAACAATTTAAATATTAGTTCGAAATTTTTTTTAAGACGCACCTAATTATCTTTTTGTATATTTTTAATTTTTTGACAATTTTAATCTAAATCTAAATTTATGCCAAAATGACATTTAAATCGTCAAAATGACATTTAATATTTGAAAGTAAATATCAATTTTAAAAAAATACGATTTTTTAAAGCAAATTGAGATAAATCTTTATAAGGGAATATTTTACAACAAACGTTGTATTATAGGAAATTGAATGTTCTATAAAAAAGATTCTATAAAATTTTCCCGAACAAGTGTCGTTCTTGAGATATCTTGAGAAAATTAATATTTTGGGATGTTATCCCTCCTTTTTACACACGATTTTGATGATTTTGAAATGGGACCGTCCTCAAGCCAGACCCAACCACCCAACCAAGTTTTATTAATATCGGTTTAGTGGTTAATGAGTTATGCGTGTGACAAGGATTTAGGGGACAGACAAACACGGAACGAAAAGCGTTTGTCTTGACCTGAAACGGAAAGATTAATTTAAAATTTTGAAATCGAAGAACAATTTTTTTGTCTCATTTTATACGATCACAATAAAAGCAAAATGTTCGGTATTGCGAGGAAGCAAAATCAAAATGTATCTACATATGTACATACATATGTATATACATTTAATAACATGTCCTGACTGACTGATTCATCATCGCCCAGTCGAAACCCCTGATCCTAGAAACATGAATTTTACGACGTAACCACTCACTAAGAAAGGATTTTTTGATAATCAACCCCTAAGGGGGTAAAAGAGGGTGTAAAGTTTGTATGGGAAAACATATTTTTTGGTCGGATTTACTTGAAACTTAACATAAATGATCTTCAATACAAACAATGAAATACGTATTTCAGCAATTCTCAAAATTCCAGCCCTAAAAATTTGTATGAGATTTTTTTTTGTATTCACTCGAATGAAACTTTGCACAAATAATCTACAAGACAAATAACATTTTCGAAAATTCAACCCCTAAAAAACGGTGGGGGAATGTTAACTTTTTTAAATTTTGATATATTTATTTATTTATCTACGTAACTGTTTATGATATTACGGTAAATTTGGACAAGATAATATTCAATTAAAATTAAAATTTCAACATTCAACTCCTAATAGCGTAAGAGGGGGACGAGGGTATTTGATATGTTTATCTGCATAGCTGCTTAAGTTATAAAGGTGAATTCGAGCAAAATAGTCTTCAATAAAAATAAAAATTTCGGCATTCAACCCCTAATGGGGTCGACATGGGGTTGGGTTTCTGTAATTTTTAACTAATTGTAAGTTCCGAGATATTTACGATTTTGTGTAGGTAATGAATAAAAATAAATAATTATTTAATATTTCATCCCCTGTCACGTATGGAAGGTTGTAATTAGTTTCATTCAATCCGGCGGGAAAAATACTTCAGGGGAGGGCGTTTTAGGGGGAAAAACAACCCCCTATCTCGCATAGGAGTAGGAGCCGAGATATTTACGATTTTGTATAATGAATAAAAGTTAAACAAAATAAAAAATATATATTTCGCCCCTGTCATTTATGGAGAGTTTTTATTAGTTTTGTTCGATCCGGCGAGAAAAATACTACGGGGGAGGGGTTTTAGGGGGGAAAACAACCCCTTATATTGCATAGGAGCCGAAATATTTACGATTTTGTGTAGTCAATAAAAAACAAATAAAGGAATAATTAAATATTTCAAAATCCACGCGAGCGAAGCCGTGGGATCAGCTAGTTAGATATATTTTCCCAAAACTATTAATTCGTATTTGTTTCTAGTTAATAATATTACGGTGAAAATATTTAGACAACACTGCACTGCACTGGACTGGTTAAACTAAAATTGTATACTTATTTCTCAATAAATCTTTTATAATTTATCAATCCATAAAAATTTTAACACAAGTTATCAAGTAATTTTTAAATTCAAATTGACCGATTTAAAACAGAGGTTTTGAACATTTTTTGCTTCCTCGCAATATCGAAGATACGAGAAGCTATGTGATCGTTTCAAATTGAGACAAAAAAATGTTCTCCGGTTTCAAAATTTTAAATTGATTTATCCGTTTCACGTCGTTCTGTGTCTGACTGTCCGTCCGTGTGTGTGTCCCCTGAATCCTTGTCACACGCATAACCCATGAACCACTGAACCGATATTATTGAAACTTGGTCGGATGGTTGGTCCTGGCTTGAGGACGGCCCCATTTCAAAATCATCAGAATCGTGTGTAAGGGGGAGGGGTGACACCCCAAAATATTTATTTTTTCAATATATCTCAAGAACGACACATGTTACGTGAAAATTTTATAGAATATTTTTTGTAGAGCATTACATTTTACATTACATTTCCTATAATATGGGTCTACAACGTTTGTTGTAAAATATTCCCTTACAAAGATTTATCTCAATTTATTTTAGATTCCTGTTTTGATTTTCTAAATTTATATTTGCTAGGATATATTAAATGTCATTTTGACGTTTTAAATGTCATTTTGACATTTGCATAAATTTAGATTTAGATTAAGATTGTCAAAAAATTAAAAATATATGAAAAATATTCAGGTGCGTTTTAAGAAAAATTTCGAACTAATATTTTTTAGTAAAATTGTATAAAAATTAAATAGTTAACCAATTCCAGGCAATTTATATAAACACTATCGGATTTATTTAAATTGTTGAATAATTAACTACCTTTGGTGAATTTAGCACGAGGAAGTACTATGCATTTACTTGGCAGATGTTTTTTTATCCACATACTTTAGATAATAACGTGGTAAATTGTTTTAAACAGTTTTTTTTCGTTTTTATTAATCCAAGAAACAAAAAAATTGTATCAGCGGGTAGAGGAATGTATTTTTACAGCCTGCTGAAATTTTTGTTTGTTTTACTGTCCCCAATTCTGAGAAAATATTTTTAAAAAACGTTTGTTGTTCGTGTTTGTCAATTTTTACTTTTTTATACATACATGAAATGTACTGTACTAGCTGGGCCCACGCAGTGGCGTAGATAGCTTTTTGCGATAGGGGGGTGGGGGGGGATATGAGTGGTGGCTGAGGGGCCTCTAAGATATGCGAAATTAAAAAAATTATTATTGTAATTTCGACTTAAATGACCTAAAATAAAAAAAAACAAAAATACATACATACAAAATTAAAAAATAACTGAAGACCTTTTTTTTTTACTCTTAATTTACCAAAGTTGCCCTATTTACTTGTACTATTTTGTTCATACTAGAAGAGTTTAAAAAATGTCTTTCTCATGAAGCAAACTCATGGGGGGTTATTGATCATCTTAATCCCCCCCCCCTATCTACGCCACTGGGCCCACGCGGCTTCGCTCGCGTGGACTACGAAATTATTGTTTAGGATTTAAAAAATATATAGTTGAATTAAGACAAACACGATTAGTTATTATTGTAATAAAAACCAAACAACACTTAAATTACCTAACTAACAGTGGCGTAGGAACGGGGGGGGGGGGGGGGGGTTGGGGTCCAGACTGGATTGTATAATATCGTCGCTGCTCGTGCAATACCGCGGAAGAGCACTTTGTTAATACCGCGTATAGTGGCGTAGTAAGAAAAATTTTCGGGGGGGGGGTTTTGATATTCCAAAAAATATGCGAAATTTTTTTGATTGAAAAAGCAAAAATTTTAGTTTAATTATGACTTTTATTGACTGAAAAAAAAAAAAAGGTCACACAATTGAAAATTATAATTATTATGAAGACCTTTTTTTTTTAGTTATTTAATTAAATACAATGAATTATATCAAAAAAAAAAAAGGTCATTTGATTCAAAATTTTTATATTTATTTCGCATATTTTAACAACATTAAAAATTTCGGGGGGGGGGGGGGGGTTATTATCACAAAAATTCCAAATTGTTATACTAATTTCATATATTTTAAAATTTCGGGAGGGGGGGTTCGACCCCAAAACCCCCTCCGTTCCTACGCCACTAACCGCGTAACAGCAAAAGGCACAAAATTGAGATATCGCGCCAACAGATCCTTGACGCGGATTGGCATAGTATTAGCTCTCACGCGATTTGAATTTGCTAATGGGAAACCTCTTTTTTGGCATCGTAGCAATACAGCGGAACAGTAGTATACCTGAAGTTGGCTGCAAGTCCGCGTATTTACCCAAACGGTGAAGAAGTTATGTCCGATTGACACACGTGTGCCTTCACTTTATGAATCTAGACAGCCAATATCCAAGACCAAGTATGATCACTTACAGGAGCTTAAGAGTGTCATACCCAGGCCCAGATTTAGAAATTTGCCGCCCCTAGGCAGTTGCGAAAATTGCCCCCCCCCCCCCCCCTACACTATTTTTACGCATTTTAAACTTCTTATTTTCGGTTCTCAGAATCGATGAATTGCATATTGACCATACAAGTTTTCGCTACGATATAGAAAATCACGTAAACTGTTACACAAGAATCATTGTTTATTTGCGATGCCGTTTTTTAGAAATCTATATGTAAGAAAAACACTTGTGAAGATAACAAACCTGACATTGATGTCGTTGAAACTTGTCACACGTACTGTTAACAATAAATTAACAATGACGTTAATAATCGTTCATCAATGTTTAGTAATAATGACAGAGGAGGTTATGTGTATCACAATATACTGTAGGAGAAAATAAGATGATTTTCGATACAGAAACTTATCGAATATTCGATATTAGGCCAATATCGAGACTTGTATAAATCGATTCTTTTCTCGATTCGGGAATTTTCCACTTATAATGTTGGTACGCGTTCCAACGAAATAGGCGGAACATTCAATTCCCACGAATATAACAAGTTTTCAAAGTTTTCGCCAAAATTTGCCGCCCTAGGCAACTGCCTACTCTGCCTGCATGGTAAATCCGGGCCTGGTCATACCCAAAGACTGTCATAGTTTTTATAATAACTTACCTTATAAATAATGTTCCTATTGTGATTGAGAGTCTCAATGCTGTGATTATAATTATTTAAATTAGAGTTTAAGTTACTAAAATTATTATTTTTTGTTATGTTTATTTGTTAATGAATGTTTTTGTTTGCTAATTTTTACTAAATAAGTATAAGTACTTTTGAATAATTTAGTTGATTGTGAAAACTATTCCTATTTTTCACAATCAACTAAATTATTCAAGGCACTAGGGTTGTTACTGTACCTACACTATTCAATAATTAAAAGTTAATTTTGCTTTTTCTGTATTCGCACAAAGCATTTAACAAAGATTACGTTAAGATATTTTCTGTGATTTTAGAGGAACCTAGGAGACTGATCACTAAGAAAACTACTTTTTTGGTAAGTTAAAGAGATGAACTCACAACGTCTTACTTAATACAAAATTTAATAACTTACTTCGTTAATTCTCTTGAGATTAGAAGTTCAAATCTTAAACTTACCAATAAAAAAGTTTTCCTTATATAGGTAATGTTAATTATAGATGAAAATATAGTTTCCCTGTACTTTTTTTAAAACGTTTATAAAAAGTTTTTTCTGTGTATTTCTAAGTAAAAGATGTGAACTCCTTATGAAAAAAAAATTTTTTTAATGAATATTTCTATTCATTCCTCGTGCAACTAATGAATAAAATATTAATTTTCTACAGATTAGAAGTTTTTTTTTTATAAGAAGCTCATATCTTTAACTTAACAAAAATAAGTTTTCTTTATAATGTTGATTATCAATAATAGAAAGATATTGTTTTTCTGAAAACTTTTTGCTTTTTTATCACAATTAATAATGTTTTCTAATAAAAAATGTTTCATTTCAAACCCGCGTACTTACTGATACTATACTATCATTTGTTGCAACAAAACCGCGGAAAGTTACGAATAAATTTACACTATTTCTCCATAAAGTAAACCCCAAACTAGTAGCGATAGAGTTCAGTCAGCAAAATGTAGTTAAATGACTGAGATATTAAGTTTTTTCTTGTTCCTGTAAAATCGCGAAAACGCAGATACGCGGTTTTTACAAAGTGCTCTTCCGCGGTATTGCACGCGCAGCGACGATATAGTTATTTCTTATGATTTGAACGAACATTTAACAAACAATTCATTAATAGGTATTTACAAGCAAAATTTTGGAAATACGAAATTTTCTTTTTTTTTAATTCACTTTAAAAAACTTTGATCAAAAAATTAAAAATGTTACTGTGTAGAGAATATAATTTAGTATACTGTTATTTTTTAAATTCAATTAATATTTAGTATTTACAAGCGAAATCGTGGAAATACGAAATTTACTTTTTATTTTTTTATTCAATTAAAAAAACTTTAATCAAAAAATTAAAAACGTTAGGTCATAGAGAATATATTCTAATATACTGCTATTTTCTCAATTCAATTAATTCATATTTACAAGCGCAATCGTGGACATACAAAATTTTTAATTTTTTTTATAATATGAAGTTTTTAACTCATCAAAATTGGTTAAAAGTTTTGATTTGTACTTGTACCTCGTAGATCTATCGAGATCTATAACTTGAGACCAAAACCAGTGTGATAGCTGCTCTGAGTGTCGAGATATACTGATTGTAATTTTAAGCTAGCGCACAAAATGAGCACAGCGTGTTTAGCCCCCTTTTATTTATATTTAAAAAAATTAAAAAATTAAAACTGTCCTTGCGTAGAGAATATATTCTAGTATACTGTTATTTTTGTTTCAATTTAATGAATTACTATTAGCGGGCGAAATCGTGGAAATACGACATGTACTTTTTTTATTTTATTATATGAAGTTTTTCATTCATTAAAATTGGTTAAAAGATTTGATTTGTACTTGTACCTCGTTAATCTAATCAAGATCTATAACTTGAGACCAAAACCAGCGTGATAGCTGCTCTGTGTGTCGAGATATACGGATTGTTATTTTAAGCTAGCGCGCAAAATGATCACAGCGCGTTTAACCTCCCCCCCCCCCTAGCCTATACCGCATTTCCGCGGGGGTTGATCAGTGTTTAATGGGTACAAACCGATACGCCGATTAAAATGATATCAAAATCACCCCAGTCTGACTTTTAGTTTCTGAGTTATTCATTAGTTTTAGATCAACTTGAAAACGTTACATCAAGTTTCTGTAATGTCAGTACCTATCTGGCTGACGTGAAACACTAGAGTTTGACGTTATTTACGTCAAAAACTACTATTTCTTCATAGTCTTCATATTTTTACTTCCATGTTCTGAAAGAAATGAAAGTATTGTAATACCATCGAAAAATCGTGTCCGAGAAAATGACAAATTCTGATTGTACTAACTTCAGAACGTAAAGAAAAGTTAATTTCCGCATGGCGGCTGTGCGTGTGCCTGTGTGTCTCGATGTAGATTTTTTTTCGTTCACGATAACTACTGTAAAAATGCACCGATCTAGATTATTTTTGGGGAATATGTTTGTCTTAGTGAGTACTCCAGAATATTGATTTTGGTGCTAATCGAATTAGGGGTTTTGGAAATATTCGAAATTTTGTAACTTTTTTCGTCTAAAAAGTGAACATTGCGAGTATTATCTCACTAATTTTGATAATATTTGGTACATTTGCAGTTCAATTGAATCTAAGGGACATGTATTATTTGTACGTGCCCAAACAGCCATTTTTACAATTGCACTGGTCTATTACTCTATTTGCTTTTTTAAACGGCCATATAATTTATGAAATATTGTTACGCTGATTTTTTTTCGAATTTCGGATTTTGATGGAAATATCCATTTCGACCTTTCCTGTTGATTTTGATTATTTTCACCATGATGTATATATGTCTATAAAAGGGTGACATTTTATATTTAGGAAGAAATATTCATATTATATAGTTTTAAAAGTTCAAAAATTGAAAAAATCTAATTTAATGATGCTCTTAAAAAATTAAAGGTGTCCATGAGTGTCCGAAGAACATTTTTCTAGAGGGTGACGGATTTATAAAAAGAAAAATCCCCCTCCCCTCAAAAAACGTAGGTTAGCTTACCATAATAATGTGAGTACTATTTTTACTTCACAAATTTAAAATTATGAACAATGTCAAAATCATATACAAAAGGTCTTCATTATCATAAATTTTTTAACTAAATATTGCGTTCCCTTTGGATAAAAAACCCAGGGGGGAGGGCAACTTTATCATTTTTTTTTAAAACAATACGTTACCTTACGTTGCGTCAGGTTAGGTCATATCCCAGAGGGAGTAAGTGGCCACTCTCCCCTCCACCCTTTTCTGATGCCCTTTTAAATTTAAAATTTCATGTTCGCATTATCGTTTTGACTGTAGATCATTCACAGTCTGACAGACACACATATGTCATTGAGATAACGATCGTAATCGATTCAGGGAATTTTTCATGACTACCTATTATACTTTATTAGCACCGATCCACACTAACATTCCGATCCCGGTCCGGTCAAATATTCAAAATAAAAAAAGAGCTTTAAGACCGTTTATACACTGGCAATTCAACAACGCGACTTAGCCGCGCTGCTAAATCGCCAGTGTATATAGGTTTTGCGATTTACGTATAAAACAATATAAAATGAATGTACGCGATAGTCTTGCTGCTAAATGTGTAAGGGGTCTAAAAGTGCATTCATTCTATTGTTTTTTAATTTTTGGTACTTGTGCATTATATCCCCGACATTGCAGATACTAATGCAAGTCTCATGTTTTATATGATTTGGTCAGCGGCGAGAAATATGAGTAAAGTGTGTACTATGACTTAGTTATATATTTATTAGTATTTTTTTTTAATAGCGAGTCGGTTGTTAAATGTTTGGCAGCACATCCCTGATTATAGCCATTTATTTTGTATATATTTTTTCTCCAGTAATGGATAAAGTAAAATCAGTAATTGTTACCCAGTGATGAACACTTGCTAATGATTACAAAATAATAAGTACTACGACACTAAACTTATATAATAAATAATCGTAAAATTTGAAAACATGTAAAGTAGATGCTATGATAATATAATAATTAGGGATGTTACGGAGCTCCGTATCCGAAACCGAAACTATCGGATATCCGAAAAGATTTGACCTCCGAAACCGAAACCGTATCCGAAATAATTAAATTCTGAACTCCGAAACCGAAACCGTAACCGAAATAATTAAATTCTGAACTCCGAAACCGAAACCGTAACCGAAATAATTAGATTCTGAACTCCGAAACCGAATCCGTATCCGAAATGATTATTTCGGATATTATTTCGGATAGTTTCCTACTTGTTGCCCCAAGCCTCGAGACACAAACAAAACATACGAGCAGATTATAAATTTGTATTTACCGCCTGAAATTTAATTGGCGTATCATGTACTTTTATTTAGTCTCTATTTTTAAATTCGCTACCATAGATTATAACAGATGATTTTTTAAATAAATTTGCAATAATCACTTTTTTTTAAATCTACTCAAAAATTTTTAAAAATTGTAAATGAAACATCAATTTTTAGGTTTCCGTAGAAAACTAGTTTCGCTATTTCCGTCTGTCCGTCCGTCCACAAAATTTTTAAGCCGATTAAGATGAAATTTGGTATACGGACGAAGACTGATAACCCAAAAATAGAAATGATAATATTTAAAAAAAAAAATTTTTTTTGGACCCCCTTTCCATAGACTGAAAAGTATTTAAAAAAAAAATGTTCACTTAATCCATTAAGTGTGATGTCTTTAGATAGGTCTCCTAAAATGCAATAAAAAATGTAATATGACATTTTGATTTTAACCCTTCAGTCACGATATATTTGCGTTCAAAGTCGGAATAAAAGCGCCCCCCCCCCCCCATAATTTCTAAACTATCAATTTAAAAAATCTGAAAAAATTCAAAAATGTAGCTTTTAATTAGCACTTTCACTGAAAATTATAACGAACACTGTCAAAATTATTTTGGACTCCTCTCCCATAGACTGAAAAGTGAACTCACATTTTTTTTTCACTTAACCCATTGAATGGGTGGTCATTGGATAGGTCTCCTAAAATGCAACAAAAAATGTTATATCATCTTTTGATTTTAATCCTTCAGTCACGACATATTTGCATTTAAATGTCGTTATCAGAGCGTCCCCCCCCCCCTTAATTTCTAAACTATTTATTCAAAAAATCTGAAAAAATTCAAAAATGTAGCTTTTAATTAGCACTTCCACTGAAAATTAGAACGAACACTGTCAAAATTATTTTGGACTCCCCTCCCATAGACTAAAAATTGTACTCAAATTTTTTTTCACTTACCCCATTGAGTGGGGTATCTTTAGATAGGTCTCCTAAAATGCAACAAAAAATGTCATATGACCTTTTGATTTTAACCCTTCAGTCACGATATATTTGCATTTAAATGTCGTTATCAGAGCGTCCGTTGAAATAACTCTTGTTTATAAATCGTAATGACTACGGAAACCTATCATGTGCGTGCCCAACACGCACTTGGCCGTTTTATTATATCATTTTTATCATCATATTTCAATTTTATTAGAATTAGTTTTATTGTTGTCACAAAAAATTACTTATATTATTTAAATCTGGAAATTAGACAGATAGCTAGAAATGTAAATTTTTATAGATTATAAGTAAAAGGAATATACAGAGAGTCTAAATCAGATATAACGACATCTAGGGGACCAGTCATATTAAGTCGTAAAAACCGGGAACTAGGCAATTACCATATATGGGATTCACTCGGAACTTTTATTTTGATCGTTAAAACCGATATGTTGTATTAAACGATATCGTTATAACCGATTTCGAAATTTTCGACTGTATCGAATTTCAACAAAAACTATACTACGGGCTGAAAAATACAAAAAAAAAATTAAAAAATATCCGTATCCGTATCCATATCCGAAACTCAAGGGGGCAAAATATCCCTATCCGTATCCGAAACCGAAACTAAGGAAAAAAAATATCCATATCCGTATCCGAAACCGAAACCAAGAAAGAAAAAAATCCATATCCGTATTCGAAACCGAAACCAAGAAAAAAATATATCCTTATCCGTATCCGTAACCGATATGTCATATCCCTAACAACCCTAATAATAATTAATAGATAGATTACACTAATAATTAGTTTAAATGTGCAACATTTTGACATCCATTGGCCGATTGTCATCAAATTAAGTTGTTTTACAGTTAACTGTCTATGGATTATGATTCAGTAAGAGTATCTTTATTCTGTGTTCAGTAATGGCCATGGGCGTAACCAGGGTGGGGGGGGGGCTTGCAAAACACCAAAATTGCAACGTAGAGTACATTTTTGTAGAGGATTTTGTCTTCATAAAGATATGCACATACATATAAATTTAATTGATTGAAAAAAATGTGGCAAAAATAAAAGAAGAAATGAAAAAAAGAATGACTTTTCATTGTTACTTTTTGCGCACCTATCTAGAGATATAATAAATAATGAAAATGTTAACTTTTTCATAGCTCTTTTATAATTCCTCGATAATAATCAAGAACACACCAAAAAATTGATTTATTAAGTTAATGAAAATCACAGATTTTCACGAGCCATAAAAGTTCCAAGTTGCAACGAAACGATAGAATATAATTTAAGAAAAAAGGATTTACCAAATTTTGTTTACATTATTGGCCATTTATCAGAGTCGTTCTTACACATTTCGAGGTCCAAGACGCCAAAAATTTGAGGCCCATTGAAAATATTTTTATTAAAAAATTTTTTTTGAACAAAATCCTGGTTACGCCCATGGTAATGGCAGTAATCAAATTTCAACAATTATTTCTAATTCAGTACATTTAATTAAACAAGAATCCAACACTGGGGTATGATCCAAGACCTTATACTCGTATCATTATAAATATAAATAAATAGAAAATATGTCAAATTTCTTATCGGTAGATATTAGTGCCGTGTGAAAATATTTACTTTCATAGTTCAAGTATTGATTAATTTAACGGTAAAGAGCATGAATAAATAAACATATTATCTGGTATAGACAAGCATTATAATATAATAAAATCGATTAAATATGTTTAATAAACTTACTTTCTCTAATTTTAAATGAATTTAAAAAAACTGATTTTATTATAATATACCGAATTCATTTCTTTATTTAGAACAGTGACTCATAAAAAGTTTCTAGAAATATTTATTATTAAGAAAACAAGGTATTTTGTACTTTCATACATAAAATAACATTTGTCTAAAAGAGACCTACAGGTCTCAAAAGTCAAACTTATTATAAATTAAAAAAATAAATAAATAGCAAAATTATTAATAATAATTTGCACATTGCGAAGAAAATTACGTTAAATATCAAAGAACGACAAAAATGAGGTTCTTTTGGAATATTATTTAAAAAAAAATTATTTGGTGAATACTTATTATGTAATAAAACAGCCAAGTGTGGGTTGAGCACGCACATGATAGGGTTCCGTAGTCATTCTCACTATGAAATTACTTCAAAATTTTTCATAAACTATTTTTGACAGTGTTCGTTATAATTTTCATTGAAAGTACTAATTAAAAGATACATTCTGAAATTTTTTCAGATTTTTAGATATTAGAGGGGGTGACGCTCTGATAACGACATTTAAAAGCAAATATACAGGTTGATTCAGCATTGTCGTGCCAAACTTGAACGGTACATCGAGAAAAATATTTTAAGCAAAAAACATTATATTAACATGTGTCCAAAAATTTGTCATGGGGGGGCTACAGCCCTCTAAAGATTTTACTCAAAATTAGTTTTTATTTAATATCTTGAGAACCTATTGTGCCATAGTTATGAAATTTTATACAGGGCTTAGTATTAATAAGTGTTATCTATATCCAGTATCAACCAATAGTAATTTTGACCAGGGTTGTATGGGCCCAGGAGGCCCGTAGATTTTTATCCAGTATTTTTTGTTTTTCAATTTTTTCCTGAGTTAAAAATTTGAATAACACTGTATGAGACAAAATACACAAAAATATACTTTGCTCATTTATCATAGGATAAACCGTTTACGAGCAATATCGATGCAAAAGAAAGTGCGCAGAATTTTACTTAATACGGATGCTTCAAATTAAACAAAATAAATTTATATTCCTGTTCTTTGATTAAAGGTAAGAAAAAAGTTCATGTACATATATCACCTAATACGTGTCCTCTAAGACCTATAGCCAGTTCTATTAATGTTGCAAGTAATTTACTAACAAAACTAGAAAGCGATACTTAAAATGGCTATTTGTTGGTAAGGATGAATTTTTGGAGGTATATTTTTATTATCTTTTTGTCTTATTTTTTGTCATAGAACAAGAATATAAAAATATTTTTTGTAATTTGAAGCGTCCGTATTAAGTAAAATTCTGCATCCTTTCGTTTGCACCCAAATTACTCGTAAACGGTTTATCCTATGATAAATGAGCAAAGTATATTTTTGTGTATTTTGTGCCAGACACTCTTATTCAAGTGTCTAATTTAGGAAAAAATTAAAGAAAAAAAATAATAGATAAAAATCGATGGGCCCACTGGTCCCATACAGCCCTGATCTAAATTATAATTGCTCAATAATGGAAATCGATAACACTTATTAATACTAAACCCTGTATCAAATTTCATAACTTTAGCACAATGGGGTATCCAGATATTAAATAAAAACTAATTTTGAATAAAATGTTTGTAGGACTGTAGCCCCCTAAATTTCCGGACACATGTTGATATAATGTTTTTTGCTTAAAATATTTCTCTTAATTTACTGTTCAAGTTTGACACGACAGCACTTCTCAGTGTAATTAAAAGCTACATTTTGATATTGCTTCCTCGCAATATCGAAGATACGAGAAGCTATGTGATCGTTTCAGATTGAGACAAAAAAAAAGTTCTCCAATTTCAAAATTTTAAATTTATTTATCCGTTTCACGTCAAGACAAACACTTTTCGTTCGTGTCTGTCTGTCTGTCTGTCCGTCCGTCCGTCCGTCCGTCCGTCTGTCCCCTGAATTCTTGTCACACGCATAACTGATATTATTGAAACTTGGTCGGATGGTTGGGTTTGGTTTGAGGACGGTCCCATTTCAAAATCATCAAAATCGTGTGTAAGGGGGAGGGGTGACACCCCAAAATATTTCTTTTTTCAAGATATCTCAAGAACGACACATGTTACGAGAAAATTTTATAGAATATTTTTTGTAGAGAATTAAATTTCATATAATATGGGTCTACTACGTTTGTTGTAAAATATTCCCTTACAAAGATTTATCTAAATTAATTTTAAAAATTCGTGTTTTGTTTTTCTAAATTGATATTTGATTGGATATATTAAGTGTCATTTTGACGTTTAAATGTCACTTTGGCGTTTTAAATGTCACTTTGACGTTTTAAATGTCATTTTGACATTTGCATTAATTTAGATTTAGATTGAAATTGTCAAAAAATTAAAAATATATGAAAAAATATTCAGGTGCGTTTTAAGAAAAAATTCGAACTAAGATTTTTTAGTAAAATTTGTATAAAAATTAAATGGTTAACCAATGCCAGGCAATTTATCTGAACACTATCGGTTTTAGTGAATTTAGCACGAGGAAGCACTGTGCATTTACTTGGCAGATGTTTTTTTTTGATTTTTGGAATCGAGTAAATAAAAAACAATTTTTGAGTACACTTTTCATTCTATGGAAGGGGGGTCTGAAAAAATTATTTTTTCAAAAATCACATTATTTCTGTTTTTGGGTCATCAATTTAAAAAAAAAGTATATAGACAGACAGACGGACAGAGCGAAACTAGTATAAGGGTTCCTAGTTTTCTACGGATCATCATACCAATTTTCAGCTTAATTTAATAATTTCTGATGCAGCATGGTCAGGTAAATAATTTTTACGGAGGCCAAATTGAATTGTATATCATTTATTCGGGGGCCAATAATCTATATTGCGAGGAAGCAATATAGAAGATACAATAAAGATATAATTAATAGTCCTATACTACATGAAAAGTCTTTGGCCTGACATACAGATGGCGACAAAAAATCCTTATGGTTCCCATAGACTACCGTAAGTGCGCCAACTTTGTGCCAGTGACCCAACTATGTGCCACTGCTGATTTCGGGCAGAAAGAGCTCTCTAACACTGGAGTGTGACAACTTTGAGCCAGGGCATGTTTACACGCATTTTAGATGAGAAAAGATGGTCATGTATAAATTTTCTGTCACACGAAAAAAATTCTCCCTCCCTTCTCATGCTACCTGGATTTTTTTCAGCAACAGGCTTATATTCTTGAGATGTGTAGTTATGCTGGGTAAAATGCCCATCCCGTTATCTCAATAAATAAGGAAGATATGCTTAAAAAACCTCAAAAACTGGCACAAAGTTGGCGCACTTTACGGTATCAACCTTAACTAGAATATTGTCAAAATTTCATGACATTTCATGTATTCTTGTTCAAGTAACAGCCATCGAAGTTTCGTTATTTTTTTAATCACGGAAAAAAGTGAATTTTGTCCAAACCAAGGAATGGCTTAGTAAGTGTTACGGCACATCTGCCCCAGCTAATTCAACCGTAAAATATTGGTTTGCTGAGTTTCGTCGTGACCGTATGAGCACAAATTATGCTTCACGTTCAGGAAGACCAAATGAGGCAGTTTCTCCAGAAAATGGCGAAGAAGAAAAAAAAGTTGTTTCTTCAAGACAATGCACCATCTCACAAGGCTCACATTACGACTAATAAATTGAATGAATTGTGCTATAAATTAGTTACGCACCCACCATATTCTCCTGACTTGGCCCCCATCGACTACAACCTTTTTCCGAAATTGAAAATGTGACTCTCTAGCAAGATTTTACTCTAATGTAGAGATCGAGTTGGAAACAAACGCTTATTTTGATGGACTTGACGAAATTAACCATTATAAGACCAGTATCGAAATGTTAGAGGACCGTTGGGACAAGTGCATTAGGTACTCTAGATCAAGCTTGTCCAATCCGCGGGCCGCATGCGGTCCTCGAGTATCTTTGGTACGGACCTCACCGGATAATTAAAAAAAAAATCTTATAATAATAAAAAAATGAATATAACACATAACACAACGCTAAAAGGATTCTACGATTTAAAAATTAAAATACAATGTTTTTAGAATCAAAAAGAAAAACTAGAGGTACCTTATTTGGAAGATCCTAATTGGTTGGCAGATTTAGCTTTCAAAAATTAAAAAATAAACAAAAATAAAATAGGCTTAAAAAAACCAGAAAGACTGAAATGTATACCTAATAATTATATTTAACAGTTTTTGAAGTTGGTTTTCTTTTCTCTTTATTAAAAAGTTTTTTATTGGCTTGGCACCGATTTCAAAAACTGTTAAATTTAATTATTAGGTTTATTTCTCAGTGTTTTTAGTTTTTTTAAGTCGATTTTATTTTTTTCTTAAAATTAAGTTTTTTATTTTTCTCTTTTGAGTGACGTATCTTCGAAGTCCATGGTCAGATTCCAGTAAGGTAGTAAGAAAAAATTTTGGAGTGGGGGGATAAATACATTCAACAAAATATTTTTAAGGTATTTTGAACTGATGTTTTCTCAAAACACGTTTTTTTAGAACACTGAATATTTCGGGGAAGGGGGTCATGTGCGGCCCTTGGTAGATTGGGTTTATGCTTTGCGGCCCAAAAAGTTCAAAAGATTGGACACTTATGCTCTAGCTGGAGATTATGTCGAAGAATAAAAGAGTTTTTTCATTAAAAATAATCGTTTTTTTATTGTTAGGCCAAAGACTTTTCAGTCCATGAAGTATAGGTACAACACATATGTTTTATATTGAAGCAACATTAATCACCTGATAATTTAACTCTTTATTGTTAGCATCCTGTCTTTAACTTGTTATTGTAGTAAATACAGGGTGGTATTGAAAATCGGTACCTAACTGTATAAAATATATTTATACAAATGTTTAAGAGAATAAAGGAATTTTTGTATAGTTTTTTTATTTATTCTTATGGTTTCGTAGAAATCTTATTAATATCACTTTGTCTGTCCGTATAAATTTTAAATAAACATATAAAATTATAACCCATAAACATAGCATCGTGTACTTTTTTTCTAAAGTTTATGGTTTCTGAGTAAAAAATTCTTGAAAGTTCAAATCTTGAATTATTTTGTTAGATACCTTGGAAAGTTTAGGTTGTTCAAAAAAAAGTTTTCAATGAAAGATTCGTGAATTTTCATGTAGAATAAGATTAATAAATAAAAACTATAGGTTCCTATTTAAAAAAATGAAGTTGACCTTCAAATAACCTTGAAGACCACGTTAAAATAACAAATAAATATTACTATCCGATTACTCCCTAACAATCAAATATTTTTTGGTTGAAACATTTTTTTCAAATATACGATGGTTCTGAGATAATAATTTGTAACACTTTAAATGTCCCACCCTGTATAGTCCAATCAAATTAAATATTCAAATGGAATAAATATTCGGCTGGATAATTTTAGTGCCGATCGATGGCTAATGATATCCTTAATAAAATATTAAATTTGCAAGGTTGTGGGCCCCCGGGAAATACACAAAAAAACAAAAAACAAAAAAACTTGACTGCCGCTTATGTTTACATCATCGATGCAGCGTAAACGATGTGAGTTAGAGCAAAAATGAACAGGACCCATTTAATAGAGAATGAAATTTCCTATCAAAAATAATTAAGTTCATATCTCTAAAGTTAATAGTTTTTGAATGATGGTCGTCGAAAATCTCATGACTAAAATGTAATTTTTGAAAAATGTCACTTTATGTCCCGATCAGCTGTAAAACGGAATATTGCTATTTATCGATTAATAAAAAATTTCAAAAAATTAACTGTTTAACTAGATACTATAGGGAAGTTATTTATGGGTTCAAAAACGGTTATACTTACAACTTCATATCAAGAGATTCAATTTGCAGAGAATAAAATCACCTATAAAATGCATTATATTTTTTTATTCTACGTTGGATAGTTTTTAAAATACGTAATACCAAAAAAAGGCAAAAAATTACAAAAAAATCTCTTGATGTAGCTCCTCTATAGTTAAAATTCAAAGTGAACCCATAAATAACTTCCTTATAGTATTTAGTTAAACAGTGAATTTTTAAATTTTTTATTAATCGTTAAATAGCAATATTCCTTTTTACAGCTGATCGTTACATAAAGTGACATTTTTGAAAAATTGCATTTTAGTCATGAGATTTTCGACGACCATCACTCAAACTTTAGAGATATGAACTTTATTATTTATTATATTCCGATGATTTAAACATATGCGGAGGTCAAGTTTTTTATTTTTTTTTGTGTATTTCCCGCCGAATATTTATTCCATTTCTTCACCTATAGGAAATTTTTAATTTGATTGGACTAATATCAGTCTAATGAGAGCAGGTGATTTATCAATATTATTCACTGAATAATGTTTGCAAAAGTAAATTTAAATTAAATTTGCTATAAATATAACTTATATGACAACGTTAATTAATTTAATAAAATAACATTGCAAAATGTTTGTATAATATTACTACTACACATTTTAAATTTCAATAAATTGCCAAAATATAACTTCCTATGTTGAAACAGGAAACAGTCAAAAGAAATAAATTTAAAATTTATCGATATGTATATATGTATAATTTACATAATTTATATGTATCATTTCATTTATAAATTACGTAAAGTATGTCAGGGCTTCCCAACTACACCCAGAGCCTTTGATTCATCCAATACCTCCAAGGGAGCCGATGACCGCAGTTTGGAAACCAATGTGTTACACAAACAATTTTTGTCCAATTTTAATGCAATTTATTAAAGGACCCCGCAGTTTTATGATAGGGAAATGGCTTTCAGTCAATCTCTTTGAAACCAACTGGAAAATATTCTCTAAATCATCCCGAATAAAAGTCTCAATGGTCGCAACCGCCTAAGTTCCCGAGGTCTCGCGCAAAGAGCTATTTTGTATCTAATAATGCAATAAAAAAATCAATATAGTACAGGACATTTTGAACAAAAAAATTAATTTTTATGTATCGTTTTGTTTATTTAATTTCTAGATTTTTATGTTGTTATAGTTTGCAAGTTCTAGCAAATTGTTTTATGGATTATAATAAAGTTTTTATAAAACATGTTAAGGTATGTGTAGTGCCGTCAGCGCCAGCTAGTAGCGATAGTATTAAAAATATTAAATTGTAAAATAAAAACAATAGAAAATTATTTGTCATAAAAATATAACATTGATTTGTAACACACTTATGGGACACCTTATATAAATGTAACTATTTTAAAAATATGCTGCTTGTCTAGCCTGACAACTTTTGTATTTAAAGTTTTCTTCCATTTGTTATAATAAATTAAATATTGAACTTGGGAAATCCTGTACTATATCGATTTTTTTATTGCAGTATTAGGTACAAAACAGCTTTTTGCGCGAGACCTCGGGAACTTAGGCGGTTGCGACCATTGAGACTTTTAATCGGGATGATTTAGGGAATATTTTCCAGTTGGTTTCAAAGAGATTGACTGAAAGCCATTTTCCTATCAAAAACTGCGGGGTCCTTTGTAGCTTTAACTATCTTGTTTATTGTTTTAAAATTTTAACATAATCGAATGAAAATTGACAAAATGGTACTAAAATCAACCACGCGTGTCCAAATTGGTAGTTACGGTCATTTCTACTATTGGCATTTGTATGACCAGTTAAATAAATTCTGTGAACAGAGTAATGAATAAATTTTTATTTATTTAATATTTTTTTGAAAACAATTATGTCAAGAAAATCGCTGAAAATAAGTTTCTAATAGACAAATGATTTTTTTTATAAAAAAATTTATGAGCAAGAACGTTTTGTATAAATGTTTTTTAATTTTGTAAAACAGTATCATTGTTTTTCGTTTTGAATCTTGAATAAACACATATATTTCATAAAATTTATTTAACGAGTCATATACAGGCTGATTTACAACTAGTGTAAAAGAATTAAACAGTAGATCCAGGATGTAATTTTAAGCAAAAAACCTTATGTGAACCTATGTTCGGAAATTCTTCGTGAGTGAGCTAGTCTTTTGCCCAAAATTAGTGTTTATTTAATATCTAGAGAATCCATTGTGGTACAGTTATGAAATTTGATACAATGATAGGTATTTATAAGTGTTATCGATTTCCAGTATCAAATAATAATAATTTAGTCCAGGGGTGTATGTGGCCAGTGGGCCCACCGATTTTTATCAAGTATTTTTTTGTTCTTGAATTTTTTCCTGAGTTGGGTTCTTGTAGAAGATTGATGATATAAAATACACAAAAATATACTTTGTTCATTTATAAGATCAACCGTTTTCGAAAAATATCGAAGAAAGTACTGCAGAATTTTACTTTATACGGATGCTTCAAATTACACAAAATAAGTTTATATTCTTGTTCTATAATTAAAAATAAGATAAAAAGTTAATATAAATATACCTCCTAATACTTATAATAAGGCATTTTTGACAAACTAATAAAATAGAATAAAATGAATGGGACATAAACTATAGATGATATTATTCTTTATATTATATATCAATTATGATTATGAACCATTTGAATTATAATAAAAAAAAATTCTTCAAAAATTTGTTTTTACAAAAAATTGAATAGAACATAAATTATAGATATTAATATTACCTACAATTTTTAACTTTACCATTTTTCTCTATTTCGCACTGTTTCAGAGTAATTCTAAAAATTCAAAAATCGACGTAGGTAAACATCCGTATCCGGTTGAAAGATCGTTTTCAAAAATAGGACGTTTTCTTCCCAGATAAAAATTAATTTTAAATATAAAATTTCACCCTTCTACGATTTGTCGTATTTGAGTTACAACGCTTACAGACAGACAGACGGACACACAGACATCATGGCGAAAATAGTCAGAATGGATTCAGGGAAGGTTAAAATGGATAATTCCATCAAAATCCGGATTTCGAAAAATGGATATAAGAAAGTATAAAACAGGTTTTAACAATATCGCGAAAACAAGAACTGATTGAGCAAAAATGATGGTCATTTATGTATTCAGCGTATCTGCAAAATGGTTGTTGATAGGGCCGTATCTACCACCGGGCAGTACCCCGGGGCCCCAGAGCATAGAGATTAAATTAGTTGTCATACAAATTATGTGTATTATGTTTTTGACATTAGGACATTAGAAAACTAATATTTATATACAAATGGCAATAACCGTCGTAAGTATGTATGTTTTTTATGTATTACGGTATATGTATATACAAATATACATAGTACTAGGTTATATAAATAAAATATTTAAAAAGTGTATATTAAAAAATAATTTAAAAAAAGATAGAAAGAACATGGAAGTCATCATGTCCAAGTCATCATGTACCATACCGATATTTAAAATATAAAACGATTACATAAACATGAATAAAAAAATGTCAAATGATATTTATAAAAATAAAACATGAAGTTTCGGTTTTTAAGCAACTAACAATATTCCCATTATGAACTCATTATACAAAACGACCGATACAAAATGGTTTTATTCGAGTGTTAACAGAGGTCACTACTTTGTTAATGTTGTAATGACGGCTGCCGGTTATGTCACAATTTCAATTCAAATACTTAATTATGATTGTTGCTAATCTTCAATGGCTTTGCCGATTTGTATAGACTGTAAGGTCATACCGTGTCTATATTTTGAAGTAAAATTCGAATTGAGAGAATTTTTACCAGGGCTTCGAACTTATTTTTATCGGAACGAAAATCGAAACTGAATCGAAAAAATATATATCGGTTTTTTCAGTTCGGTACATCCAGGACTGACGATAAGGGTGTACACAGGCCCGGATTTACCATGCAGGCAGAGTAGGCAGTTGCCTAGGGCGGCAAATTTTGGCGGAAACTTTGAAAACTTGTTATATTTGTGGGAATTGAATTTCCCGTCTATTTCGTTGGCACGCGTACCAACATTATAAGTGGAAAATGCCCGAATCGAGAAAAGAATCGATTTATACAAGTCTCGATATTGGCCTAATATCGAATATTCGATAAGTTTCTGTATCGAAAATCTTCTTATTTTCTCTTTTCTTTTTTCTTTTCGTACCAAACTTATTCCACCATTGAAGAAGTTTCGAGGGGCGTGAGGGAGGGCGGCAATTTTCGCAACTGCCTAGGGGCGGCAAATTTCTAAATCCGGGCCTGGGTGTACAGGGTGCGCACGGCCCACAGTGGGTTAAAATGACAAAATATTGCGCGAAATTTTGCTTCATGTCAATTTTCAATCAATTTGAATTCAGTCGATCTCATTTTAGAGCTAAGTAGTAGTAGTTTATGAAAATTACCCCAAGAATAGTATTTTTACCCTCTTAATTACTCTTTCACCCCCTTAAATCTGATTAAATGATAAATTCGTAAATTAATAAATCGAGTAATAAATACTGCACAAAAATTATTTTTAATTTGCTAATACTGTTATAATATGTTATGTGTAAATCTATTTGAACATTTCTAAAGAATGAGTCGATAGTATGTATTTCTTCGATATCTTCTCTCTTTTAAGACAGAGAAAAAATTCAAATTTTATATGATACTCTAATTATAAATGCAGATAGTAACATTTTATATCTACCTTCTTTTAATTTAATTTAATACGTAATTCATGAGATAAAATATGTATTTATTAATGATATTAGATATAGAACATATTATGCAAAAATGTATCATTTAATCGTTTAATCAGATTTAATGGGGTGAAAAGGTAGTTAGAAGGTAAAAATACTATTCTTGAGGCTTAGGGTAATTTTCATAAACTACAACTACTTAGCTCTCAAATGAGATCGACTGCATTCAAATTAGTTGAAAATTGGCTTGAAGCGAAATTTCGCGCAATATTTTGTCATTCCATTTGTAATCGTATTTGTAGATTGCACTCATGTTCCGATAATAAAACCATATACTGATCTGAAATAACTGCGTTTATAAAATTAATACTGTTATATACCCAGCGAGAATGCGATGTTTATAGTACATATAGTCAAGATGATACAGTAATTCAAATGAATAAGGTAAAGGTACCAGTTATGGCCGCTATAAGAGCGTTTTCAGTTTTTTGGATTAATAGGCTTGTTTTCTGTAATCCCATGAACTCATAATGTTACTAATAAAACAAGTAACTCTTTATTTAATCAATTTAACTACCAATGTCATCAAATATAGTTTGTTTTTTAAATTATAGTCTTTTATTTTGTTCATATTTTTTTCTCCAGTAATGGCAAAAGTAAAACCAGTAACGAGCACGCAGTGATGGACACTTGCTAAAAATTACAAAATGATAAGTACTATGACACAAAAGATATAAAAGAAAGAATCGTCTTTGAAACAATGCAAAGAAGTTGCTATGATAATATAATAATTAATTAATAAATTATACTAATAGTTTAAATGTCCACCATTTCGACACCTATTAGCCGAATGCCATCAAATCACGTTGTAAGACAGTTAAATGTATTATACAGGCTGATTCAGCACTGTCGTGCCAAACTTTAACAGTACATCGAGAAAAATATTTTAAGCAAAAAACATTATATAAACATGTGTCCGAAAATTTGCAATGAGGGGGCTACAGCTCTCCAAAGATTTTACTCAAAATTAGTTTTTATTTAATATCTTGATAACCTATTGTGCCATAGTTATGAAATTTGATACAGGGTTTAGTATTAATAAGTGTTATCTATATCCAGTATCAACCAATAGTAATTTTGACCAGGGTTGTATGGGCCCAGGGGGCCCGTCGATTTTTATCCAGTATTTTTTGTTCTTCAATTTTTTTCTGAGTTAAAAATTTTAATAAGGCTGCATGAGACAAAATACATAAAAATATACTTTGCTCATTTATCATAGGATAAACCGTTTACGAGCAATATCGATGCAAAAGAAAGCATGCAGAATTTTACTTAATACGGATGCTTCAAATTAAACAAAATAAATTTATATTCCTGTTCTTTGATTAAAGGTAAGAAAAAAGTTCATGTACATATATCACCTAATACGTGTCCTCTTAGACCTATAGCCAGTTCTTTAACGTTGCAAGTAATTTACTAACAAAACTAGAAAGTGATACTTAAAATGGTTATTTGTTGGTAAGGATGAATTTTTGGAGGTATATTTTTATTATTTTTTTGTCTTATTTTTTATCATAGAACAAGAATATAAAAATATTTTTTGTAATTTGAAGCATCCGTATTAAGTAAAATTCTGCATCCTTTCTTTTGCATCCATATTTCTCGTAAACGGTTTATCCTATGATAAATGAGCAAAATATATTTTTGTGTATTTTGTGCCATACAATCTTATTCAAATGTCTAATTCAGGAAAAAATTAAAGAAGAAAAAAATACTAGATAAAAATCGATGGGTCCACTGGCCCCATACAGCCCTGATCTAAATTATAATTGCTCAATACTGGAAATCGATAACACTTATTAATACTAAACCCTGTATCAAATTTCATAACTTTAGCACAATGGGGTCTCTAGATATTAAATAAAAACTAATTTTGAATAAAATCTTTGGAGGGCTGTAACCCCCTTACGAAAAATTTCCGGACACATGTTCATATAATGTTTTTTGCTTAAAATATTTTTCTTAATTTACTGTATAAGTTTGGCACGACAGCGCTGAATCACCCTGTATAGATTAATATTCAGAAATGGTAGTAATCAAATATCAACGCATATTTCTAATTCAGTACATTTAATTAAAAATTTGCCATTACTGGGGTCCTTACCAAGACTGGTGCCACTACCTTATTGGACTACTACTAACAATAAGTAAATACTCAAGTTAGGTTTTAGTATTACATTTTATTACGTTAGGTAGCATAAAGAATGATCAGTGACGATTATGGTTTTAGTCGGAAAAAAGTTTTCCGCCAACGTGTTCTTTTGCAATACGCTGCCTAAACAGTTAAATATAAAGCAATATAATGTAGCAAAGAATTGTGTAGAATAAAAAGATCTAAAATAATGTCCACGATACCATACAAGGTACTGGCACCAGTTATGGCCGCTATAAGAGCAAGTGATTGTGATTGACGAGATTTTTTTTGTAATTTTCATGAAATCGTGTTGCTAATAAAACAAGTAACTCTTTATTTAAAGTCTGCAAATATAAGGTAACGGCACCGGTCTTGGCAAGCACCCCAGTAATGGCAAATGTTTAATTAAATGTCCTGAATTCGAAATATGTGATGATATTTGATAATAATCATTTCTGAATATTAATCTATATATACTTAACTGTCTTACAGCGTGATTTGATGACAATCGGCCAATAAGTATCAAAATGGTGGACATTTAAACATCGTGGATCAGTCAAAATTCACGAAATGTGTATTTTCTTATGTAAAGTTAGTTCGATTATTATTAGTAGTACGTCTGGTTCGTGGCAAATAAAGCTAAAACGCTGCACTTTTTGATTGGGGTATGCCACTTTCGGTGGTCATATATAAGGTCAAAAGAAACATTTTCAGATAGGGAGCCACTTCAAAATCCGTGTAGAACACCATTATATCGGCTATTAAAGATGGCCCCCACCGTTTTTATTAAATTGGCTGTATCTCAGGTCCTAGTCAACTGATTTCAATTTTCTTTTGTTTGTTTTAAAGTTCTTATTCAGAAGATTATTTTTTGTCATTATACATTTTTCTCTAAATCTTAAGGGTTCCCCACAATTTTCCGAAATCTGAAGATTTCACTTTTCTTACAAACTTAATTGTTATATAACTTTTTTATTGTGCCCAATATCATTTTTTTACCTCATATAAAAAAGAAAGACATTTTTGTCTGCATTCCATTGATAACAAGATAATACTGTTTTAATTAACAACTTCTTTAGAAATAGCGTGTTAAACTAAGAAAAATAGATTATTTTTGGATCATTCCATGTCAAGTTTACCTGTATTGGTTTCTCGGATTCGAGATTTTGATGGAAATGTCCATTTATACCTTCCCTGAATCAATTCTGACTATTTTTATCACCATGTCTGTCTGTGTGTCTGTATGTGTATCTGTCTGTAAACGCTGTAACTCAAAAATGACAGTACATAGAGGAGTAAAATTTTATATTTAAGATTAATTTGTTTTAAGAAAGAAAACCTGATGTTTTTAAAACCGGAAACGGATGTTTACTCTTGTAATTTTTATAATTATTCGAATTATTTCTGAAACGGTACATGTTGGATGAAAATGTTTAAAGAAAATTTTGTTTAGAATATTATTTATAATTTATGTTATGTTAAATTTCTCCCAAAAAAAGTTTTTGGGGTTATAATCGTTTTTTTTCAATTATATTTGAAATGGTTTAAAGCAGAAATAAATCATTGAAATAAAAGTTGTAGAGTATGTTATTTTCTATAGATTATGTTCCATTAATTTTATTGTATCTCTTACCAATTAAAAAAAAATCTTTTTAATTATTTTTTAAATTTTTTTCCATTTTATTTGAACAAGTTCATGACATAATAAAATGTTTATAACAAAAAATGTAGAGAACGTTATTATCTATAGTTTACGTTCTATTAATTTTTTTATATCTGTCATCAGTAAGCCAAAATTATTTGTTTTATATTAGTAGATACACGTACATTTTTTTATTGTATAAGAAAGTTCAGTGAGATCCATGACAGATTTTTCAATTTTTTAACTATGCCATATGAGAAAATTGATCCCAACATAAAATTTCATATGATAAAAGGTAAACTTGACATGGAATGAACCAAAAATAGTCTATTTTTCTTAGTTTAACACGCTTTTTCCAAAGAAGTTGTTAATTAAAACAGTATTATCTTGTTATCAATGAAACACAGAAAAAAATGTTTTTCTTTTTTATATGAAGTAGAAAAATGATATTGGGCACAATAAAAAAGTTATATAACAATTAAGTTTGTAAGAAAAGTGAAATCTTCAGATTTCGGAAAATTGTGGGGAACCCTTAAGATTTAGAGAAAAATGTATAATGACAAAAAATAATCTTCTGAATAAGAACTTTAAAACAAACAAAAGAAAATTGAAATCAGTTGACTAGGACCTGAGATACAGCCAATTTAATAAAAACGGTGGGGGCCATCTTTAATAGCCGATATAATGGTGTTCTACACGGATTTTAAAGTGGCTCCCTATCTGAAAATTATTCTTAACCTTATCTATGGGCACAGAAAGTGTCATACCCCAATCAAAAAGTGCAGGGTTTTTTTACGTACCAGACGTAGGTACTAATATGTCAAAGTAAATATCAATTTAAAAAACAAAAAACTATTTTTTAAATAAAATTGAGATAAATCTTTGTAATAGAATATTTTACAACAAACGTTGTAGACCTATATTATAGGAAATTGAATGCTCTACAAAAAAATCCCAAAAAAGTTTTTTTACGTACCAGACGTACTATAGTGATTTTTATGCAGCTTAAATTTTTTTTTTAAGTGAAATTAATATGTTTCAATCTTAAAGATATCTTAAAGATAGGCTCACCACCAAATTTAATTTTATTGTTCTAGGAGGGGTTTTGTGTTCAATAACCATTACTGGGTATTCATTTTTCACTAATACCCAGTAGTCGCAGCGATGTTTTCAAATGTAGTTTTCATTACTAGGTGTGAAAAATGTTATGCAAGCGGGTTGAAATTATTAATATATAGTGAATTATAATTATAAAGATAAATTTGCAATTAACATATTCAAATTAGGTCAGGTAAGTATTAAGGAAAATTTACGATTGATATTATTTTATGCAAAAATATATAAAAACATAAAGTCAAATTTAAGGTAATTGTTATGTTTGTTTGAATTGTTTAATGTACAAAAAAATATTGAATAATTAAGGCAGATCCGTATTAAGGAAGTAATTTAAATAATATTTTCTAAAAAACTATATTCTTATAAGGTAAAAAAATGGAAGATAGTTGTTATATTGACAATATTTGAACAAATTATAATATTGAAAATTTAGAGCAGGCCCGTATAAACGAAAATTTATAATATTTTATATTTAAAATATACAAAAATTTAAAGAAAAACTTAGACAGTTATGTTGATATAATTTAAATAAAATATAGAATTGTGCAGTTTAGGCAGGCCTGTATTAATGAAAATTTACAAATGATTTTTATCGTAAAAAATACAAAAAAAGAAAAATTAATGATTGTTATGTTGGACGTACCCGCTTCGCTCGCGTTGTATAATTTTTTATACTTATTATCAGTAGAAATAATATTGTTTTAAGATAGATATTGAAATATAATTTTTTTTATATTTTTTGCTTTTTATTCATTATAAGGTAGGTACTGGCATAACATATGTGATGTGAATTCATCATCAGAAGAAAGTGTGATTAACATAAAGACGACTGTTAATTAACTTGCTTACTATAAATTTAATTTGATAATTGATTTAATTAATTGTTAGTTAAATACTTTATTATTTTATACTTTTTTATTATTTGTGATTTATAATTTGTTAATTAAAAAAATTAATTTAATTGTGTAACTATCACACATGTGTTTTACTAAAGCATCTGCACAAATTATATTAGATAATATTAATTGTATATTTTTCTTAATACGCCCCTGACTCAAAAATCACAATATAACAATTACGGATGGTAAACATGTTCATGTTTATATAATTTTTATGAAAAAATATTGCCTGACTAAAATATTAATGTATACATTTTTGGTTTAACTACATCAATGTCATATCTTTCATTGCTTAATGGTTTCATTTTTATATAATTTTTATTAGAAAATATTAATTATAAATTCTTTTCAATACGTACCTGGCTTAAATATACAATATGCATTATTGATTTAGTTACATCAAAGTCATAACTACCATTACTTAATATTTTCATTTTTATAAAATTTTTATCAGAAAATTTTCTAATTATAAATTCTTCTTAATACGTAGCTGACTAAAATATTCATATATACATTTTCGTATTAACTACATTAATTCCATAACTTATTGCTAAATGGTTTCGTTTTATACAGTTTTTATTGGAAAAATAAATTATAAATTCTATTTAATACCTGCCTGGCTTAAATATTCAATATACATTATAAGTTTAATTACATAGATATAACAACTTCCATTGGTTAACATTTTCATTTTTAAACAAATTTTATGAGAAAATACTAATTATAAATTCTTCTTAATGCGTGCCTGGCTTAAATATTCAATAACATTATCGGTTTAATTACATCGATATCAAAAGTTCCATTACTTAGTATTTAATTACTTATGATGTATTATTAAATATTAACTATAAATTTTACTTAATACGACCCTGCTCTAATTAAAAATGTAATCTATTTACTTATTTATTTATTGTATGACATTTCATGATATTAACCTTTAGTTTAAAAAAAAATTTTTATAACAAAGTACTAGAAATATAATTTTGCCATCACTGGGTTGCCATTACTGGTTTTACCTATTGGAGAAAAAACATGATCAAAATAAAAATTATAAAAAAAAATTTTTTTTTAAATAATTTGCCTTTTAAAAACCGACTAAAAAGCTGAAATAAAATTCAGTTAGACTTTTTTCGTACTAAATATTATCTTGTATTTATAACATAAAAATACATATTTCCTCTTATTTTCGTAAAAATCCCTTCATTTTTACGTTAATTATTGCATTATTAGTGCTAAAAAAGGTTTTTCGACATTTTTTTTATTTTTCAGGTTATGATGCGTTTGAATAGTAACGCTACCTATATGCAGTTCTATAGTCTATTAACTTATAAGTATTTTTATTTTTTATTTATTTTCCTACGACATATAGAACCAGAGATATTTCAAAAACAGTGTAGTGATACACTCGAAATGTATCAAAAATGCACAATTATGCAATTTTCTCGGGACGCACATAGTTTTTCTAAATTTTTGATTTTCAACTCATCTTCGAACATATAAAGAGAAAATCCAAAAAAATCCAACTTCCCGAATGCATCACTTCAAAACGCTAATTTCCCTCTACTAATACCTAATGTTTGAAAATTTATAATATAAAACGATTAAAATGGATTTCTATGTTGGAAAACGTAGTTTAGTAGTGTTGTTGCTATTTATAATGATATTTACAAATTTACAAGCATACATAATTTCAAGATTAGATTATAACTTTGGCGTAACAATATTACATTTTAATATCTTCAAAATTCACGTAGTTTCCTTATTTAAAAAAAAATATTGCATTATAGAAAATTATACATTTTACTATAATACATATTTTACGGTTTTTTTCAAATTGTTTCTTTAAAACGTGTACTATATAAAGTATTGTACTTGAAGTATTTTACTTCATACTTCATATAAGTATATGTATTTCTAAATACTTTTTCAAGTACTTGCTTTAATTGTTTTTTACAAAATAATTAATGTTATCACTTTTAATCAATTAATCGTTACAACATTTTATTTTAAATACTTCACAATATTATAATCTACTATTAGATCATAATATTGTGAAGCCTTTACAAACGATTAATTGATAAAATAACATCGCCCATCCAAAAATCTAAAAAAATGCACCGTTAATAATTTATTAATACATATCGGTCATTGCATAAATAACTACACACTTTTTTTGTTGATGTTACCGATTTTTTTTAATTTTTACATATGTTTTAGTATTAGTTAAAAGAAGATTTTTAACGGTACTTAAAAATCGAAAAAAAAATTCCCCCCAAAAAGAGATCAATTTTGTAGGAAAATGTATATAGTTTATTTAAAAAAATATTTTGCTGCACAAAACTTTTGTTAAAATATATTTTTTCTATTTATAAAATTTTACTGAAAATTTGGGGCACATGTCAACTCTGAATTTTAAAAATAAAAATATATATTGTAGCTTAATCATTTCTGAGTATGTAGCACTTTGAAAATTTATGATCATATGAAAACTTTATGAAATATTAATTTTTTAGGTAACGACGCGCGAGTCTTAGCGCGCTTGCTTGGACGTATCACTGCAGTAAACGTTGAACGCTCCGACACAGTCGCGCAGTGATACGTCCAATGTCGTCCAAGCAAGCGCGCTAAGACTCGCGCGTCGTTACCTAAAAAATAATATTTCATAAAGTTTTCATATGATCATAAATTTTCAAAGTGCTACATACTCAGGAATGATTAAGCTACAATATATATTTTTATTTTTAAAATTCAGAGTTGACATGTGCCTCAAATTTTCAGTAAAATTTTATAAATAGAAAAAATATATTTTAACAAAAGTTTTGTGCAGCAAAATATTTTTTTAAATAAACTATATACATTTTCCTACAAAATTGATCCCTTGTATTTTTACGCTATCTTTGATAGTTTTTCAGATATTTCGTTTTTTAAAAAAAAAGTAAAATTTTCAAAAGTCGATATTTTTGGGGGGATTTTTTTTCGATTTTTAAGTACCGTTAAAAATCTTCTTTTACTAATACTAAAACATATGTAAAAATTAAAAAAATCGGTAACATTAACAAAAAAAACTGTGTAGTTATTTATGGAATGACCGATATACATACGTATATACATATGTATGTAGGTAGATTAAAGCGCCCCTGACGAGTTATAACAAACTGAATTGAATGAATCTTTTTAAAATTCTGAATAAATTCTGTTAATCTCACTTTGTTGTCCTTCTGTCCTTTCCTTGACATTCCTCATATTATTGAAGATACGAGAAGTTTCGTGATCGTTTTAAAATGAGAGAAAATATATTTTTCGATTTCAAAATTTTAACTAGTTCTGCCTGTGCCCTGAATCCTTGTCACATATGTACATAACTCATGAACCACAGGAACCGAATATAATAAAACTTGGTTGTATGGTTGAGTCTGGCTTGAGGATGGTCCCATTTCAAAATCATCAAAATCGTGTAAAATAGGGAGGAGTGACATCCCAAAATATTTATTTTTTCAAAATATCTCAAGAACAACACATGTTACGTGAAAATTTTATAGAATCTTTGATATAAAAAATATATATTTTTTGCCTAGCTTTAGTTACTTTAGCCCCCCCCCCCTGATTTTTTCAATTTTTTTAACATCTTTGTCTAAAGGGCATCGCTTTACATACATACATATTCAGTAAAAATTCCAAGTTTCTAAAATATTTTACTTCGACTGAAAAGGACACACGGATAGGGTGACCAGATTTTAGTTTTTGTAAACCCTGACATGTAAATGAAGACCTCTTTTGTTAACCTAAATAATTTTTTTTTGTTATTAGATATTATAACGAAACCAGGAGCCCGGAGAAACAGTATTGAAACCCTAAGACTCCGGGTGAAAACCTGACACCTGGTCACCCTACACACGAACGGATGACAAAGTGAAATTAATAAGGGTTTCTTCAGAACCATAAAAACACAACGTAATGAAACAATTTATATTGTCAATTTACGCGTTTTTCACGCGCCTTATTCATGGAACCACTTAACCGCGTAAATGAAGGCGTTACTGTATTATTGCTACCGGGAATAAATTAAATTCATTGGTGAATGTGGCATATATCAATCAAAAAGTGCAGCGTTTTTTATGTACCAAAGTCCAGTGGTTCTCAAACTTACTATACCTACGAACCCCTAACTTAATCATGAACCCCCAAGTGAAATAACTCTAAACAACTGCAAATACCGACAATTAAAGTTAAACGTATGAAATCCAGAACACAGAACAATATCAGATGTTATATATAATTACCGTCGTATATTTTCATAGAAAAATGTATTATGTAATTAATAAGTGACAATAACATATAATATAATTTATCATTTAATATATATGCTCCACATTTTTTTAGTGTAAACTTACCATTATCTTAATTAAAGATGTAACGTATAATTATTAATTAAACATAACTCAAGCTAAACAACAAATATTGTAATTTGGAAAAAATCATACCTTTAAATAAAATAATTAAAATAAAGAACGTATAACACATAATTATAATAAATGTTGTAGCTATTCATAATATTGAAAATGTATCACCATTATTTTACTTTATATTAAAACTTTCACGGACCCCCTGACGTTGTTCACGCACGCCCAAAATAATTTTAATTTGCCACAGACCCCCTCAGCGGTTCCAAGGAACCCTGGGAGTCCGTAGGAATCACTTTCAGAACCACTGCACCAAACGTACTATAATAAATAAACATTGAGTACATTTACACAGCGCTGTTATTCCGGTTTTATTATAACCGATGTAGTTAAACCGTTTCAAGTGGTGCTGTTTACACATACGAGAATAAGTGACGTCAGCTGGAATTATAATTCCGATTTGAAATACGCTATAAGTTCGATGGTATACCAACAAGAAATCTCAAAAATATTTCGTCACTTTTATGTCCCACGAATCACGTTTCTTTTGTTTTCCATTTCTTCGTCTCAAGTGTTTTAACCATATTTTAACTGACGACGCTTTTTCAAATGTTAATGCGAAGTGCATTACGATGAAATCCCTATATTCCGTAGATACTTATATTTTTTGAGGTTGGCTAAATAGGTATAACTATGTACATGCAGTTTACACGTATTTTTATTGCTGCTCTATTCCGGTTTACTTATGCTATTCCCGTAGACCAAGAGGAATAGCATAAGTAAACCCAATTAGTTATATCGGATGTAAAGTGCCGTTTACACGGACTTTTATACCCGGTTTTATTACATCGGAATAACAGCGCTGTGTAAATGTACTCGATGAGTACGGTTACACAGCGCTTTTATTCCGGTTTTACTGTAACCGATGTAGTAAAACCTGGTTCGTGTAGATTGCGTTCTACACCTGACATAACTAATCGGGTTTAGTTATTGATCTACAGGCATAGCATAACTAAACCGGAATAGAGCCAGAATAAAAACTGCATGGACATAGTTATATCTATTTAGCCAGCCCCAAAAAATATAAGTGTCTAAGGAGTGTAGGGATTTCATTATAATACACTTCGCATTAACATTTGAAAAAGCGTCGTCAGTTAAAACATGGTTAAAATACCTGAGATGAAGAGATTGAAAACAAAAGAAAGCGCGATTCACGGAACGTAAAGGAGACAAAGTATTTTTGAGATTTCTTGTTGGTACGCCATCGAACATACCTTACGTACTTCAAATCCAGCTGACGTTACTTATTCTGTTTAAACAGCATCACTTAAAAAGATTTAACTACATCGGTTATAGTAAAACCGGAACAACAGTGCTATGTAAACGTACTCATTGTACATGTTATTTTTGAATAAAATAAATATTTATTTCCGATACGTTCGTTGCATTTTTCATTAGATCAACGTCCTAGTATCACTAACGTGTCTTGAACCGATGACATTCGATACGATAACCTTGACCACTAAACTAACTAGTTTATTTATAGGTACACTGGTACCAGTGACTCCGGGGCCGGGGGGCAATAGGCATGATGCATAATTTAAAAAAACTATTTTATGATGATCTTACATGTCTCCTATTTTGAAAAAAATACTAATTTCTGCAGAAAATAAAGATTTAATCGCTAAAATTGAACCTTTTAAAACTAATTTTGAATTTGACGTCAAAACGCTCGTAGGTGTCATGATGCATTTGTGACGTCACGCCTATGTAAACACTACTTGTCAACAATAATAAATCCTTGTTTCATTGCTAACGTTTCTCGGTTTTAGTTTTGGTAACACAAAACTGAGCAAATTGATAACACAAAATAATTTATAAACAGGCAAGATATTATTGAAACAAAAATGATGTTTACTTAGGCGTGACGTCATTCACTCTGATTGGTGTTTCATGTATCATGGGGATTTAATATAAAAATGAATACATTTTTTAGAATCTTTTTAACCTATTTCATTATTTAAAATCATAATTTCAGTGATATTTTGTTACTGGCATCATGCCTATTGACCCCCAAAATTTTCAATAAGAGGAATGACTACTTTTTTCCCCCTCAAAATTTGGATCCTGTTTTTTAAGGACGGGTATGAAGCGATGTATAATTATAAAAATCTGTTTTTTGTAATTTATTTACTCTTCAAAATTCTTTAATTTTTGTAAACTGATGATAAAGCTCACAAACAAATTATAAAATGTAACCACGTGTCAAATCAGAAACAAAAAAAATTAAGAAGTGAATACAGTGAAACCTCGTTAGTACGTTTTTTTATAATTTTTTAGGTCCCGGCATTCTTCCATAAGACCCCATGTTAGAATATTTCGTTAGGGCGTTTTTCTCGTTAGTACGTGTTTTCCCTCAGTCCCTTTAAAAACGTCCAAACGAGGTTCAACTATAGTTCTATTTATTTTTTTAAACAAATAATACGATATTAATCAAGACAAAGAAAATTGAAGTCAATTTTGAATTTTAAGATCACCAGGTAAAGTTCGATCAGATTAATTTTTGAGATTCGTACTGCTCCCAATAAAAAATTGGTTCCAGCGTCACTGACTGGTACACACGATTACATATTATTATGAAAGTGTTAACCATGATCACATTATTGTGACCGTGATTTTGATTTTAATCTATAGAATTGCATTTGTATAAGAATAATAACTGTTTAATGATTTGGGAAATTTAGAAACAAAAAATGAACAATTCTGTTAAAGAAACAATCAATGATTTTATAAACAATTAATGTACTCGTATACATATAAAGTTTCATAATTTATCATTAATTGAATAAAGGAATTATGTATTATGTGACATTCCGTGATATATATCAAGTTTATCTTGGGCCAGGGGCGTATCATTAGAGATTACAATGACAGTAAAAATTATATAGGTATAATAAAATCAATTTTATTTTTTCTATAAATAAATCACTATAATTAAATTTATTTGGTCATTCGATTTTTGATGCATTGTAAAGTGTATTAAAATTGGTTTTAAATTAATTTTAATTAATTAATGCAGATTTGTTCATAAGGTAATAAGAAACATCAAAGTTTCAAGAGTAGCATTTTTTACCAGTCACGGCTTACGTAGCGAGAACTTAGCAATATACAATAAAATTCCTCAGAACTTTTTTTGAAGATCACAAAATTTTCTATCAAATAGTCCGCGAGAGCATATCTAACTTTTTAGTTTTGGCGTGAGAGACGCCTGAATACCCACGTCAATAGCACTCTTTTTCGGACGACTTGAGAAATATACCAAGCGCTTAATAAACAACTTAAATATTCGCCAAAAATTCTGAAAAAATCATAATCATCATTAACGAATACTAAATTTTCTAATGTTAATTAGGATTTTTTTATACGCATTTTTAACTTCCCCATTAGGAAGTTATTGTAATCGCTCCAAATCTCAAAATAAAAAATGTCAACATATTTTTATGTTTCATGGTGTGTATGTATGTATGTACGTGCGTGTCATTTTTTACGTGCACGAAATCTCGCAAATAAAAAATGCTATTGACTTTGTTGGGGTGCCATCGAAGCGTCTTGACATGAATATGATCTGAAAGAAAGGATGTTTTAAAATTCGACCCCTACGGGGATAAAAAAGGGGTGTAATTCATGTTGAACAAACGCAATTAAATTCAAATTATCAGATTAGCTATTCTAAAAATATGTATTATATTATTGACATTAGGAATAAATTAAGGTTAGTTTTATTTCTGACAAATTCCATAAAATTTGTTTATATACATATTAAAAAATATGTTGATATGGGAACAATAAATAATCAGTATTCTAGTATTTATAGTATTTTATACATACCATGTTAGGAAGTTGGTTGTGTGGACCTCAAGGGTGGAACCCATGGCTTGTTAGTTTTTTTTTTGTTATGAACAAAAATTTTAAAAACTTTCACGTATTTTAACAAATAAAGTACTTTAGATCGGCCCATTAGCATCCTCCCACTCCCTCTTGTGTCCCTGTGATCCTAACAAAAAACAAAATACACACAACTACACAACACAACACAACACAACACTTACACAACACGAAGAGCTGTCGGAAAAGGCCAAGTACCAGTCGACATATATGTTATGAAGAAAAAAAAAAAAAAAAGTACTTTAAGTGAAGTTATTACTTCACTTAACTGTAAAACAGCTTAATTTGATGACAATCGGCCAATGCGTGTCAAAATGGTGGACATTAGCAAGTGTCTGTCACTGTGTGCCCATTACTGGTATTACTTTATCCATTATTGGAAAAAAAACATAAACAAAATAAAGGATTATAATTTAAAAGCACACTATATTTGTGGACTTTGGTAATTAAATTGATTTAATAATAATGAGGTACTTGTTTTATTAGTAACATGAGTTCATATGGAAATAGCAAAAAACAGTATGTTTTGCTCTTAAAGCGGCCAAGACCGGTGCCAGTACTTTATAGTCAGGCCTGCATAACTCAAAATGTAAGGTGGGCCGTAATACTTTATTAAAAACTTGTGCGAGCCGAAAGAAAATTTTTTACTCGAAAACTATAAACGTTTAAGAAAAATCATAAAATTAAAAAAGTACTTAGAACTAAGCAAGGATTCTCGGAGAATTGTTTTTAAAATTTATTGTTAATTTGTTTATGCTACTTTTTTATAAAGAAAAAATTCTGAAATTTTGAAAAAAAAATTGAATTACATATTAAAAAAAAATTTGTGAGAATGTTTGCATAAATCTAAGTACTTTTTACCTCTTGCGATTATTTATAAAAATTAGTAGGTAATTTTCGAGTAAAAGAGTATGGAAAATCCAAAATGTTTCTTTGGTTTGCTCCTTATAATAAAAAATTGACATTTTCAGAAAAAATGTTCCAAACAAAAATTGTTTAGTTTATCTCTTAAATTACTAATCTACAACAAAAAATATAGGTTTAATTTGAAAAAGAAAAGTTGAACCTGAAAGCCCATCAAATTGACCTTTCTAAGCTCATCCCATAATGTCAATATTTAGCCCCCTCAAAACCATGAAACTTTTGTCTGATACATTTTTTCTGAAAATTCGTTATTTTGGAAATAATCCGTTGGAAACGAGTCTATAGGTATATTATACCTTTTATAATATTGTAAATCAATAAGCTAGGGAATATTATTTTTAATTTATAATATTATGAATTTTCACCAAATTCTTCGCGGGCCACAAAGTAGGTGCTGGCGGGCCGCATGCGGCCCGCGGGCCGTATGTTGTGCAGGCCTGCTTTATAGCATCTAAACTATTCTAAACTAAATTTTGATACAGTTATTCAGGGGTTCAGTTAGACAGAAAATTTCTGTTTAATTTTGTACTGTTAGGTTTTACTTAGTGGTGATGTTTACAATTTTTTTATCAATATAAATAAAAATCTAAGCAAAATTTAACAGTTTGTATTTTGTATATTACAAATAATGTAAATAAATGAACACAATTTATATCGCTTCTTTTTTTCAATCAAAAATATTTTTTCTTTCTCGCGTTGCCAAGGGCCCTCGCAAAATTCATTTTGCCCACATAAATTTTAGGTCTTGCGCCGCCACTGTATATATATGGTATATTTATGAATATTAGCATTTTATAACAATTAATATTATTAAAAATACTACTTAACACACCCAGTTTATAAGAACAAAAAGTAATTAATCTCATGCAATGATGGAAAAATATATTGTGTATGAACACAATAACAAAAAAACTGATAAGGATTTTAATTTCATATGTTTGTTACGCTATTGAAGTCTAATTTTTATATATATCTGATTTATGAAGTGTCGTAAATGTTATTACTTCACCTAGTTTGTTGAGATTAGATATCCAAAAACATTGTGTGATTGTTTTTATTTTATATAAATTCAAAAGTTGATGACTTTTATCTTAAATCTGATACTTATATCATTTTATTTGTATCAATTGCAAACTAACAAGAATAATTATACATCCGCATTCTTGAATTAAATATTGCAATTAAAATTGCAAAAATGGTGCATATGTAGTGTAAGAACAATAAATAATAAAATGTAAATACTGCATCAAGGGCGAATCCAGTGAGAGTATTAAATCACTTCAGACAAATGCGAGGTAAAACTCTCGCCCTGAGGGTTCAGTACCGTTATATAAAACATAATTATTTACAATAGATCATGGACCTGACTCAAAGGTGTCTTTGTGTGTAGGCGTCTTTACGTAGACGCTGTATGAAAAAAGTGATCGAGGAGCCCCCAGTATACGCAAAATATAAAAATTGAAAACTTTTTTTTTTTTGTTGCCAACATGAATTTTCCACTTATTACTAATTTTTTTATTTTAATGACCTTTTTTTCCTTAATCTCAATCAATCAATGCTCACTCCGATTTGCTGCTGCGGGGGGCCACTACGCTCGGGGAATAGGTCTTCAGAAATTGAAAGATGACGCAAAAGTTTGAGGGGTGGCAAAATTGTCATGACAACGAAAAAAAGGGTCTTCAATTACAAGAGGGGGGCGCTATTATCAGTGTTCGGAGGCGCGGCGACCCCACTGAGCAGTTTTTCTCTCGTATGAAGCACACAAAAATTGTATATGCGACCAGTGGCGTATTTACGTTAAATGCCGCCCTGGGCAAAAAAAATTGCCGCCCCACCACCAAGGGAAAATATAATTTATTTTTGATAGAAGTCAGAATTACTATATGAACTAATAGTCCGGACGTTAAGAACTTTTCATCCGCACTTTTTGATAGAAGCATGAAAATTGGTATAGTTGTACATTAAACCTTTCTTTACAAAACTAGAAATGGCGACATTTAAAAAACCCATGTGGTCCCCCTTTTAGGGGCAAAAATATCTCCGCGGATTTAGTTTTTCTTATTTATCTCGCAAATGGTTATCCGGACGACACAAATAGAAGACACCCAAAATAATGTTTATTAGATTCTTAACAAAAGTTGTTATTATAAATTTTACGATAAGAGTCACCGTTGCCGTATAAATGGGGGTTAAAATTATGTGAAAATTTGCGCGCACGGTGAAACTTGCGTTCATGCTGAAATATCTCGTAAACGGGTTTTCTCAAGAGAAAAATTAATAGAACAAATATTAAAGAGCAGACAATTCTCTATCAGATGTATGAATCTGTTATCCTGTAAAATTATTTTTTAATGAATTTTGGTCACTACAAGTAGAATGACATATATGACAATTTAAGAAAAGTAACGGTTCTCGTCCAATTTTGTTATCGTTATGTATAATTAAGCACTTGTAAAGTTAAGTTATGGTTCTTTTATAATAATTTATGAATATATAGAGAAAGAAAGAGAAAAAAATTGTGTTAAATTGACCTGCATTTATCAATAAATCAAAAAATAACTATACGAACAAAAAATTTTTTTTTTTAATTATAAAGTACACCCTGTATAATATATTATATGTACTTTTGTTATAAATATAACAAAACATTAAAATTATAAATATTTATAGGCTACAAACATGTTTTTTATTCTCTTTAGTTGGAAAAACTTCTATTAACACTAGTGCAGAATCTCTTGATAGCTCCTATTTGTTATACAAACCTTCAAACGCCCAAAACTTTAGGATGAATATATTCGTCATAAAGTTTAGAATAATAAACAATTAATTATTTTTTACTTAATATTGTACATTTAGAGTAATTCGAAGTTGAAATTGATGACTATTAGACGATAACAGTAAGAATTGTGTCGGATATATTCATTTTTGTTTCAAATCTCGTGAACGGTCAATTGGATGTAAAAAATGTACTGAAACTAAATTGTCGGCAATGAAATTTTGAATAATATTTCGTTATGTTTCACATGTCAAATATTAAAGTTTCCGAGTAAATAAAGGTCAAAGATAAAAATTAATTGATATATTACGTGAACGGTTTAAAGCAGGGTATATTTGTCACACAATATTTTATGACCAGTTTTTTATAATTAAAAAAATTATAGAAAATATAATAGGGTGGACTTATATCTACCATACATAAATTTTACTTTTACAAAAAATATGATAGTTTTACTGTTAAACATGATTTCTCAGCATTGTTATTTTGTATGATATTTTTAGTATGTGTGATAATTATTTTTTTTTTATTCCGTCCGATCTTTATGATTTCAACACTGCAATTCATGATGGAAATATAAAATTTTATACAGTTCTACATCAAACCCACCTCTATAAACCTAGATATGACTATCCTCAAATCTTGTGCGGTCCCCCATTCAGAGGTTAACATAGTATCTCCACAAGTTTTTTTATTTAAATTTTGTTAATAATACTATAAATAAAATATAAAAATCGTATAACACAATTCAAATATTGCATTTTAATAGATGAGTAAAATGCACATATGAATATGTAAATGTATGTATATTATTGTATATATTTATCGTATCATTTTCAAAAATTAAAATTAAAAAATTTAAATAAAGAAAACTTGTGGAGATATTATGTTAACCTCTGAATGTGGGACCGCACAAGATTTGAGGGTAGTCATATCTAGGTTTGTATAGAGGTGGGTTTGATGTACAACTGTATAAAATATTATATTTCCATCATGAATCGCAGGGTTGAATTCCTAAAGATCGGCCGGAATAAAAAAAAAATAATTACCACACATACTAAAAATATCAAACAAAATAACAATGCTGAGAAATCATGTTTAACAGTAAAACTATCATATTTTTTGTAAAAGTAAAATTTATGTATGGTAGATACAAGTCCACCCTATTATATTTTCTATAATTTTTTTAATTATAAAAAACTGGTCATAAAATATTGTGTGACAAATATACCCTGCTTTAAACCGTTCACGTAATATATCAATTAATTTTTATCTTTGACCTTTATTTACTCGGAAACTTTAATATTTGACATGTGAAACATAACGAAATATTATTCAAAATTTCATTGCCGACAATTTAGTTTCAGTACATTTTTTACATCCAATTGACCGTTCACGAGATTTGAAACAAAAATGAATATATCCGACACAATTCTTACTGTTATCGTCTAATAGTCATCAATTTCAACTTCGAATTACTCTAAATGTACAATATTAAGTAAAAAATAATTAATTGTTTATTATTCTAAACTTTATGACGAATATATTCATCCTAAAGTTTTGGGCGTTTGAAGGTTTGTATAACAAATAAGAGCTATCAAGAGATTCTGCACTAGTGTTAATAGAAGTTTTTCCAACTAAAGAGAATAAAAAACATGTTTGTAGCCTATAAATATTTATAATTTTAATGTTTTGTTATATTTATAACAAAAGTACATATAATATATTATACAGGGTGTACTTTATAATTAAAAAAAAAATTTTTGTTCGTATAGTTATTTTTTGATTTATTGATAAATGCAGGTCAATTTAACACAATTTTTTTCTCTTTCTTTCTCTATATATTCATAAATTATTATAAAAGAACCATAACTTAACTTTACAAGTGCTTAATTATACATAACGATAACAAAATTGGACGAGAACCGTTACTTTTCTTAAATTGTCATATATGTCATTCTACTTGTAGTGACCAAAATTAATTAAAAAATAATTTTACAGGATAACAGATTCATACATCTGATAGAGAATCGTCTGCTCTTTAATATTTGTTCTATTAATTTTTCTCGTGAGAAAACCCGATTACGAGATATTTGAGCATGAACGCAAGTTTCACCGCGCGCGCAAATTTTCACATAATTTTAACCCCCATTTATACGGCAACGGTGACTCTTATCGTAAAATTTATAATAACAACTTTTGTTTAGAATCTAATAAACATTATTTTGGGTGTCTTCTATTTGTGTCGCCCGGATAACCATTTGCGAGATAAATAAGAAAAACTAAATCCGCGGAGATATTTTTGCCCCTAAAAGGGGGACCACACGGGTTTTTTAAATGTCGCCATTTCTAGTTTTGTAGAGGAAGGTTTAATGTACAACTATTCCAATTTTCATGTTTCTATCAAAAAGTGCAGAGATTAGTCGAAATATCGCTCTTAACGTCCGGACTATAAAAAGTGATAATTTTTACAATTAATGTAAAACAAAATATAATATAAATTAAAAACTGATGACCTTTTTTTTTTAGTCGCGTTACTAATTTTTTATCTCCCTATTTTTTTTAATATACTGTATTAAACTATAAACACTAAAGAATCTACCGCCCTTCTCAGCCTGCCGCCCTAGGACTTGGCCCCCATGGCCCCATGGTAAATACGCCTCTGTATGTGACCCTTGGTAGATTGGTTGTGCAATGCGGCCCAGAAAGTTCAAAAGGTTAGGCACCTATGCTTTAAAACTTCCCGCAGGTGCCATTTTTATTTAGAAAAAAGACAGAAACAGGTCAAATTCCACTAGTTTGGATATACATTTTGACGTTCCATAGACCGTGGTATAAAAAATATTTAGCCCCCACCCCCCTGAAAAATTAACTTTTAAAATAATTTCAAGTTTCTAGCTTATATAGTTTACGAGATATTTTCTCTGGACTGAAAAGTACAGATGGACGACAAAGTGAGATTAATAGGGTTTCTTCGGAATTCTAAAAACGAAAAATTAAGTTTATCACGTAATAATTCTACATAGAATTATAAGTTAACCCACTTGTTACTACCGGGCGTTAAAACGCCCAAAAATGCTTTTTTAACTGAAATTTTGAATTAGTTTGGATTTTATAACATGAATTATATTTTATAACAATCGACACAGTAACTATCAAAAAAAGTTTGTGAGCACATATGGTTACCACAAAAAAATAAATCTGAGGTGCATTTGGGGTTCAAAGTTTATTGGCGGGATTACTTTTCATCATGTTCTCGAAAAGATACATTTTAGACAGTTACTATTTGCTAATATATAATACCGGGTGGACCATTTTAACCTTTAATGGAAAATAACTCGACCTGTAAGTGAAATAATAAAACAAATTTTATACAAAAGTTGTTGGGCCAGAAGGGGGACGTTCGACCATGGCCTTAAATTTGACCTTGACTTTGACCGTAGGGGTTATTTGAAGGCCAAATTAAAATTTTCAAATGGAAATGCCTGTTTTCAACCCCGGAAAGAACGGGAAATTCTACAATAGGATATGTAGATTGATAAGATCAAATGTCATGTTTTGAGGTCATTTCAAGGTCAAAAGGAACTTGTACGTGTATTCATGCGAAAATCGTGTCTGTATACGTGGATTTCTAAATGTTCGCGTTGGAAACAGAATAAAGTGTAATTTTGATAGGTAAACAATTGAATTTTCCAGGGGAGCGTGATAAAAATAAATGGGGGGCATATATCGAGAAAAAATAAGAAAAAATATTATTAAAAAATGTATTTAATTTACTGAAAGAAAAGTAATAAAATACATTGATACAATCCTATTTATAAGTGTATTTTATTTTTTGTTATGACATGATGTTTTTAATATTTTATCTCGATATGCTCGCGCCTCCCATTTAGTTTTATCACGGCCCCATGGAAAATTCAATTGTTTTTCAATCAAAATTACACTTTATTCTGTTTCCAACGCCAACGTTTAGAAATCCCCGTATACAGATACGATTTTCGCATGAATACACGTACAAGTTCCTTTTGACCTTGAAATGACCTCAAAACATGACATTTGACTTTATCAATCTACATATCCTATTGTAGAATTTCCCGTTATTTGCGAATCCGGGGTCGAAAATAGGCGTTTCAATTCGAAAATTTTAATTTTGCCATTAAATAACCCCTACGGTCAAAGTCAAGGTCAAATTCAAGGTGATGGTCGAACGTCCCCCTTCTGGCCCAACAACTTTTGTATAAAACTTGTTTTATTATTTCGCTTACAGGTCGAGTTATTTTCCATTAAAGGTTAAAATGGTCCACCCGGTATATGCAATATGCATCCCAGTAATTCTAGCGTCAAGAAGACAGATATTTTAACAACAACTTCATTACAGATAAAAGTGGTCCGAGATGGCGATGAAAGAATGGTTTCGGCAGATGCGGCCGGCGCAGTTATACGGGACACTTGCGCTCACGGTCGTGTTCTTCTTGGCCGAGCTGGTTGTCAGTCACGTGACCCACGCCTTGACGTTACTCGCCGATGCCTACCATATGCTCTGTAACGTGCTAGCGCTTACTGGCTGTATCATCACAATTAAGGTAAATGTTTATGGATTGAAATAAAATACCCACTTCTTGATAATCCTCGCCCGCGCGTTTATGTATCACTGTCATTTCTGTCGCGAACATCTCATGATCTGTCCAAAAACTAGGGTAGGTGATAAACAAGCTCACAGTATGAACGGAGGGGGTTTACACTATGGATATATATGATCGCATGCAGAAGTGGTCGACCAGTTTTGTTTGTTATAAACTAATTAGAATGAATAATTAGTTTATAACAAACTTAGTAGACTCTAGAGATCCGAATCTATCCAGGTCTATACCTTGGTATACATCGGACCGGGCCGGGTCGGACTTTACCTTAATATAAATCGAACCGGGCTGGGTCAAATCGGGGTGGGTCGAACCTAACGAATAAATAAATATGTATATTATTTTTTCAAAACAAAACTTTTACTTACAATTATTTTTACAATTATTAACAATATTATAATTTTAATAATAGTCGTGAAAGTCGTGTTAGTTTCGATTTTTATCACTGAACGCGTCGCTACCATCGCGATACATATCAATGAATTCGTATATTTTTATATTATATACTTCCTTTTTTATAATTTATTTATAATTTATTATATGAACTATCCAAAAAATTGTATTGTAATACAATACAATTTTCATAGATCAGTTCGGGCCGGGCTAACCCGATCCGGTCCAAAATTCGGATCGGATCGGACCGGGCTTAATTTTTGTTTGTAATGTTCGAACCGGGTCGGATTGGACCTTAGTATAAACCAAACCAGGCTGGGTCCTGACCTTAATATAAATCAGACCGGATTGGACCGGGCCGAAAAAAAAAGTTTATAACCGGATCGGGCTACTTTTTTAAGGCCCGATCTGATATCTAATAGACTCCTCCCTTTTGATTATTAACTTCCCAACTGGAAGTTATTGTAATCAGTCCGAAATTCAAAATAAAAAATGTCAACATATTTGTATGTTTGAAGGTTACTATAGTTTATTTACACTCTTTTCAGAAAGATGTATGTGTGTGTGTGTGTGTGTGTTTTTTTTTTTTTTTTTTAAGGAGGGGGGAAATGCTTTATGCACCGTGGGCTATTCGCCCGTGTGTCGGACTCACTACTCTACCGACTAAAACCCTAACCTCCGTCATTGACCTTTTCTTACCCCCGCGGAACCGCCGTTAGGCATTACTTCGCGGGGATGGTCACAGCCTTAGCTCTTCCTCTTTTCCTGGCAGACTTATCTGAGGTAGGTCACTGATTCAAGGGGGGTACAGGGGTCACTGTTGCCTTGTTTCTCACTCGTTCTTCATGACGCAGCTTTATTAATACTGTTGTGGTGTAACTACTGGTCGCCGCCCATTTCTCCTCTGATGCCATCATGAGATTTGTCAGCGTCTCTGGTGTCGGTGTTATCTCTAACACCTCCGCCAGTTCTAATCTTTCCTGCCGGAATCGTGGACACTGAAAGAACGCATGTTCAGCGTCCTCCGGTACTCCGCATCCAGCCGGGCACTCCGCTGTCTCTTCGTAGCCAAATCTATGCAGGTAGGCCCTGAAGCAACCATGACCTGAGAGCATTTGGGTAAGGTAGTAGTTGAGTTCTCCGTGACTTCGGTTCGCCCAACAATCCACCCGAGGGATTAGACGGTATGTCCATCTTCCCTTCTCCGATGCATCACATTTCTCTTGCCATCGTTGGAATTTCTCCTGCTTTCCTGGGACTGTGTTTCTGTCTTCGTCCAGTTGTTTTTTCTCTTCTGCAAGCAGTTCTATGGGCATCATTCCTGCAATTACACACACAGTATCATATGCTACTGTGCGGAAGGCGCAGGACACCCTTATCGCACTGAGCCGTTGAACTGCTGACACTTTCCTCCTGCACTCCTCTTTCTTCAAAGCATCGCTCCAAATGGCTATTCCATACGTGAGTACGGACGTCGCTACTGAGGCCAGTAGTTTCCTTCTGCTTTGCCGAGGACCGCCCGTGTTCGGCATAAGCCGCGCTAACGTCATAGCCACTTTCGCAGCTTTTTAGTGGCATACTCCACGTGGTGCTTAAAGCTCAGTCTCGTGTCCAGTATTATTCCCAAATACCTAATGGAAGGCTGTGATGTAATGGTGTAGTCTCCCACGATGAGAGTAACGGTTTCCACCACTTTCCTGGTTGAAAAAAGCACTGCTTCAGTCTTGTGGTCGGCCAATATTAGGCCGACTGAACTCATGAAGCGCTGTACTGTGTCATAGGTATCCTCGAAGATACGGCTGACTTCCTCCAAGAACTTTGCCTCGATGAGTATCCCTGCATCATCTGCGAAGGCTACCATCTCGGCTCCGGGCGGCAGTTCCGTTCGCAGTAAGGCGTCGTACATGACGTTCCAAAGAAGGGGACCCAACACCGAGCCCTGAGGAACTCCACCGGTGACTCGATAAAGCTGCGGTCCTTCTTCGGTCATGTACATGAGTTCTCTGCTTTCGAAGTAGCTCTTAATCATTCTTCTCAGGTAGGTAGATACATTCAATCTGTCTAAAGCCAGGCAGATATTTCCCCATCTAACCGAGTTGAAAGCGTTCTTGACATCGAGGGCTGCTAGTAGGCAGTACTTCTTGCCTCCGTGTTTCCACCTCGTTCCACTGGTAGCTTCTTTTGCCTTGTTTACTACATAGTTGATGGCATCGATCGTCGATCTTCCCTTTCTGAAGCCGTACTGGTTTTCCGCAAGGGATTGTCCAATAGCGGTCTCGATCCGGTTGTAGATGATCCTCTCCAAGATTTTTCCGGCTGTATCCAACATGCACAACGGGCGATACGCAGAAGGTTCGTCTGGTGGTTTGTTACCTTTGGGCAAGAGTACAAGTCTCTGTCGCTTCCATCGCTCGGGAAAAATCCCCTTTGCGAGGCATGTGTTGTACATGTCAAGGAAGAGTTCGGGAGCTGTCTTGATTGCCGTCTTTAGCGCGATATTGGGGATATTATCCATTCCTGGCGCCTTGGCGTTCCTTACTCTATTGCAGGCTCGCGTAAGTTCCTCCAGGGTGATCGGCGGAATGTATTCGCTCTCATCTTGTTCCATATGATACTGGAAAGGATCTTGTGCTGGAAACAGTGTAGTCACTATCTTCCTTAGTTGTTCTGAGCACGTAGGTTGTTGTCTTGACTGGCCTTTAAGCTTAGTCATGACGACTTTATAAGGCCTTCCCCAAGGATCGTTGTCCACATCCCCAATTAGCTCAGTCCAACAATGTATTTTGCTACGTTTGATGGCTTTGGTCAACTCGGACCGGGCCAATTTGTATGCCTCCTCCAGTTTAGGAAAAGTTGGCTGTGTGTGTGTGTGTGTGTGTGTGTGTGTGCGCGTGTGTGTGTGTGTGTGTGTGTGTGTGTGTGTGTGTGTGTGTGTGTGTTTTTTTTTTTTTTTTTTTTTTTTTTTTTTTTTTTTTTTTTTTTTAATTCCAGAGGTTCGGAAAATACTCTTTACGTATCGTCAGGCCTTGATGTTCTGCCTGGTATGTCGGACTCGGATGAACCCATACCGACTAAAAACCTCCTCTGGCATCGGCCTCTGTTTCCCCCGTGGAACCGCCGCTAGGCATTACTTCACGGAGGGAGGATCTAGCTATTACTCTTCCTTCAGTGGTTGAAGTCACGGCTTCTTTTCTTCGGCTATCTTATTTTTGCTCGCTGCCTTTCTATGCGACGGAGTTCCTGTAGGACTTCTGTCGCGAAAGAGGATGTCGCCTCCCAGGCTGCCTTCGATGATAGCATAGCTCGAACCAGGGACTCTGGCCGAACTTTCTGTTCGATGACAGTTTCCCAAGTACTGCGTGATGAGTTGAAGCGAGGGCACGTAAAGAACACGTGCTCCGCATCTTCACTGACTCCGGGGCAGGACGGGCACTCTGGAGAAGCCTCATGTTTAAAACGATAAAGGTATGCTCGAAAGCACCCATGTCCTGAGATCATCTGAGTTATGTAGTGGTTGACTTCACCATGGCCACGGCTCAGCCAAACATTTACTTTTGGAATAAGCCGGTACGTCCATCTGCCATTTTTTGTGGTATCCCACAGCATTTGCCATCGCCGTATGCTATTTTGCTGTTCCTCTGTTCTGAGTTCTTCGGGGCTCAATGTGGTTGATCCTTTTCGCCGGTAAAGGGCTTTTCGTTCTTCGGCTAGTACTTCAATAGGCAGCATCCCGGCAATAATGCACACTGCTTCCTCAGACACTGTACGGTAAGCGCTGGCAACTCTCAAGGCACTCAGTCGATATACTGACGCGATTTTTCTCAGTGTTTCTTGTCTTTTAAGTGCATCAGCCCAGATGGAGATTCCATATGTGAGCACAGACGTCACTACTGATGAGAGTAATATCCTCCTTCTCTGCTTCGGGCCTCCTATGTTAGGCATCAATCGTGATAAAGTTGCTCTGACTATCGACGCTTTGGCACACATGTGCTCTGCCTGCTCTTTGAAGTTGAGTCGGGCATCAATCATCACTCCCAGATACCGAAGATACGGCTGGGATGTGATTTCATGTGCTCCGACTTGCAGCGTGATGGTTTCTACCCGCTTCCTACTAGTAATGAGCACAGCTTCGGTCTTGTGCTCTGCCAACTGCAGGCCAACAGTATCCATCCACTTATGGATCCGCTGAATGGTAGTGTCGAAAGCAAAGTTTATCTGCTCGAGGTGCTTTGCAACTATCACTACGGCTACGTCATCCGCATATGCCACAAGTTTGACTCCCGTAGGCAGTATCAGTCTCAGTAGCCCATCATACATGATGTTCCACAATAGAGGACCCAGAACCGAGCCTTGAGGTACTCCTCCAGTGATTTTGTATTCTTTTGGACCGGTCTCCGTATCGTATTTTAGAATCCTATCAGTGAAATAGCTAGCCACCATCCGTCATAGGTATCCTGGTACGTTCATTTCAGCGAGAGCTTTCATAATGCAATTCCATTTGGCCGAGTTGAAAGCGTTCTTTATGTCCAGTGTTGCCACCAGGCAGTACTCCTTTGTGCCTCTATTCCATCTGGTTCCTGCGATGGCGCCCTTAGCAGTATTGACGACAAGGTCAATCGCATCGAGGGTAGAGTAGCCTTTTCGGAATCCATATTGGTTGCTGGCAAGCAGCGGTTCGACTGCTGCCTCGATCCTTTTATGAATTATACGTTCCAGTATTTTGCCAGCTGTATCCAGCATACAGAGTGGTCTATAGGATGTTGGTTCGTCTGGTGGTTTCTTCCCTTTAGCAAGAAGTACTAATCTCTGTTGCTTCCACTTCAGAGGAAAGATACCCTCTTTGAGGCATGCATTGTAGACGTCCAAGAACAGCGCAGGCACTGTTTTGATGGCTAGTTTCAGTGCGATATTTGGGATTCCATCTAAGCCTGGAGCTTTGGTATTCCCTACCCTGTTACACGCTTCTATTAGTTGGTCTTCGGTAATTGGCGGAAATTCTTCTTCGAAAATCTCGTACTGCTCCGTCAGATGGTGGAGCTCCATTTGTTGAGGAAACAGAACAGTGACAATCCTTTGCAACCGTTTAGGACACGTAGGCGATGGCATTGGCTGGCTTCTGAGGTGAGTCATAACCACCTTATACGGTCTGCCCCACGGGTCACTTTCTACCTCTTCTATTAGCTCGCTCCAGCAGTGCTGTTTGCTAGTTTTGATGGCTTTGTTCAATTTTCGACGAGCCTCTTTGTACTCCGCCAGCAGTTCTTCAGGGTTTGGTCCTTTCTGGCCTCTCTGTGATGCCCTTCTTTTCCTGAGGCATACTTTACGAAGAGCAGCGATGTCATCATTCCACCAATACACCGATGGAAGATGATTTATGCCTCGTTTCCGGGACATACTTGCGTCACATGCATCCGTGATACGTTTTATCAGTACTTCTGCCTTCTTTCCAGCATCTGCACTGCTGATAGACTGATTATTCAGTACCACAGTGAAAGCAACAGGATCGAAGGTGCTCACTTTCCAACCGATTGAATTAGTTTTCTTGTTCACTCCTCGAGTAGTGTGGTCAGTAGGTATTTCCCATCGTATCGCAAAGTGGTCACTGGCCGTATAAATGTTCATCACGTCCCAGGAGCATTTTCTCTTAGCGAGACTGCTGCTGACGAAAGTGAGATCTACGATAGAACTTGCCTCTCCTCTGACGAACGTTGCTTTAGCACCACTATTGAGCAAGATCACGTCGAGAGTGGACATAGCCTCCAATAATGCTTGCCCTCGCGCATTAGTCACTTTGCTGCCCCAGTCAACTGCCCAAGAGTTAAAGTCTCCGGTGATAGCCACGAGAGAGTGCTGCTTTGCATCTTCGGTCAGTCGGTCTAGAAAGTCTGTAAATTCGTCAAATGTAAGGCTAGGTGGTGCGTAGCAACTGTAGAAATGGATTTCATTCAGTTTTGCTACCACATAGCCAGCTTCTGTGCTTTTTGTCACGCTCTGGAAAGGACACTTACCACAGGACCAAATGACAGCTTTAGCAGTACTATCAGTTTTCCAAGGTTGAGTGGTGAGATGTCTGTATGGCTCGGAGATTAACGCAAGATCTGCTTTCAGTTCGCGCACGGTCTGCATAAGCAGATCGTGCGCAGCCTCACAGTGGTTAAGGTTAAGTTGTACTATTAGCATTGTCGGTTACTCTTCATCTTCCGCAATGCCTCTTTAAAGATTGGACATCTGCTACTACCAGCTATGTGGGTACAATTCTTCGTATCGTTTTTTCCGACGCACAGCGCACATCGAGCTTCTTTTTGACAGGTGGCGGCTTTGTGGCCTTCTTGTCCACACTTGGTGCACAGTTTGGATCGGTCCACGTCACTCTTGCATTTAGCGGAGAGATGCCCGTAGTGCCAGCACTTATAACACCTGGTTAATCTTTCCACTGTTTTAATTCGGCAATTGACCCAACCAATCCTAATCTTGCCATGCTCACCCAGTACGTTTTCCACTATTGACGCCGGCAGTATCACTGAGGCTGTCTGGGTGCCCCCATAGGCCTTACGAAGTGACCTGATAGAGTCTAGTGTGACGCACTCATCTCCAGCCGCTTTGTTTAAAGCAGCGAGAACATCCTCTTTTGTTGTCGTTTCGTCAAGGTCCCGAATTTCAAGATCTTCCTGTGGCCCTTTACTAATGACTTCGGCATCTTCTTTGACGATTTCGCCGATGGTTTTCCGTAAACCCTGGCCTTTATCGGTATTCTGCTTAGTTAAAATGATCAGCAGGTCTCCGGTAGCTGTCTTGCGGATCTTGTCAACGGAAGTACAGACCTGATTGTCAGGGACGTCTTGTTTGATTCGCCTAAGTATATCAGCATACTTCTCCTTTTCTTTTGGCCGAACGATCAGAACATTGGGCCGAGCAAGTGATCTCCGCGGCTTCTTCTGTCGAGGCTCTTTAGCGAGCTGCTTTAGAGGCTGCTCCCGTACTTCTTTCTTTCTTTCTTGCATTTCTTTCTTTCGAGATTTGACCTCCTGCCAGTCCTTTGTTTTCTTTCCAGAGAACTGTGCCGCATTTTTGGACGGCGGAGTGGGTCCTGTCTCTTTCCTCTTTTTTGAATCCTTGTTACCCAACGGTGTCTTAGGAAGTCTTCGTTTGGCGCTACGAATATCACGTTTATCCCCCGACATCGACTCAGCATCAGCGTCGGTTCCTGTGTCTACCGTCAACTCATAGCGAGTTGTCAATCCGGGTGACGTTTGCGTAGCTGTCACAGCTTGGCTATACGTTCTCGGCTTTGGTGCGGGTTGTGCGACCTGCTCGTCCTCCAAATTTTTCAGCCTTTTAAAGGCACTACCAATACCGGCAACTTTCTTTTTAATCTCCTTGTGGACATTAGGCCTTGGATCCACAAACTCATGAAGCTCGTTGATGAGCTTCTCGAGTCTGTCCAAAGCTTGGGTCCGTTTCATCTCAGCACTTGCTGATTGTTGGGCAAGTTGCCCGGTGTCACCCGGACAAGACCCTATTCTCTTCCTAGGAGGGGTTCTGATGATGCTTCCCTTTCCCTTGAAGGGATTTATCCCCTCTTCTTTTGTTCCAGTAATATCTAAGGCCTGGTCCCCCACCAACTGCGCTGTCTTACAGTTTGTCGTAGTAGTCGGCATGTGCGGTTGGCCTCCCCCAAAATCCATGAGGCCGGCGTCGACCACCGGGGCTTTCACCCGATCGGAGTCGGCGGTGAGATTGTTCTCTTTGTGTGTGTGTGTGTGTGTGTGTGTGTGTGTGTGTGTGTGTGTGTGTGTGTGTGTGTGTGTGTGTGTGTGTGTGTGTGTGTGTGTGTGTGTGTGTGTGTGTGTGTGTGTGTGTGTGTATGTACGTACGTACGTGCGTGTCAATTTTTCCGTGCACGAAATCTCGCAAATGAAAAATGCTATTGACTTCGTTGGGGTGCCAATCGAAGCGTCTTGACGTAAATATGATCTGAAAGAAAGGATTTGAAACAATAAATAATCAGTATTCCAGTATTTATAATCATACTGTGTTGGGAAGTTGATTGAGCGGACCTAAAGGGTCTCACCCCAACCCAAAGCTTGTTATAATATTTAAATCATTTCTCCATGTACCAAACAAAGACATATGTATATTTTGAAACTCATTTGCTAGATAAAGAAGTACTCTGTTTGTATAATAAAAAGTATTTTTATTGTACAAACAGAGCAAAATAAAGAAAATACATATACGAGTATGCTTCATTTTTTACAGAACAATATTACAATATGTATGTATATTGTACAATATTATGATTACATATTTATTGTAATATTATTTTTATACAGTAAGTTATTTGATTAGTAATGCATTCAAATAAAATACACATGATTCAAGTTTTACATTTTAAATATAAATATTTTCTTTACGTATTACTAATAACTATTTGTAGATTCTATTGTTTTTTACAATATTTATAATTTTATAGATTTCATGTGTTTCGTTATTTTAGTGTGATTCACTGATATATATATACCGGGTGTTTTTTTAAAGACTTTCCAGCGGATTATTTCCAAAATAATGAATTTCCAGAGAAAATGTTACAGGCAAAAGTTTCATGTTTTTAAGGGGGCTAAATATTGACAATATGGATTGGCCTTGAAAAGAAAAGGTCACCTTGATGGGTTTTCAGCTTCAACTTTTATTTTTCAAATATCAACCTATATTTTTTGTTGCAGTTTCGTAATTAATAAAAAAAAACTTTTATATGAAATATTTTCTCTGAAAATGTCCACAAACAGAAATTTTTGGATTTTCAATAATTTTGTACTCGAAAACTATTAATTTCAAAAAATAATCGTAAGAGGCAAAACATGCTTAGATTTAGGCAATGATTCTCAAAGATTTTTTTTATTTGTAATTAATTGTTTTCTTTAAAATTTCAAAAAAATTACTTTATAAAAAAGTTTCATAAAAAATTAATAATAAATTTGAAAAAAAAATTCTTTGAGAATCCTTTCTTTAATCTAATGTAAGTACTTTTTTCTTTTGTGATTTTTCCAAAAAATGTATAGTTTTCGAGTAAAAATTTATTGAATATTCAGAAATTTATTTTTGTTTTCATAAAAATGGACCTTTTCAGAAAAATGTTTCAAGTAAAAGTTGTTTATTTTTACTCGAAAATTCCGAATCTGCAACAATAAATACAGGTTAAGATTTGAAAAAGAAAAGTTGAACCTGAAAACCCATTAAGGTGGATTTTTCAAGGTCAACCTATATTGTCAATATTTAGCCCCCTAAAAACCATGAAACTTTTGTCTGAAACATGTTCTCTGGAAATTCGTTATTTTGGAAATAATCCGTTGGAAAGTCTTTAAAAAATCATCCGGTGTATAGCAACATTATACAGTGTATTCCAAGTTGATTAAGCCATAGGAATTTTAACATGGGGACAATTAGAAGTGTTGTAGTAACCTTTGATCGAATTTAACGATGTGTGATTGGTGCATTTTGAAATGCCGCCACAAAATTAAGTAAAATTGTCATTAGTATTTTGTTTTCAATTTTATATCTGCCAAAAAATATTATTATTATTTTATCTAGGATGCTTATTTTAATTTCATTAATGTATTTTATTCTTTATTAAAATTGAAAACAAAATACAGTTGATTAATTTAAAAATTATCAGTTAGTTTCGAGGCAGCATTTCAAAATGCACCAATCACACATTGTTAATTTCACCAAAGGCTACTATAACATTTCTAATTGTCTCCATGTTAAATTTCCTATGGCTTAATCAACTTGGAATACACTGTATAAAGTTTCGCAGTAAATCTATGTACAGGAAATGTGATTTCCAAGTTTGTTTTATATCAAATATTGTGGCATTTTATCTGCAATTTTGAAGTATTTTAATGATACATATTAACCACATTGTCCTGATTTCATAAAAAGATTTTCTCGACTGATATAAACTAAGTATTTGTTTTTTTATTAATGTTTATGTTATTTGCAATTTGTTTTTTTAAAGAATATCCGCAAATTGTATGTTAAAAAGTAATGGCATGTGAGAATATTTTTCAATACTCTCCTATTAGTAGAGGGAAATTAGTATTTTGAAGTGATGCATTCGGAAAGTTGGATTTTTTTGGATTTTCTCTTTATATGTTCGAAGATAAGTTGAAAATCGAAAATTTGGAAAAATCGGCCATGTACGTCTCTAGGAAATTGCATAATTGTGCATTTTTTATACATTTCAAGTGTATTGCTACACTGTTTTTGAAATATCTCCGGTTCTATAGGTCATAGGCAAATAAAAAAATAATTAAAATACTTATAAGTTAATAGACTATAAAACTGCATAGGTACCGTTACTCAAAAATAAAAAAAATTGTCGAAAAACTTTTTTTATCACTAATAATGCAATAATTAACGTAAATATGAAGGAATTTTTACGAAAATAAGAGGAAATATGTACTTTTATGTTATAAAATAAATACATGATAAAATTAAGTTTTTCGACATTTTTTTTATTTTTGAGGTTATGATACGTTTGAAAAGTAACGCTACCTATGCCGTTCTATAGTCTATTAACTTATAAGTATTTAAACATTTTTTTTATTTTCCTACGACCTATATAACCGGAGATATTTCAAAAACTGTGTAGCGATACACTCGAAATGTATCAAAAATGCACAATTATGCAATTTTCTCGGGACACACATGACCAATTTTTCCAAATTTTTGATTTTCAACTCATCTTCGAACATATAAAGAGAAAATCCAAAAAAATCCAACTTCCCGAATGCATCACTATTTATCACTAGTTCACTACTATATTCCCTCTACTATAATATATGTAGTTACTTAACTAAATTAATTGTAAGTTTACTCTTGTATATACAGGATGTTCGCCAGAATCGAGTGATCATTGCTATTTTTGTTATTATATGATCTAGAAGGTCAGTATTTTTTTCCGAGATGAATAATAGCGGTCTCAAAAAAATAATTGAATGCCAAATTTCAGAGATATGTATATTGAAATATAACTTTTTTTAAATGGAATAACCTGTATATAAATAATGAATTTTATAGCTGAGAATGTTCTCTTTATAAAAGTTGCATGGTGGTAAAATAGATAGAAAACAAGTTATAACAAATAACAAGTATAAAATTAATAGAAAATATCGAAAAACAGTGTGTTATACAAATTTAATAAAATACAGACAATTGATTAAAATTTGTAAAACAATAATTTCAGGTATTTATGGCTGATTTCGCACAGTTTTAACATTTTTGAGTATTATTGATAAAAAATTATAATGAATTATAATAATAATGTTTATCTATGAATAAAATTCAAAAACGTTAAAAATCTTCGAAAAAAAACGGCAAATATACCTAAAATTGTTTTAAATTTTTAAATTATTTAATTAAATTTGCACAGCACACTATTTTTAAATATTTTCTATTAATTTATTACTTGTTATACCTATCTTATTTTATAACAATTTTACCACCATACATACCGCACAAAAAGTTTAATACTGCCCAAATGAATTATTAACTGTCCAATGTAACCACCCAAATATTTAAATAAAACGGCCAAGTGCGTGTTGGGCACGCAGATGATAGGTTTTCGTAGTCATTACGATTTATAAACAAGAGTTATTTCAACGGACGCTCTGATAACGACATTTAAATGCAAATATATCGTGACTGAAGGGTTAAAATCAAAAGGTCATATAACATTTTTTTGCATTTTAGGAGACCTATCTAAAGATACCCCACTCAATGGGGTAAGTGAAAAAAAAATTCAGTACAATTTTTAGTCTATGGGAGGGGGTCCAAAATAATTTTGACAGTGTTCGTTATAATTTTCAGTGAAAGTACTAATTCAAAGCTACATTCTGAATTTTTTCAGATTTTTTTTATAGATAGTTTAGAAATTAGGGTGGGGGGACGCTCTGATAACGAAATTTAAATGCAAATATATCGTGACTAAAGGGTTAAAATCAAAAGACATTTAACATTTTTTGTTGCATTTTGGGATACATATCTAATGACATCCCACTCAATAGGTGAAGTGAAAAAAAATGTTAGTTCACTTTTCAGTCTATGGGAGGGGGGTCAAAAATAATTATGACAGTGTTCGTTATAATTTTCAGTGGAAGTACTAATTAAAAACTACATTCTTGAATTTTTTCAGATTTTTTAAATTGATAGTTTATAAATTAGGGGTGGGGGGGGGGCGCTTTTATCACGACTTTGAACGCAAATATATCGTGACTGAAGGGTTAAAATCAAAATGTCATATTGCATTTATTATTGTACCTATTTAAGAATCTAATGGATTAAATGAAAATTTTTTTTTGAAAATACTTTTCAGGCTATGGAAAAGGGGTCCAAAAAAATGTTTTTTTCGAAAATATTATCATTTCTGTTTTTGGGTTATCAGTCTTCGTCCGTATACGAAATTTCATCTTAATCGGCTTAAAATTGTTGAGGACGGACGGACAAACATGGCGAAACTATAAGGTTTCCTAGTTTTCTACGGAAACCTAAAAACTGCTCAAATAATGACTTCCCTTATTTTACACAGTATGGAAGCGAGTCCAACGAATCCCCGACAACAAACTCATCATCCACACACACAATTCACTCTTCCGTGGCAGTTATATCATTCGACCAGCAATCGAAAAGAAAATCCAAAGAGGTGTCCGAGGATGTGGCCACCAGGAGGCTACGCAACACGTTCGGTTGGGCGCGTGTCGACGTGCTGGTTATGCTCTCCAGCACAGTGTTCCTAGCGTCTCTGTGCTTCTCTTTACTCATTGAAGCTTTGCAGACGTTAGCTCATATATCGCATCATGATTCCATGCACCATCCAATGCCTGTTCTGTGGCTCGGAGCGTTTGGTCTTGTTATTAATGGTGTTTGTTATTTGCTCATTGGAGGTAAGTTTTTACTTTCTTATACCTAGAGATTGGAAAAATAGTTGTTATTTTAAATGAAATATAGTTACTATATAGTTGATTTTTTTTCTGTAAAATAGTTGGCAAATAGTTTTTTTTAATCAAAATAGTTGTGAAATAGTTACAATTTTTTTTACAATAATAATTTTTTTTTCGATTTAATCAATAAATTAGTAAAATCAACGTATTAGTAAAAAGTGTCAAATCCGAAATTTTCGAGAAAAACATGTTATGGTCAATTCTAGATAGATTTTACAAGTTAAAAAAAAATTAAACAAATAAATATGTAAAAACACAACATAAATATCTATTAAAAAATACCTGTATAATGAACAAAATGTATTTATAAAAATATATTAAACTAAAAAAATCTACAAAGAAATGTATGAATAAAACTCAAACTTATTAGGAAATCACAAGAAATATATATTATGTTTATTATCTATAAACTTGTAGGTATAATATTATTTATTTTTTTGAAAAAAATCAATATTAATAAATAGAATTATTTCAAACTATGACTTTTTTTCAATACAAAATTTTTAACATTGGATAAAAAAAGGCAAATAGTTTAAAAATAGTTGAAAAGGTAAAATAGTTGCAAATAGTTGATTTCAAATTGGGTTCAATCAAACCAGTTTTCTGATATCGATGGAGATATGTAATAAAAATTACAATAGTTATTTTTCGCAATAGTTGAAAAACTATTTTTCCAATCTCTATTTATACCATGTATATGAAATATACATATAGTCAGTGGCGCACCGTAAGTTATTGCCGCCCGAGGCAGATGACAAACTTCCCCCCCCCCCTTGCACTATATGTTAAATATAAAAAATTGAAGAACTATTTTTTTCGCCCCCAATCCACAATTTTGCCGCCCTTAACAAACTGCCGCCCGGGGCAAATACCCCCTTCCCCCCCTCGGTACGCTACTGCATATAGTATAAGTAAATATAGTGAAGCCGATTTTTTTCGAAATCCGGATTTTGATGGAATTATCCATTTTGACCTTCCCTGAATCCATTCTGACTATTTTCGCCATGATGTCTGTCTGTCTGTTTGTAAGCGCTGTAACTCAAATACGACAAATCGTAGAAGGGTGAAATTTTATATTTAAGATTAATTTTTATCTGGGAAGAAAACGTCCTATTTTTGAAAACGATCTTTCAACCGGATACGGATGTTTACCTACGTCGATTTTTTAATTTTTCGAATTACTCTGAAACAGTGCGAAATAGAGAAAAATGGTCAAGTTAAAAATTGCAGGTAATATCTATATCTATAATTTATGTTCTATTCATTTTTTCGTAAAAACGAATTTTTGAAAAAAAATATTTTTATTATAATTCAAATGGTTCATAACAGAGGAGAAATATCTGTCATGAGTGTCATGGGACTTTCTTATACGTATTACAGAGATTGAACACTGTGTGTGTTTGCCATTGGTACCATGAGACTTTCTTATACGTAATACTGAGAGTGAACAGTGTAGGTGAATATAAATAATTACATAAAAAAATTCTTTCTGGCTAAATCATAAATGTTGGAAAAAATGATGTATGGGAAATAAATTATAGATAACATACTCGACATTTTTTATCTAAAACTTTTTTTTTCATATTTCAAAAATAATTCGAAAATTCAACATCCGTTTTTAGTTATAACGTTAAAAAAAATCATTTGTTATATAATGTAGAGAATAATATTACCTTTATTTTATTCTATCTTGTTAGTTTGTCAGAAATGTTTTAATAAAATAAGAATTACATATACTATTCACTGTTAAGATTACGTATAAGAAAGTCCATAAGGCAGATATTTTTTTTTATATTAACTTTTATTTGTATTGATTTGTTTACAAAAATATTAGAACGAAAAAAAAACATATTTTTGTCGATTAATTTGCAATGTTTTCATTGTTTCCATATACGACATACTTCCTTCCTGTTTTTACCTCTGATAACGTATTCGTATTTTGTCACACTTCTGTGGTTACTCATAAATAAAACACGATACCGCATAGAACAAAACATTATCTTCCACATTGAAAGAGCATGTTAGGTGACCCGTCAAACTCATAATCATAATCTGTTTATTTATGAACGTCCAATAAGTATGTAAGGATGATTCTATAAATTTTTGACCTCACATTCCCTCTTGCATGGATTCTTAAGTAGAAGGTGACCCCCTCCTCCTTTCTTAACGTAAGTTTTTTTTAATATCTGGGTGGTTCCAGTAGAATATTTTCAAAATAATGAATTTTCAAAAAAAAAAAACATCTGCCAAGTAAATGCACAGTGCTTACTCGTGTTAAATTCACCAAAGGTAGTTAATTATTCAACAATTAAAAAAAACCGATAGTGTTTATATAAATGCCTGGAATTGGTTAACCATTTAATTTTTATACAATTTTACTAAAAAATATTAGTTCGATATTTTTCATAAAACGCACCTGAATATTTTTTCATATATTTTTAATTTTTTGACAGTTTCAATCTAAATCTAAAGAACCCCACAGTTTTTGATAGGGAAATGGCTTTCAGTCAATCTCTTTGAAACCTACTGGAAAATATTCTCTAAATCATCCCGATTAAAAGTCTCAATGGTCGCAACCGCCTAAGTTCCTGAAGTCTCGCGCAAAAAGCTGTTTTGTACCTAATACTGCAATAAAAAAATCGATATAGTACAGAATTTCCCAAGTTCAACATTTAATTTATTATAACAAATGGAAGAAAACTTTAAATACAAAAGTTGTCAGGCTAGACAAGCAGCAAATTTTTAAAATAGTTACATTTATATAAGGTGTCCCATAAGTGTGTTACAAATCAAAGTTATATTTTTATGACAACTAATTTTCTATTGTTTTTATTTTACAATTTAATATTGCTTCCTCGCAATATCGAAGATACGAGAAGCTATGTGATCGTTTCAGATTGAGACAAAAAAAAAGTTCTCCGATTTCAAAATTTTAAATTGATTTATCCGTTTCACGTCAAGGCAAACACTTTTCGTTCCGTGTCTGTCTGTCTGTCCGTCCGTCCGTCCGTCCGTCCGTCCGTCCGTCCGTCCGTCCGTCCGTCCGTCTGTCCCCTGAATCCTTGTCACACGCATAACTCATGAACCACTGAACCGATATTGTTGAAACTTGGTCGGATGGTTGGGTCTAGCTTGAGGACGGTCCCATTTCAAAATCATCAAAATCGTATGTAAGGGGGAGGGGTGACACCCCAAAATATTTATTTTTTCAAGATATCTCAAGAACGACACATGTTACGTGAAAATTTTATAGAATATTTTTTGTAGAGCATTAAATTTCCTATAATATGGGTCTACAACGTTTGTTGTAAAATATATATTAAAAATATGTATCTCATTTTGCTTTAAAAATTCGTCATTTGTTTTTTTAAATTGATATTTTCTATGACATGTTAAATGTCATGTTGACGTTTTAAATGTCATTTTGGCGTTTTAAATGTCATTTTGACGTTTTAAATGTAATTTTGACATTTGCATAAATTTAGATTTAGATTGAAATTGTCAAAAAGTTTAAAATATATGAAAAAATATTCAGGTGCGTTTTGAGAAAAATTTCGAACTAATATTTTTTAGTAAAATTGTATAAAAATTAAATGGTTAACCAATTCCAGACAGTTTATATAAACACTATTTTTTTAATTTTTTTATTTTAGTTTTTATTTAAATTATTGAATAATTAACTACCTTTAGTGAATTTAGCACGAGGAAGCACTGTGCATTTACTTGGCAGATGTTTTTTTAATAATATCGCTAGTAGCTGGCGCTGACGGCACTACACATACCTTAACATGTTTTATAAAAACTTTATTATAATACATAAAACAATTTGCTAGAACTTGCAAACTTTAACAACATAAAAATCTAGAAATTAAATAAACAAAACGATACATAAAAATTAATTTCTTTGTTCAAAATGTCCTGTACTATATCGATTTTTTTATTGCATTATTAGGTACAAAACAGCTTTTTCCGCGAGACCTCGGGTACTTAGGCGGTTGCGACCATTGAGACTTTTAATCGGGATGATTTAGAGAATATTTTCCAATTGGTTTCAAAGAGATTGACTGAAAGCCATTTCCCTATCAAAAAATGCGGGGTCCTTTATGCAAATATCGAAATGACATTTAAAACGTTAAAATGGCATTTAATATATCCAAGCAAATATCAATTTAGAAAAACAAAACACGAACTTTTAAAATAAATTGAGATAAATCTTTATAAGGGAATATTTTACAACAAACGTTGTAGACACATATTATAAGAAATTTAATGCTCTACAAAAAATATTCTACAAAATTTTCACATAACATGTGTCGTTCTTGAGATATCTTGAAAAAATAAATATTTTGGGGTGTCACCCCTCCCCCTTACACACGATTTTGATGATTTTAAAATGGGACCGTCTTCAAGCCAGACCCAACCATCCAACCAAGTTTCAATAATATCGGTTCAGTGGTTCATGAGTTATGCGTGTGACAAGGAATCAGGGGACAGACGGACACACACACGGACGACAGACAGACAGACACGGAACGAAAAGTGTTTGTCTTGACGTGAAACGGAAAGATAAATTTAAAATTTTGAAATCAGAGAACATTTTTTTTGTCTTATTCTAAAACGATCACAAAACTTCTCGTATCTTCGATATTGCGAGGAAGCAAAATACATGTCTCAGACAATAGTTTCGAGGACGCTAAATAGTAAATATTGACATTATGAGTTAATCCTTGAAAAAGTCACCTTGATGGGTTTTCAGGTTCAACTTTTCTTTTTCAAATATAAACCCATATAAAGAAAATAAATAAACCCAATAAAAAGAAAATAAACAAATTTTGTCTGAAAATGACAATTTTCTATCGCATGGAGCCAAACACTCAAATGTTTCTGAATTTACAATAATTTTTTACTCGAAAACTATTAATTTAAAAAAATAATCGTAAGAGGTAAAAAGTGCTTAGATTTAAACAAGGATTTTCGTATAATTTTATTTTATTTTATTTATATTATTAATTTATTTTCATAATTACAGATTTTGCATAAAAACTTTTTGCTTCTTGCGATTATTTTTAAAAATTAATAGTTTTCGAGTAAAAAAATTTTAAAATAAATAAAAAATAAAGTTTTTTTCGTAAATTACGAATCTGCAACAAAAAAATATGGGTGTAAATTTGAAAAAGTAAAATTTAACCTGAAAACTCATCAAGATAACCTTTTTATGGTCACCTCATAATGTCAATATTTAGCCCCCCGAAACCACGAAACTTTTGTCTGCAACATTTTTTCTGAAAATTCGTTAATTTGAAAATATTTCACTGGAAAGTCCAAAAAAATAACAGTTAAGTGGCCAAATACGTGTTGGGCATGCAGTTCTCCAGTTATCCAAATCTTCGAGGAAGTCTCCTCTGGAATACATCAATTTAGGGGATGGTCCAAGTTTTGTAACGTATTTTTAGGTATGGGGTTGAAAAGAATGTGATACACGTGACAAAAAGAGGGAAGGGTAAAAAATACGTGAATTTTGCGTGACGTATTTTATGGATGGCCTCTTAGTATTTAGTATTTTAAGTTTCTTTATATGTTATTGTTGTTTTTTAGGGTTCCGAAGAAACCCTATTAATCTCACTTTGTCGTCCATCCGTTCGTCCGTCCTTTTCACTCAAAGCCAAATAGCACGTAAACATATAAGCTAGAAACATGAAATTTTTACTGAACATGTAAAACGACACCCTCTAGTTAAATATGTACAAATTTATTGAATAAATAATTTTTCAGGGGGGGCAATAAGAAGCTAAAGCTAGTTAAAAAATATATTTTTTTATACCAAGGCATGTGGCACGTTAAAATGTATAACCAAACAAGCGGAATTTGACCCTTTTTCTATTTTTTTTTAAATCAAAAATGGTGCCTGTAGGGGGCTTTAAAGCAAACCCAAAAAAAAAAAAAAATTGTATACCAAGACGTGTGGCATGTCAAAATGTACATCTCAATTAGTAGAATTTGACCATATTTTTTATTTTTTTCTAACTCAAAAATGGTGCCGGTAGGGGGCTAAAAATCAATGTTTTATTCTGCCCCCCCCCCCTCTAACTCTGTAACTACTGGCTCAAAAAATCTGAAAAAAATTTGGTAACGAGGCTTTGGTAGGACTACCAACGACAAATACTAAAATCAACAATATAATTTGAAATTTTGGAATTATAGGGAGGGGCGTCATAGAATATTTTATTTTGATATCTAGGCAAGTGAGGTGTCATAATATAGATGTCAATTAGTAGAACTTGACTTTTTTTATATTTTTTTCTAACTTAAAAACGCACCTGTAAGTGGTTCCAAACATTTCACGTAGTACGTACTTCGGAACCCTTATGGCATACACTCGTGTATGTCTTGCCTGAATTATTTGTATTTGGAAGAGGAGAGAGATAAAAAAACATGCCAATATAATAAAGTAATTTTGCGTGACGTATTTTATGGATGACCCCTTAGTATTTAGTTGTTAAGTTTAATTATATGTTATTGTTGTTTTTTGTATTTGGAAGAGGAGAGAGATAAAAAAACATGCCAATATAATAAAGTTTAAAAATTGTTATCAATGACAAATAACTTGAAAATCATGAAGAATAATATGTACATATAAGCTAATACTCATAAGTGCTAAATTGTATGAATTAGAACGATTAGTATTAATTTGTATTTACGTTCCTTTCGAAGTATTTATCATTATTTAAATAACCTAAGCCAAAGTTAATTCTTCTATATCAATATTTAAATACTTTTGGTTTTTCCGTTAAGGTGTTAATTAAAAAGTGTTTAGAAAACATACGTTTCAAAGAACATTTATTAGAAAATAATAACATAGAATTTTCATTATGAACAATTCTATCATTATTATTACAATATTAAACTACAAAATATTTTCTTCGACTTGCTTCCATTTTTCAATTTTCATATTGAATTTTCTTCAGAATTAAGTGATTCTATAACAGATTTATACAATTGATGATCTTATTGTTAGATCATAATATGTTAACTAACATTTTGACCATTTCTGATAAACATTGATTCCAATTTGTCGGTTAGTGTATTCAGGGGGCGTTCAAGTATTACATAATCAGGTTTGGGTGGGGGGGTAAATTTTTTTCTTACTAACAAAGAGAGTGGGGATGGAGACCAAATATCTTACGTAAGGTAAAAACTACAAAACAATGAATATTTAAAAAATAATATCCATTATTCAAACTTAATAAAATTACTAGTTTTAATTCTATTATAATAATAAATGCTAACCGTATTAAAAGATAATATATTTATTACAAAATTATGCAATATATACAAAATATAACACTTTTTAATTAAGTCAAAACATAACTAGCAAAATAACAACAATATTTAAAATATTGTAATGTACTACACCCAAAATGTATAATAATTTGAAATAAATAAATTAATAATTAAAACTAATTAACGACACTGAAAACAAAATGAAAACACTATTGACCAGAAAACAAAAACTAACCATTTAACACAAATAACACTTTCACGACGATGTGTGAGGGATAGGTTAAATAGGACCCTTCTTTGTCGTCGCTTCCTAGTTCCAGGTTATCAAATCTATCGATATTTACTCATCGAGTGTTGTCGGCGCACTGGCTTCGGCTCTCCATGCCACAACTTTTGAAATTAATAAATTACAAAATCTGCCCTTACATAACACAGAGCGAACACGATCACTTTACCGCGTAACAAGTGAAATTAAATAAATTTATTAATTTATTTGTAACGGTTATATCGACGAAGTGTTATACCATACCGTAAAGTACGCTAAGTTTGTGCCACTTTTTGAGGTTTTTAAAGCATATCTTCCTTATACAGAATAGTTCAATAGTGCGTCCGGCTTTCCTAGCGCACTTCCCGTAGGAGATAGAAAAAAAAGTTTGGTACATAATATTATTGGTTTGAAAAGATCAACCCTGTAACGTTTTATGTCTTCCGATTTCGTTTCTTAACCTCTACATTAACGTCTGTTCATTTTTTAATTTAGTGACAGTGTTGCCAAATTATACATTTTTTTCCGAAAAATAATCCATATTCAGACTCAACTATAAAAAATCGTAGCGACCTAATTTTTTTTGAAGTGATGAATTTTTTTTTTTTAGCAACAATGTTAGCCCAGATAAAGAGTAACATTTTGATAATAAACAATTTTAATTTAGTTCTACAGGGTGTTAATAAACAAAATGTCAAAGTTTGCAATATTCAAAATGATAAAACTCATTTTTTTTCAAATATGACTACCCTTTTTTTTATTTCACTATTCGATGGGTTTTTTTCTCCTTTTCAATTTATATAGGGGATATCTTATGTCTAAACCCCATACTTTCTGAGATATTCAATAATTTTCACAAAAGTAACCATTTCACCAAGTTTTTATGCACCGAAGTAGGCTGTGCTGATGCAAAAGAAATGTCAAAATGTAAGTACTTAAGGGTTATATGGACGGACAATCAGATACAAAAGTAGCTAAATTTTGAAATATACAAATATCTGCGTTATAAATATCGTAATAGATGTTATAAATAATACAAATTATAACTAGAGTCGTTAACTTACATATATGAAGCTAATTTTTCCTCTCCAATGACTATTTTGTTAAATTTATACAAATTCTAATAAAGATAGTTTATTATTTTGACACTGACTATACGGCAAATTGAACCTAACAAAAATATATTTTAAACATAATTTACGTTCCCATGAACCATGGTCGTCATGTTTGTCTCAACCTAAAATGCTTTGATCGGCCCGAAGCGATTCCTCATCCTTCTTTGTATCCACGTGCTATATGTATAAAGTAGGTCTAACATAGAGGGTCGCTATCCACTCAATTGAATATACATAATAACAAAAAAATAATACAAAGAAAAAAATAATAATAATAAAAATAAAATCATTAAACAAAAAACAAAAAAATTAAAATAAAATATAAAAATGTAAATAAAACCAAACCTTCAAAAAAAAAAAAAAAAATATAAATAAATATGAATATAAAGTATAAAAGCTGTCTAAAAAGTTCAAGAGGAGCTAGAAGACAAAAATAAAATATATAAAAAAAAAAAAATAATTTACGTTATTTATCAGTTTTCACAACACTATTGTCATTTTCAGGTTGGTAAATATTGCTGTCAAACACTAATAGAATATCTTGATATTTTATTATTTATGCACTTTTAATTGCACTATGTACTAAATTTTTCTTTAATTCTCTATAAGAAACATAATACCTATATGACCTAATTATAAAAAACAAAGATCTTTTATAATCGTTTTTTCAAAAAATACTTTGTTTACATTGTTATCAAATTTACATGCATAACAATCGTAAAGCGGGAAATTTAAAATTTTGTTGTATTATAAATTTATTTCTCGGAAACGGTTTAGTGAAAACATATGATATTTTGCATAATTGTTCAACTAATCAAATACTACACTCCCTCAAAAAATTAGAAAATCGGTAGCATTTTATCAATGTGTTTTACCTAAAAAATGCCGAAAAATAACAGTTTCCCATAAGAACACATGTTAAATTTAAATCAATATAATTCCTAAACGGCTTAGTGAATCAATTTAATATTTTGTCTATTGCATAAGAATGCTAATGGGAACATTCCAACCAATTTTCATGTATTTAGTAGCATTTTGAAATACATCCAATACATCCTTAAGTATCAATGTAACATTTAATTAAAATTTATTATTAAAACGGATAATACTTATGTAATAAAATTATTTATTTTATTCAAAAAACTATGATAAGTAACAAAATTGAAAATACATATAAAAGATAACTGTCTACAATAAATGTTCGTAATGTCTTCCATTTTCATCCAGGCACAAATCAATTCACCGGCATTTGTTTTGTAATTGTTTCGCATTTATTTTGCATTTGTTTGGCCTACTTCGGTGCATAAAAACTTGGTGAAATGGTTACTTTTGTGAAAATTATTGAATATCTCAGAAAGTATGGGGTTTAGACATAAGATATCCCCTATACAAATTGAAAAGGAGAAAAAAACCCATCGAATAGTGAAATAAAAAAAGGGTAGTCACATTTGAAAAAAATGAGTTTTATCATTTTGAAGATTGCAAACTTTGACATTTTGTTTATTAACACCCTGTAGAACTAAATTAAAATTGTTTATTATCAAAATGTTACTCTTTATCTGGGCTAACATTGTTGCTAAAAAAATTCATCACTTCAAAAAAAATTAGGTCGCTACGATTTTTTATAGTTGAGTCTGAATATGGATTATTTTTCGGAAAAAAATGTATAATTTGGCAACACTGTCACTAAATTAAATAATTCGGGCAAGACATACACGAGTGTATGCCATAAGGGTTCCGAAGTACGCACTACGTGAAATGTTTGGAACCACTTACAGGTGCATTTTTAAGTTAAAGTTAAAATATAAAAATGTGTCAAGTTCTACTAATTGAGTTCTATATTTTGACATACCACATGCCTAGATATAAAAAAAAAAAATTATGACGCCCCTCCCTATAATTCCAAAATTTCAAATTATATTGTTGATTTTAGTATTTGTCGTTGGTAGTCCTACCAAAGCCTCGTTACCAAATTTTTCACAGATTTTTTGAGCCAGTAGTTACAGAGATAGAGGGGGGGGGGGGGGGCAAAATAAAACACTGCTTTTAGCCCCCTACAGGCGCCATTTTTGAGTTAGAAAAAAATAAAAAATATGGTTATGTTCTACGAATTGAGATGTACATTTTGACATATCACATGCCTAGATATGAAAATAAAAATTTTAAATTCTCTTACACCCCTCCCTATTATTCCAAAATTTAAAATTATATTATTGACTTTAGTATTTGTCGTTGGTAGTCCCACCAAAACCTCGTTACCAATTTTTTTTCAGATTTTTTGAGCCGGTAGTTACAGAGTTAGAGGGGGGGGGGGGGGCAGAATAAAATACTGCTCTTAGCCCCCTACAGGCGTAATTTTTGAGTTAGAAAAAAAATAAAAAATAGGGGCATATTTTACTAATTGAGACGTAAATTTTGACGTGCCACACGTCTTGGTATACAATTTTTTTGTTTTTTTGGATTTGCTTTAAAGCCCCCTACAGGCACCATTTTTGTTTTAGAAAAAAAATAAAAATATAATAATAAATTACAAATACTAAAATCAACAATATAATTTTAAATTTTGGAATTATAGGGAGGGGCGTCATAAATTTTTTTTTTATATCTAGACATGTGGTATGTCAAAATATAGATCTCAATTAGTAGAACTTGACACTTTTTTATATTTTAACTTTAACTTAAAAATGCACCTGTAAGTGGTTCCAAACATTTCACGTAGTGCGTACTTCGGAACCCTTATGGCATACACTCGTGTATGTCTTGCCCGAATTTTTTTGTATTTTATACCTTTCAAAATATGGGGGGGGAGGCGCCAAGATTAGATTTTTTCTAATGGGAGGCGTAGTGACGTAAAGTTTGGAAACCACTGATGTAGAGGTTAAAAAACGAAATCGGAAGACATAAAACGTTACAGGGTATTCCATTTAAAAAAATCTTTGTTTTTGTTATAGCGCAAAAATGGGACACCCTGTATTGTTGAAAATAATTTTACGACGTTGATCTTTTCAAACTAATAATATTATGTTCCGGACGCACTATTGAACTACCCTGTATAATGAGATAACTGGATGGGCATTTTACCTAGCATAAATTATTTATTTGAAGTATGTAGATAATTTTTGAAAACTGTAATTTCGAAATTATAAGAACTTGGATTGATTGACAAATAATATAATGACAATTTATTTAATTCCAGGTTACACCTTCCACCAGGGAAGTTTCCTGCACGTAACGGACAGCGGTGATGTAGTTCTGGACCGCGTCGTCAGCGGTGATTCCGTACGTCAGGGGCAACGACGTCTGTCCAGGAGTTCGCAACGAGTACACCAGCTACCGCCGCCGCCTCCCGTCAAGGAGCCTGTCAGTGCTCCCAGCACAGGCCCCACTCAAAGACAAGGTGTACGGGAAATGATTAGGGACAGTTTAGGTAATACAAATATGTGACATGTGTGAAAAATATCAATATACATAGTACACCCAAACTGCCGTTCTGCCCGTTACAGTACGGTGTAGAAAAAACATCTGTCAAGTAAATGCACAGTGCTTCCTCGTGCTAAATTCACCAAAGGCAGTTAATTACTCAACAATTTAAATAAATTGCCTGGAATTGGTTAACCATTTAATTTTTATACAATTTTACTAAAAAATATTAGTTTGAAATTTTACTTAAAACGCACCTGATTATGTTTTCGTATATTTTTAATTTTTTGACAATACACCACCCAATCTGCAGGGTCGATTTGTCGTGAGGTAGAGTTGGGGTACTGCAGATTGGGACGTGTATAGTCAAATCGGGTCGACTTTTCGCGGAATAATCGGCCCGATTTGCCTATACAAGACCCAATCTGCAGTACCCCTACTCTTCCTCCCGACAAATCGGCCATGCTGATTGGGTGGTGTATAGAGGCCTTAAATCTAAATTTATGCAAACGTCAAAATGACATTTAATATGTCCAAGCAAATATCAATTTAGAAAAACAAAACACGATTTTTTAAAATAAATTTAGATAAATCTTGGTAAGGGAATAGTTTACAACAAATGTTGTAGACCTATATTATAGGAAATTTAAGACTCTACAAAAAATATTCTATAAAATTTTCACGTAACATGTGTCGTTCTTGAGATATCTTGAAAAAATAAATATTTTGGAATGTCACCCCTCCCTCTTACACATCTGAAACCAGACCCAACTATCAAACTAAATTTCATTAATATCGTTCAGTGGTTCATAAGTTATACATGTGACAAGGATTCAGGGTACAGACAGACAGATACGAAATTAAAAGTGTTTGTCTTGACGTGAAATGGAAAGATCAATTTAAAATTTTGAAATCGGAGAACATTTTTTTTTGTCTCAATCTAAAACGATCACAAAGCTTCTCGTATCTTCGATATTGCGAGGAAGCAAAATAATATAAATATTTATTTTCATTTTTAAATAATTAAATAATATTGTTATTTTCTTAATAGCTTTCCCCTCTGTCTTATTTTCTTTCGTCCTGCACAAGTTTTTCATAAAGTATTACGACCCCTCCTTACATTTTGAGGGCGCTGTAATATTAATCACCGAACTCAAATATCTGAAAAAAAAGTTGCACCTAATAGCTTATTAAAGTCAAACTACATTTAGCATTACCTAGAAACAACGGCGTGGACGTAGTAGTTGTATGTTTCCTTTGGGGTGCTTTTTTAATGTGAGTCCCCTTGCCTCTCACATTTGGGCCTTCTACAACAGCTGCTTAAAATTACCTTTTGGATAAAAAATTGTTTCTGGGTAATGCTAAAAGGGTCATTCCATATAAAATCATCAAGGTGCTGAAGTTGCACCATTTTTAATTTTGATGAAAGTTTAATCAGTTGTTATTATACTTGTTAGATAGCAGAAACTGTACTTAGAAAAATTTTAATGGCTATAGTTCGGGGGTGGTGACCGTTTTACCCTCTTAAGGTATGAAGATTTCGTCGATTTTTAACGTTTTTTCAACTCGCTATAGCACGCGTTCTAATAAAGCAATTACAACGAGCTTAATGTCATTTGAAAGACTAAAGAATCTAGTTTCAATTGATCTAGCACAATTTAAAGTTTAAATTATTTTTTTTGTAGATAGAGGCTTTTCAAATTTATTAATAAAATTGTCATTTTTTCTATTTTTCGAAATTTATTGTGGCTCTAAGGTTAAACTGAGAAAGCTATAATTATGTGTAAGTTATGTTCATTTATAGTACTCAGTACCCACAAAAAATCAGCTTGATTGATGCACATCTTTTATTAAAAAAATTTAGTTAAATATCGCAAAAATCACGAAAACACCAAAATCAGCTGTTTTCGAAGTAAAAAAAAGTTATGTGGGGGACGAGATAAAATTCTGAATTTTTTTTTACAAATGCTCTAAATAGTTATCTTTGAAGGCCTTATAGATTCGTTTTGTTATTTTCATTTTTATAGCAACCAGAATTTTTTTTTAAATTTAAAAAAATACGAAAACTTCAAAAATGGTTATTTTTAAACATAATACAAAAATATGTTGGGCACGAGATAGAATTCTGAATTATTTTTTACAAATGCTCTAAATAGTAATCTTTGAAGGCCTTATAGATTCATTTTGTTATTTTCATTTTTATAGCAACCAAAATTTTTTTTTTTATTTAAAAAAATACGAAAACTTCAAAAACGGTTATTTTTTAAACATAATACAAAAATATGTTGGGCATGAGATAGAATTCTGAATATTTTTTTACAAATGCTCTAAATAGTTATCTTTGAAGGCCTTATAGATTCGTTTTGTTATTTTCATTTTTATAGCAACCAGAATTTTTTTTTAAATTTAAAAAAATACGAAAACTTCAAAAACGGTTATTTTTAAACATAATACAAAAATATGTTGGGCACGAGATAGAATTTTGAAATTTTTTTTATAATTGCTTTAAGTAATTAACTTTAATGGCCAATTGGCTTTTTCTTGTTATATTCATTTTTCTAGTCGCCAGATTTTTTTTAAATCCTTAAAAGTGTAAAATCTCCAAAATCATATATTTTCGAAAATAAACAAAAAAAATTATGTGTTATATTATTATTATTATTATTATATTTATGATGTTAAAACATACAAATAAATTAATTGTTAGATTGATTTTGAAGTATACTTATTATTCTTCTGTGAAATATTTCTTTTCATTATGAATATTGTCGTGATTACTCGTGATGTCCAAAAAATTCATTATTTACTATATAAGGGATGAAATATTTGAACCCTGTATTTGAAAAATCAACCAAGTTTGTGCTGTTTTGAATGAATCTCCTGTTGTAATTTAAAAAAATACCTTTACCTATCAAAGAGAAAAAATGAAATTGATCAAAAAGTTGAAAAAATATCAAACTCAATCCGAAGTAGTAAATACTATTATTAAGTGTAAGATTTGTTAATTTAGATTCTCTTTAGTATTGATTAGTACAATATCTGAGTTTTTACACTTTTAAGGATTAAAAAAAAGTCTGGTGACTAGAAAAATGAAAATAACAAGAAAAAGCCAATTGGCCATTAAAGTTAATTACTTAAAGCAATTATTAAAAAAAATTCAGAATTCTATCTCGTGCCCAACATATTTTTGTATCATGTTTAAAAATAACCGTTTTTGAAGTTTTCGTATTTTTTTAAATTTAAAAAAAAATTCTGGTTGCTATAAAAATGAAAATAACAAAACGAATCTATAAGGCCTTCAAAGATAACGTTTTAGAGCATTTGTAAAAAAAAATTCAGAATTCTATCTCGTGCCCAACATATTTTTGTATTATGTTTAAAAATAACCGTTTTTGAAGTTTTCGTATTTTTTTAAATTAAAAAAAAAATTCTGGTTGCTATAAAAATGAAAATAACAAAACGAATCTATAAGGCCTTCAAAGATTACTATTTAGAGCATTTGTAAAAAAAAATTCAGAATTCTATCTCGTGCCCAACATATTTTTGTATTATGTTTAAAATAACCATTTTTGAAGTTTTCGTATTTTTTTAAATTTAAAAAAAAATTCTGGTTGCTATAAAAATGAAAATAACAAAACGAATCTATAAGGCCTTCAAAGATAACTATTTAGAGCATTTGTAAAAAAAAATTCAGAATTTTATCTCGTCCCCCACATAACTTTTTTTTGCTTCGAAAACAGCTGATTTTGGTGTTTTCGTGATTTTTGCGATATTTAACTAAATTTTTTTAATAAAAGATGTGCATCAATCAAGCTGATTTTTTGTGTGTACTGAGTACTATAAATGAACATAACTTACACATAATTATAGCTTTCTCAGTTTAACCTTAGAGCCACAATAAATTTCGAAAAATAGAAAAAATGACAATTTTATTAATAAATTTGAAAAGCCTCTATCTACAAAAAAAATAATTTAAACTTTAAATTGTGCTAGATCAATTGAAACTAGATTTCTTTGTCTTTCAAATGACATTAAGCTCGTTGTAATTGCTTTATTAGAACGCGTGCTATAGCGAGTTGAAAAAACGTTGAAAATCGACGAAATCTTCATACCTTAAGAGGGTAAAACGGTCACCACCCCCGAACTATGGCCATTAAAATTTTTCTAAGTACAGTTTCTGCTATCTAATAAGTATAATAACAACTGATTAAACTTTCATCAAAATTAAAAATGGTGCAACTTCTATATTTTAATAAATTTGATGATTATAAATGGAATGACTCAAAAGTAGTTTGACTTTAATAAGCTATTAGGTGCAACTTTTTTTCCAGATATTTGAGTTCGTTGGTTAATTTTACAGCGCCCTCTACCGAGAGAAGAAAGCATTTTTAAGAAAAAAATTTCCTACTAAAGATACTAATTTTTTCACGTAGAATACGAATGTGCAATAAAAAATATAGGTTTTAATTTAAAAAATCAAATTTGACCTTGATTTGATCTTGAAAAATGGTTTGAAGGTCAACCGCAAGGTCACCATTGTTTGACCCCCTTGAAACCAAGCAACTTTTGCTTGAAATGTTTTTCTCAATTTCACTTACTTTTCGAGATATTTGACTGCGTTGATTAAAATGACTCACTCTGTATAAAATACTATACATACATATGTATGTATGTATGTACATATGTGATTGGTCTGATTATTTTATACTAATCAGTATAAAATATGTTTACAGAACAGATATGTATTTTTTGTTGCCTAACAAACGTAGAAAAGTATACTCATAAAAAATTAACAAAAAATTGTTTCATTAATTTTTAGGGTTCCGTAGAAAACTAGGAATCCTTAGTTTACGCTCTGTTCGTATATAACAGAGAAGAAATGAGTGTTACAGGACTTTCTTATACGTATTACAGAGATTGAACGGTGTACGTGTTTACCATAGGTATCATGACTATCATGGGACTTTCTTATACGTTATATATTAGAGATCAGATCGGACCTTAAAAAATTAGCCCGATCCGGTCCGAAACTTTTTTTTCGGACCGGTCCAATCCGGTCCGATTTAAACGATTTATATTAAAGTCAGGACCAAGCCCGGTCTGGTTTATACTTTTTGGACCGGATCGGGCTAGCCCGGCCCGAACTGATCTATGAAAATTGTATTGTATTACAATACAATTTTTTTTTTATAGTTCATATAATAAATTTTATACAGGATGGTCCGGTTTGTGATACAGATATTTTAGGAGCTGATTCCTTGGCTCATTGTAAGTAAAAAATTCTACGGAAAGAAAGAGTCTATCTTCAACACCGTCTGAGCTACAGGATGTTTAAAAAATTCCTTCAGAGTAGTGTAAACTACTTTGTTCCCGGAACCAGGTATTTGGGTTAATAAATATGATGTTTAATGAAACACACACGCTTACTTTAACTCGGCTAGCGCCATCATTTATTTACTAACTTCCCCTGTCAGTGTTACCACCTTAGATACTACATCCCTTCCTTTTTTTACATTAAATATACAAATTTATTTTAAAGCATCTTTCTTTTCAATTATAAAATCTTTCATCCATCTTGGTTTTGTAGTTGTTCGGCGCTCTCGCTTCTCCACTTCCAAACTCTCCTCTTGATTTCCTCTTGTCTCTGTATCGTTCTTCTCTGTAGTCGACTGACTCGAACTGGAAGATTGTTCCTCTGTTGTATCCCTCGTCTCAAAACGTTTTAGGAACTTTATATTCCTCACATATCGCTGCCCTTCTGGTGTCTCAAACTTGACAGTATTTCCAGTTCTCTCTACAACTCTCATTGGTATCGGATTAAAAGGTGTCGACAATTTGTTATCTTTTTTCTGAGTTACGAGTACTAAATCGCCTCGGTCTAAATTTCGCGCTTTAGCTTGTCTACGAGTATCCGCCTCTCTCTTCCCTTCTTCTTTCTTTTCACGGTCTCTATCTCTCATTCCTTCGTCTAAATATTCCTTCTCCGTACTACTAATTTCTGGAAGTTTTGATCGTATCTTCCTCCCAAACATTAATTTAGCTGGTGCCACCCCTGTAGTAGTATGTGGTGTTTCTCTATATGCTAATAAATATGTATAAAGTTCTTCCTTCCACGGTCGTCCCTCTGCTTGAGCTATACGGAGCCTTTTCAAAATTGATCTATTCTGTCTTTCCACTTCTCCATTCGCTTGTGGCCAGAACGGTGTAGAAAATCGATGTTTTACTCCGTATTCTTGTAAAAATACCTTTAAACCTTCATCTCTAAATGTCCCACCATTATCACTAATCAATACTTCGGGAATTCCAAAACGAGCAAAAATCACTCTCAATCGAAAAATCAGATCTCCAGCTGACATAGTCTTTGTAATTTCCACTTCGTAGTAGCGGCTATAATAATCTATTATTACTAATAAATAATTCCCTGATGGTAACGGTCCTAAATAATCAATAGAAACCTGTTCCCATGGTTTCTCTGGCAAATCACACCTTGTCATAGGTTCTGGAGGATCAGGAAAAGCGGTGATTTGACACCCATGGCATGTTCTTATCCATTTTTCAATGTCTTTATCCATCGTCTTCCACCAAACCTTTGATCTTAGTCGTTGTTTCGTTCCACTTATCCCTAAATGTCCTTCGTGTGCCAATTCCAGTATTCTTCGTTGTAGACTGTCTGGTATGACGATTCTAGTTCCTCTTACAACGATTCCTTTTACAATGCTAAGTTCTTCTTTTATGAGTTCGTACTTCCTCCCAAACATTAATCTTTTGTAACGAAATAATCCTCCTTCCGTTACGAACGTTGTAATCTCCCGCGAGTCTTCATCGAGTTCAACCTGATGGTATCCCCATTTCAAATCTAATTTTGAAAATATTTTTGATCCGTTTAAATCTTGTAATAGTTCTTCTATCGTCGGAATCGGAAATCGTTCTCTAAGAACTGCTTGGTTTGCTCGCCTCATATCAACACAAAGTCTCCATTCTTTATCATTCTTCGGAACGATGTGTACTGGGGAAACCCACGGTGTAGGTCCTTCTACCCTTTCGATAATATCTCCTTCAATCAATTTTGATAGTATCTTCTGCTGAGCCTCTTTTATGTTGTAGGGTTGCCTGCGAACTGGTTGAGCAACTGGTATAATTGATTTATCGATTGGTATTTTCAATTGAAAATTCTTCAATTTCCCAATTCCTTCGAAAATATCATTGTATTCTTCAATAAAATCTTTTTGTTCAATGTACTTTACTATTCTTGAACCCATTTTGAGTACCCCTAACTCTATCGCAGTCTTTTTTCCCAACAACGCTCCTCCTTTTCCGTCCAAAACAATCACTTCTACGTTTATTTCCGGTTTTCTATTAACCTGCTGCACCTTTGTGGTAAAAGCCCCCAATATTTTCAACGGTCGATTACTTCCATAAGGATACAGTATTTTTTTCGTCTTATACGACTTGCACTGAATCTTGCTCTTCTTTAGACTCTCCCAGCACTCTTTATCAATTACGTTGCACGTTGCGCCAGAGTCGATGATCATTTCAGTCTTCACCCCTCCTAGGACAACGTCGATCTTCTCATCTTCTTCTATGCTAAAAATGTTTCCTCTTTCTCGAATGCTGAATATATATCGGTCTTCCTCTGAGTCCTCTTCACTGCTTGTATTTCCTCCCTCAACTTGTCTAATTCTTCTCTGTTTAGTTTTCTGCTTTCTCACTGATGCTTCCGGCATTCTTGTTTTGCATACCACTTTAAAATGCCCTTCCTTTTCGCATCTTTCGCAAATACTTTTCCGAGCTGGGCAACTCTTATCTTTTGCAAAATGTCCTATGCGATTGCACCTGTAACACCTTATTTCTGTTTCTTTGCTCTTAAGATCCTGGTTCCCGCTCCTCTTTATTCCTTTTTGACCTTGAATCCGGTTCACTTGTTCCGTTTCTCTCTTTAACATCATCGCTTCCGCTTGTTTGTGTGACATCTCCCATAACCTTGCCACCTCTGTAGCTCGTTGAAATGTTAAAACCGTCCCTTCTTTCAGCAGATTTCTGCGCAGTTCATTTGACTTGCATTTTTCTATAATTTGGTCTCGAATCATTTCTTCTTTTCGTTCACCAAAATCACAATTTTCTGCTTGTTGCTGCAACCTAATCACATATTGATCAATTGTTTCATTTTCTTGCTGAGCCAAACAACGAAAATTATAACGTTCATATGGTACATTTATTTGTGGTGAAAAATGTTTTTCTAACACTGTCTTTGTCGAAATATAACTTTCATCTTCTTTCTGCACATTTAATGCGTAATACACGTCTTGCACTTCAGGTCCGGCTAAATGTAATAATAACGCCTGTTTCTTTACATCTGTCATATTAGATTGTGTCTTTAAAAACAGTTCAAATGATCTTATCCACTTCCTCCACCGTACTCCCACAGTTGCACTTTCCAGCTTTACATCAAAACATTCCAGTTCCCGACCCGAATTTGCACTCATTTTTAATTTCTACTTTTTTTTTTATATTTCACAGATCTCACCACCCTTCAGAGTACCTCACTTCGATTTGCTTATTTTAATGTTTTCACACTTCACATGTAATGTCGCACGTTCAGAACATCCCGCGATTGTTGAAACTTTTAACTTTATTGTCACTATTTGTATTTTATTATATTCTTTTAATTATTACTTTTTCCTTTTATTTTCCTATTTTGTGTTTCCCCGGTCTTGCCACACATTCCAAATACCCGCGTTCTTTTTTCTTTTTCCAACAATGTCTCAATTTAAACTTTTAAACGCATCCAATTCACTCGCGTTCCCGTTTTCACGCACTGTCCAGATTTAACCACTTCCTTTATTTTCTTGTCCAATTCTTCTCCTCGTCGCCAATGTAAACTACTTTGTTCCCGGAACCAGGTATTTGGGTTAATAAATATGATGTTTAATGAAACACACACGCTTACTTTAACTCGGCTAGCGCCATCATTTATTTACTAACTTCCCCTGTCAGTGTTACCACCTTAGATACTACAAGTAGTATTTTCAAAATTACCGTTATTGCTAACCGTGTTTCCGGTTCAGAGTTATTGCTCATCAAAGTCAAAATATTTTTTTTGAAAATTTTTATGAAAATGACATTTTTTTTTCAAAAGTACCTAATATGTGATATTTTTTATCATTATTTAAGTGCGTCATAAAACTAATGAAAAATATTAAAAATACCTCGGTGCAGGGTTTTCTTAAAAAAAACTACCAATAAAATGTACTGTTACGTATAGGTTAGGTTATTTCTTTTTTTATGAAATTAAAACCCAAATTACTTAAACACTTAGTTCTCGATAGTTAATATAATTCTTTAAATAAACATAAGAATAGCATTCATGTATAATACATAAATAGTAGAAATCAGATCGGGCCTTAAAAAAGTAGCCCGATCCGGTCCAAAACTTTTTTTTTCGGCCCGGTCCAATCCGGTCCGATTTATATGATTTATTAAGGTCAGGGCCCAGCCCAACCTGGTTTATACTAAGGACCGATCCGACCCGGTCCGAACATTACAAACAAAAATTAAGCCCGGTCCGAACTAATACGAAATTCGGACCGGGATAAATTCGGATCGGATCAGGCTGGCCCGGCCCGAACTGATCTCTATTATACTGGATGGGGCATTTAAAGTGTTACAGATTATTATCTCAGAACCATCACATATTTGAAAAAAATGTTTCAACTAAAAAATGTTTGGTTGTGAGGGGGTAATCCAATAGTAATATTAAATTACTATTTTAAAGTGGTCTTCAAGGATATTTGAAGATTAACATCATTTTTTTAAATAGAAACCTATATTTTTTATTTAGTAATCTTATTCTACGTGAAAAAACACGAATCTTTCATTGAAAACTTTTTTCTGAACAACGTAAGCTTTCCAAGGTACCTATCTAACAAAATATTTCGAGATTTTGAACTTTCAAGAATTTTTTTACTTATTGTTAGAAACCATAGACTTTAAAAAAAAGTACAAGATACAAAAAAAGTTTATTTTGGTCTAATAAAGCTTGGAGAATTATTTAAAAAATTTAAAAAACTTTTTTTATTTATTTTATTTTAACAAAAACAAAAAAAAATACGAAATGTTAAAAAAAATTCTAGAATAATTCTCCAAGTTTCATAAACCAAAAAAAACATTTTTTGTATCTTATTATTTTTCTCTAAAGTTGATGATTTCTGAGTAAAAAATACTTGAATGTTCAAAATCTCGAAATTATTTTGTTAGATATCATATAAAGTTTAGGTCGTTCAAAAAAAAAAATCAATGAAAGATTCGTGTTTTTCACGTAGAATAAGATTACTAAATCAAAACTATAGGTTCCTATTTAAAAAAATGATTTTGACCTTCAAATATCCTTGAAGGCTACGTTAAAATAACAAATAAATTTTATTATTGATTACCCCCTCACAATCAAACATTTTTTGGTTTAAACATTTTCTTCAAATATGCGATAGTTCTGAGATAATAATCAGTAACACTTTAAATGCCCCACCCTGTATATACACAGTGTGGGTGATTCTAATTAATTATGTAAAAAAATTCTTTCTGGCTAAATCATAAATTATGGAAAAAAATTAATGAGACATAAATTATTGATAATAATATAGTATACTCGACAATTTTTATTTAAAACATTTTTTTCTTATTCGCGCCGTTTTAAAAATAATATGAAAATTCAATAAGATTCCGGTAAATTAGTTTATCAGAAATATTTTTTAATAAAATAAGAATCACGTGCACTGTTCACTCTCAGTATTACGTATAAGAAAGTCCCGTGGCTCCCATGGCAGATATTTTTACTTTCTTATACCATGTATATGAAATATACATTAGTATAAGTAAGTATAGTGAAGCCGATTTTTTTCGAACTCCGGATTTTGACGGAATTATCTATTTTGTCTGTGTGTCCGTCTGTCTGTCTGTCTGTAAGCGCTGTAACTCAAATACGACAAATCGTAGAAGGCTGATATTTTATATTTAAGATTAATTTTTGGCCGGGAAGAAAACGTCCTATTTTTGAAAACGATCCTTCAACCGGATACGGATGTTTACCTACGTCGATTTTTTAATTTTTCGAATTACTCTGAAACAGTGCCAAATAGAGAAAAATGGTCAAGTTAAAAAATGTAGGTAATATCTATATCTATAATTTATGTTCTATTCATTTTTTTGTAAAAACCAATTTTTGAAGAAAAAAAATGTATTATAATTCAAATGGTTCATAACACAGAAAAAAATGTATGGGGAATAAATTATAGATAATAACATACTCGACATTTTTTATCTAAAACATTTTTTTTTTATTTCAATAATAATTCAAAAATCCAAAAATTTACAAGAGTAAACATCCGTTTTCAGTTATTACGTTAAAAAAAATCACTTGTTATATAAATATAAAATTATTCATTTTGTTCTTTCTTGTTAGTTTGTTAGAAATGTTTTAATAAACAAAGAATCGCGTATACAATTCACTGTTAGGTTAGGTTAGGTTAGGTATAAGAAAGTCCCGTGGTTCCCAAGGCAGATATTTTTTATAAATCGTGACACGAACACGTACACTTTTATAGAGATTACATCTTTCGTCAAAACGAAATAACTCTTGATACGTATTATCATTAAAAGAATGTTAGTGAGAACGGTTACGAAACCCTATCATGTGCATACCTAAAACGCATTTGGCCTGTTTGGAGTTCCGTAGAAAACTAGGAACCCTTATAGTTTTGCTCTGTTCGTCCATCTGTCTATAAAAATGTTATACCTATTAAGAAGAAATTTGGTATACGGACGTAGATTGATAATCCAAAAACAGAAATGATGAGATTTTTGAAAAAAACAATTGTACTAAAAAGTGTACTCTTTACCACATTGAAAAAATTCCAGAATGTAGATTTTAATTAGTATTTTCACTGAAAATAATAATGAACACTGTCAAAAAATTTATTAACTCTCCTCCCATAGACTGAAAAAGTGTACTCACTTTTTTTCACCTACCCTATTGAATAGGTCCCTTAAAATGCATTGAAAAATGTTATATGACCTTTTGATTTTAATCCTTCAGTGACAATATATTTAGTTTTAAATGTTGTTTAAACTAAAAAATACACCTTAACCACAATAAAACAATGTCACTCGACACGTGTTTCGACTTCACAAGAAGTCCTCATCAGGAGCCTAACAGTTCCAGACTGGAACTGTTAGGCTCCTGATGAGGACTTCTTGTGAAGTCGAAACACGTGTCAGGTGACATTGTTTTATTGTGGTTAAGGTGTATTTTTAGTTTAAGTGACTAGAAACCACAGTTTCTCCGTTTTTCCAGTATTAAATGTTGTTATCAGAGCGCCCCACTCCTCTAATTTCTAAACTATCAATTCAAAAAATCTAAATAAATTCTATAATGTAGTTTTTAATTAATTATAGTACAGGCAACGAAGGGATTTAAATAGAACAAATTCGGAGTGGAATGAAATTTGGTGCCCATGTAATATAGATAATAGTACGTCTGTACACAAAAGTCCCCATCCATAGGCCTTGTGGAAAAAAAATTACAGCCGTTTGATCATAATTCAATTGTTCATAATGTACATGCTATACAGAGATACACAATATGTAAATGTCCAAGTAAAAAACGGTTAATAATAAGTGAAAATATGATACATAGTAATTTATCATATCAAAATTAAAACAGCTATAATTTTTTTTCCATATCCCCAATTTATAAGGGCTTTTGCACATGTCTAATGTAATATAAGTACTACAAATGTGCAAATTTTTATGTTACTCTGATTTTGTTCTTATCTAATATCCGTATTTTGAAGATAAAATAAAATGTCTTGAAGATTTATATTTAAAACTATTAAAACATACAATAATATTAAATCTAGGGGCTACAAATTACACCTCAGTACATTGTTATCATAATATGTTAGTAAAAGTCTTATTTGAAGTATTGGAATTATTAATTACCTTTATTTTCATAAATTTTCTATACCAATATGTTATTTTCTTATGTAATGCTAATTTTCATAGCATGCTATTTATACGATTTTATAAATTAAAATTTGTTTTTTTGACTTTTTAAAATAGAAATATCTAACAAAAATTTACACATCGAATGTTGTACCTTACATAAAAAGTTGTAAAATTTTATTCTCTACAACTTTTATAGAGGACATTTGTCTCGATTATCAGTTTTAAGAGCTTAAAAATCCATTTAAACATATTTTTTTGATTAAACGCACTTAGTTTTCAGATTCACGGCGACTTTTCAGCAATTTATGTAGATACGTTGGAGAACATTTTGAAATAAAGTTGTAAAGCAAATATTTTTGAAAATTTTAATGTAAGGCACGTCTCGGTATCTTTATTTGTCTTGAATTTATTCAATAAAAACTAAATTAAATTTCAAACGGCTGTAATTTTTTTTCCACAAGGCCTATGGATGGGGACTTTTGTGTACAGACGTACTATTATGTATACTATATGGGTACCAAATTTCATTCCACTCCGAATTTGTTCCAAAAACAGAGCAATTTTTCCCTTCATTGCCTGTACTATTAGTACTTTCAATGAAAATTATAACAAACACCGTAGCAAAAATAATTTATGAAAAATTTTGAAATTTTTCTTTTTAGGGTTCCAAAGAAACCCTATTAATCTCACTTTGTCGTCCGTCCGTCTTTTCACTCAAAGCTAAATAGCACGTAAACTATATAAGCTATAAACTTCAAATTTTTACTGAACATGTAAAATGACTTCTCTAGTAAAATATGTACAAATATATTGAAAAAATAATTTTTCAGGGGGGACACTAAGGAGCTAAAGCTAGGTAAAAAAAATCTTTTTTTTTATACCAAAGCATGTGAAACGTTAAAATGTATTACCAAACAAGCGGAATTTAATTCTTCTTCTATGTTTTTTCTAAATCAAAAGTGGTGTATGTAAGGGGCTTTAAAGCAAATACAAAAAAAAAACAAAAAAATTGTATACCAAGACGTGTGGGATGTCAAAATGTACATCTCAATTAGTAGAATATAACCATATTTTTAATTTTTTTATAACTCAAAAACGGCGCCACCAGGGGGCTGGAAGCTGTATTTTATTTTGTCCCCAACCCCTCTAGCTCGGTAACTACCGGCTTAAAAAATTTGGTAACGAGGCTTTGGTGGGACTACCAACGACAAATACTAAAGTCAACAATATAATTTTAAATTTTGGAATTTTAGGGAGGGGTGTCATAGAATTTTTTATTTTGATAGGCAAGTGGGTTGTCAAAATGCACTCGTAGATCTCAATTAGTAGAACTTGACATTTTTTTATATTTTTTTCTAACTCAAAAATGCATGACTCCAAACATTCCCCGTAGTACGAACTTCGGAACCCTTATGGCATACACTCGTGTATGTCTTGCTCGAATTATTTATAAATTGTAGTAAGAATGACTACGAAACCCTATCATGTGCGTACCTAAGAAACATTTGGCCTTTTTATTAAAATATGTTTTCATTTAAAGGTTGTGTATTGGTGATGATATGCTCCTTCCTGGTTTACTGGATCGATAATGAAGAAGTGACAAAGTTTATAGATCCAATTATGTCTATAATTTCTTCAGTATCTCTTCTTTGGCTCAGTTACCCATACAGTAAGTAACTATGCTTTGTAAAAAATATTATATGTATAAAAAATTAAAACTTTAATAGTAAATACTCAAAATATAATATCTCAACTTTGTGTTGTTTCTTCTGTTTCATATTCTGCAAGTTTTGAATGAATTTAATATTACTGAGAAGTTTTCTCATAGCTCATTTAATGCAAATTACTCAATTTTAGTGGTCAATTGACGCCTTTATATAATTGAACCTAAAAAACTAATATTAAATTTTAAAAAGAATTTAAAATACAATTTATTTCTAGTGAAAGAGTCGGGTTTGATTTTACTCCAGACAATTCCTGGTTCCATTGATATTGAAAGTTTGCGCGCAGACTTACTGAGAACATTCCCAGACGTGGTGTCCGTCCATGATCTTCACGTTTGGCAGCTAACAGCAGCAAAAGTTATCGCTACGTGTCATATCATCTTCGCAGATCCAAAAGTAAATAATATATAAAATATAATGTACTATCAGATTCAAAAGTGGTTTGCCACCATAAATGTTAGAATCGCTTACAACAGATACGAAAATATTAAGACAAACATCATCGATTTTTTTTATAGTTTTTTTTTTAAGACATAATGTACAGTCGCCTGCAGAACTCGTCTGGCACCCTAAAGGCTATAATCGCTTACAACAGATTCCAAATTTAAAGACAAACATCAACGGTTATCTTTTTCTATCAAGTTTAATATATTTAAATACTAAAATTCGGAATATCAAATATTTGTTGCCACAAAATTTACGTATACAATTTTCAATAGATTACATAATAATTTAATTACACAAATATATATGAGTACCTATTATAAACGAAGAGTAGTTCTTTATCTAGCAAATGAATTTCAAAATATCTTTCTTTGTTTGATACATGGAGAAACGATTTAAATATTATAATAATCAAATGGGAGGAGCCTACTAAGTTTGTGATAAACGAAAATGAATACAAACTGCAAGACCATTAATGCAGGTGACTGTACATAAATATTGAAATATTTAAAAATTATATTTTTAGGTGTATGCGAAAATAACGAACGATGTGACAGAGTTTTTCATTAGCCAAGGTATTACCCAGGTGACAGTACAACCAGAGTTTGCATCAAAGTTAGCGATAACCGCGCCGTCATCTGTAGACGATGTATCACTGGCAGCTTGCTTGGTCAAATGTCGCGATCCGAATTGTACCAGTCGACATTGCTGTGTCCAACATGTAGAAGAGGTTAGTTAAACAGTTGCCATACTTTTGATGGTGATACATTTATAATGTATGCTCTCGACCTCCGACCCCCCCACCCCCCCCCCCCCCCCCAACACACACACACATCCGAAAATAATTGTGTATCAACCAAAATACCAATAAAGGTTGAATGGTTTATTTGCTTTGAAAATAAATACTAATATTAAATATTTTAGATTTTACTGAATATTTATTTGGTAATTATTTTTTTTAATCAAATATTAATACAAACAACAGATTTGTTTCTTAAACAACTATTAAGGGTAAATTCTAGTTTTGGAGAGTTTTCAAGCAATTTTTATGCTTGAATAAAAAAAAATTATTTTCACTATACTTTTTAGGGTTCCGAACAAACCCTATTAATCTCACTTTGTCGTCCGTCCGTCCGTCCGTCCGTCCGTCCTTTTCACTCAAAGCTAAATAGCTCGTAAACTATATAAGCTAAACTATACGGAAACAATAAATAATCAGTATTCAAGTATTTATTTATTATTTATAATCATACTGTGTTGGGAAGTTGATTATATGGGCCTAAAGTCTCAACCCACCCCAAGCTTGTTTAATAATACATATTTCAAGAACTTATAAAAAAGGCATTTTATGGAGGGGGGCATATAGCATAAGTGGCCCTCCCCCCTCAAAAATATTATTAATTTATATAAATTTTTTGTCTGCTTTTATCCATGTAAGCGTTTTGTCCTTGTCTGCCCTTTGAGATTCTGCCTTTTGTCAATTTGAAAGTACTCCCAAGCTGCAATACTGAATACTGGACATCGGTGTACTACAATTAATTTAATAAACAATACAACTAACAAACATTCATTCTATTTCAGCAACAGTCTTCCATCCATAAAAGATGGTCATCGGCAAAAGAAATTCCCACAAGTGAGTCAAATGTTTCGTTAAAATCAGTTAAAGTTGACAAAACTGAATTTACAACATCACTACCTACAATTGAAACAATATCAGAATCGATAATCATTGGCGACACCTTGAAAAACAATATACCACTTGTTAAACAAGAAGTAAAAACTACAATTACTGAAGATATACAAAACACGATAACAGTTGTTGATGAAAATGAAGGAGTATCTTTCCAAAGAAGCAAATCGTTAAGCAACGTTACACAAATTGACGAAGATGATGACGAATCTTCTAATGTTACAAAATCCAGTATTAATATAAGTACAAATAAGTCCTCAGAGGTTGTGTTAGATTTAGAAAATAAAAACCTACTAAGGTCTAGTTCTGTAAATGATTTAGATAAATTAAATAATAATATAAAACCAAATAGAATAGCGGTATCTAGTATTGAATTACAAACTTTTCTATGATGATTTTATAGATTGATTTTTTACTATAGTTAATTTTTTGTTGAAATGTGTAAACGACATAAAGGATGAAGGTCCATAAGGCAGGTTTTTGGCCCTGAAAATGGTTAAAATTTTAAATATGTCCTATAAATAATGATTTTTTTAAATTTTTAGTGCTTGTACTTTAAGGTTTATACAATAGTAGCTGTGCCCGCGGCTTCGCTCGCGTGGACTACAGAATTATTGTTTAGGATTTTTGAAAAATATACAGAGTTGAATTTAGTACAAACACGATTAGTTATTATTATATTAATAACTAATCAACACTTAAATTACCTAATAAAAACGAATCAGAACCCGTAGCAGCGTAAAAATTGGGGTGAACATTGATTGATTGAAATTGAGGAAACAAAAGGTCATTAAAATTATTAAATTCAAGTTGGCAACAAAAAAAGGTCTTCAATTTTTAGGTTTCCGTAGAAAACTAGGAAACCTTATAGTTTCGCCATGTCCGTCCGTCCTCAAAAATTTTAGACCGATTAAGATGAAATTTGGTATACGGACGAAGACTGAAAACCCAGAAACATAAATGATAAGATTTTTGAAAAAAACATTTTTTAGACCCCCTTTCCATAAACTGAAAAGTATATTAAAAAAAAAAAATTCACTTAATCCATTAAGTGGTGTGTCTTTAGATAGGTCTCCTAAAATGCAATAAAAAATGTTATATGACATTTTGATTTTAACCCTTCAGTCACGATATATTTGCATTTGAATGTCGTTATCAAAGCGTTCGTTGAAATAACTCTTATTTATAAATCGTAATGACTACGGAAACCTATCATGTGCGTGCCTAACATGCACTTGGCCGTTTTATTATATGTATTTTACATATTCTCTATAAAAAAATTTGTGAAATTGCGTACGAAAAATTTTGAGAAAAATTAACTTTTATAATCTCAGATCACATAAATTACCTACAACTTAAAAAAAAATCAAAAAAATCTAACGACTAAATAAATTAATTTAACAAATGTTCAAAATAATGTCCATTGTTTTCCAAACACATTGTATTCTTTTTCCAAAAGAAACTCTTAAATTTTGTAAAGTACTTACAGTTAATTTTTCTGAAAATTTTTCACGTTATTAAATTTTTTATCGGATCATATGCAAAAAAATAAAATCTATTCATAGAATCTATAAAAAATATATGTTATAATTTTAAAAAACAGGGGTTATTTTAATAAAATTTTAGAACTACATATTTTCCTTATTTTTGTTTGTTTTCTACTTGTAATTTTTCAACTGGGTGTACCTTTTTTGTAGTATATTTACAACTACACTTTTCATTTTTAGAACTGCAGAAACAAGCTACAACTACACACTAAAATAACCCCTGTAAAAAAGTTGGATGCCATAGTAATGTAACTGATAGCACCCATTTTTTTTTTAAATATTACATAGAAAATAATTTCTCTAAAAACTTTTATTAAAACATTTTTTTTAAATTATGAATATTTTAGAAAATTTGAGTATGAGTGTTCCATATTTTTTACTCATCCTGTATAAATAATAAATAATTAGTATTAGTTTTTCTGTAAATATGTCGAATGTTTTCCTATGGAAAATATATATGAACTTGTTCTATATTATCGTCCAAAAGCCGAAACAACTAAGCCTAAGACCCCTTACACACTAGCCACATCTCATGGGATGTTATTGTAAAACAAAACAGTGTGCATGCGCAATTTAAACCGGGGCTTCGAACGGTTATTTTTTTCGTTTCGGTTTTCGTTCCGGTTCGAGTAAAAAAAATATATTTCGATTCGGTTCCGGTTTTCGTTCCGAAAAAATAACCGTTTTTCGGTTCAGCTCCGAGTGATTAATTTTAAAAAAAAATCTATTAAAAATTTATTTTCTTCTATAATTTAGATCATTTTATAGTAGAAAATTTACTTGTATGATAGCCCGAATGACAATTGGAGTGAGTAATAAGAATAATAAGATCATATTAACGCGCGTATTTTAACAGCTTGTTTACAAGCGAGCGAGTCACATAGTAAGATAGTGATGATGACACAAAACTTTCCATTAGCTCAGTAGCCAACTAGCTAGCGTGTTGTGGATACATTTTGTAGACACTGAAACCAGGAATCACCGAGATACTCGCAGCTAGTTCACTGCAACTATGATGACACACGGCTGAGTACTAGCTAACAAGCCCACACGCCAGCGAGTAGTGAGTAAAGTAGCCCGGCTTTCAACTTTTGTAGCAGATTGTTAGCTAGTGAACAGGATTACACTGAGCGAGTCTACAAGCAGCTTGTAAACTCGCTCAATGTAATCGACGCTTTACGCATACGTACTGTTGTGTTTTACAATAGCGTGCTATGAGATTTAGCATCGCAACTATTACGCTGCTAAATCTCATAAGCCGCGGTCACATTAGGCTGGTTTACCAGCGCTGCTTTGCCAGCGCTGCTAGCAGCACCAGCAACCAGCGGCTGGTACGGGTTCACACTACGCTGCTACTCGGCTGCTAGCAGCGCTGGCAAAGCAGCGCTGGTAAAGCAGCCTAATGTGACCGCGGCTATAGCACGGTGCTCTGGAAGCCAACCTAAACAAAAAAATTGATTACCTCTGATCTGTTTGTACAGTTCACTACTTTAGTATTTAAGAAACATTTTAAAACCAAAAAAATTCGCTTTAATTTCACTTTGTCGTCATGTTTACAAGATCTGTTATAATTTTTGAAAATTTTAAAATATCAACCAAACAGTTATTTATATCGAACAATCACGAGATACAATAATTTGGTTTTATGGAAAGAATTCTAAAGCATATTTGATATTGTCGATCCGATAATCAGTACTCGAGATATGAACTATTTTAGTTTTATGGACTCTCTAACCTTTCAGGTATTCTTCCGATCTTTTTGAAACTTTTTGTTGTTGAATACCTTTATGAATTTAAAAATGACGGCCGTTCAAAATTAAAAATAATTCATATCTCGGGTACTAATGATCGGATCGATAATATCAAATATGTTTTGTAATCCCCTAAATAAAACCAAATTATTGTGTCTCTTGTGATTTTCCGATATAAAATACCATTTGGTTTATATTTTAAAATTAACAAAAAATTATAGAAGATGTTATAAACATTGGGTCTCGAGTTTGAATCCCAATAATTTTTATTTTTTTATTTATTATGAAAGTTAATAAACAATAAATAATTTAAAAAATCGCGTTATAATTCTGCACACGGTTTGTCTATTTCTTGTTTTATGAATTATTAAAAAAAAAAGCACCGAGGCGATTTTCTCTTTTTTGTCTTAAAATGTTCCTTAAATATTAAAGAATTGAACTTTACAAACAGATTAGAGATACTTAGGAGCCCTTTACCACTAACAACTTTTAGCATCGTCGGCCACCCCAAAATATATTTTTTTAATGTCAAAAACTTAGTATAAACAAAAGTTTAGTAATGAGTGATTTCAGGATAAATTATTTGAGAGCAAGGATTATTAGAAATAGGACAGTTCGCGTGACTATGGAGGCTAAAACAGGTTATTTTAAGGTACAGTTTTGCTACTCACAGGATTTGTTACAAAATTGGTTTACAATAATATCCTAAGTTTTATCTGATTTTGGTTGTCTGCGTCATGAGTAAACCATGGTTCAGTTACAAAATTCTTCAGATTATCTAATTTTTGTTAAATACCGGTCTAAATAAGTATTATACAAAAAAAAGTTTCAAATAAAAATTGTTCGTTATAAAATTCCCTACAACCTCCATTTGAAAAAAAAATGTATATTAAAATATAAACAAATAAATAAAATTTTTATTCGATATTTTACGAAGTAAGAGTCGAATCGAGATTAAAAAATACGCTATTTTCATTGGGTTCGATATTTTAGGGAATAACTTAGTTACTTACTTATTACACACATTTACGAAACTCGTACGTACAGAATATCATAAAAATTTTTAATGAATAATAAACAGACTTGCGTGATTTTATTGTACCAAAATATTTTTTTATACGCCGCCCTCCGACCGCCCCTCTGAGATCGGCCGCCACGGGCGATCGCTCCCAACGCCCTTATGGAAATACGTCCCTGCATATTAGAATACAAATATACGATACATATTATTAAATAACCTAATAATTAATATTCTTTGAAAAAGACGCGTATTCAAAATTATTGAAAAGAAGTTAGTATTGACAATTGTTTATTCGTTTTTTCTATTAAAATTTTCAATATAGATTTTTCAGAATTCAATATAAAAGTAATAATTAGCCTCTTAAATTAAAAGTGCAAATAAAAAATTCAGGGGTCAATAATGCAATAGGATTCAGTCTAGTTCCTCTAACTGTTTTAAAATATTAATTTTAACAGACCTTTTAAAAACAATTTTATTGAAATAAAATCAAATAATAATAAAATAAATTAAATACATTTGCCAAGTAAATACACAGTGCTTCCTCGTGCTAAATTCACAAAAGATAGTTGTTAATTATTGAACAATTTAAATAAAAACCGATAGTGTTGAGATAAATTGCCTGGAATTGGTTAACCATTTAATTTTTATACAATTTTACTAAAAAAATATTAATTAAAAATTTTTCTTAAAACGCACCTGATTATTTTTTCGTATATTTTTAATTTTTTGACAATTTCAATCTAAATCTAAATTTATGCAAACGTCAAAATGACATTTAATATGTCCAAGCAAATATTAATTTAGAAAAACAAAACACGATTTTTTAAAATAAATTGAGATAAATCTTTGTAAGGGAATATTTTACAACAAACGTTCTAGACCCATATTATAGGAAATTTAATGCTCTACAAAAAATATTCTATAAAATTTTCACGTAACATGTGTCGTTCTTGAGATATCTTGAAAAAATAAATATTTTGGAATGTCACCCCTCCCCCTCACAGACAATTTTGATGATTTTGAAACGGAACCGTCTTCAAGTCAGACCAACCATCCGACCAAGTTTCAATAATATCGGTTCAGTAGTTCATGAGTTATGCGTGTGACAAGGATTCAGAGGACAGACACACGGACGGACGGACGGACAGACAGACAGACACGGTACAAAAAGTGTTTGTCTTGACGTAAAACGGAAAGATAAATTAAAAATGTTGAAATCGAAGAACATTTTTTTTGTCTCAATCTAAAACGATCACAAAGCTTCTCGTATCTTCGATATTGCGAGGAAGCAATAATAACTGCACATAAACTTATGAATTTTTGTTTTACAGATGTAATAAATAATTACAATAAAAAGACTTTATCCAATCGTGACTTATATTTTATATAGGGTTACCTATATATTTTTATAAATAACGTTTTAACAATAATAAATAATTATATGTATAATAATGTATGTTATTGTGATATTGTAGATATTAAAATGGAAATAAAATTATTTTTAATTATTAAATAATTTAAAACTATTGTTATTGACTACTCCTTTTTGTGTTTTATAGCCTTTAGAACTCATTGTTACTGAATTACGTACACAAATGTAGTAAAAAGTAAATTTAAAATATCTGTCATGGGAGTCACGGGACTTTCTAATACGAAATACTGATAGTGAATAGTACATTTTTATTTAAAATATTTCTGAGAAACTAATAAAAGATAGAATAAAATTAATGGAACATAATTTATAGATAATAATATTCTCTACAACGTGTATCAAATGAACTTCTTTTAAACGTTATTACTTAACCAGAAACGAATGTTTACTCTTGTCAATTTTGAATTTTCGAATTGTTTTTGAAACAATGCGAATAAGAAAAAAATGTTTTGAGTAAAAATTCGCGAGTACCTATATAGTTATCTAATTTATGCCCAATTCATTTTTTCCATCATTTATTATTTAGCCAGAAAGAATTTTTGTAAATAATTATTTAGATTCACTTACACTGTTCACTTACAGTATAACGTATAAGAAAGTCCCATACTCATGGCAGATATTTCTCCTCTGTTATGAACCATTTGAATTATAATAAATTTTTTTTTCAAAAATTCGTTTTTATGAAAAAATGAATAGAACATAAATTATAGATATAGATATTACCTACATTTTTTAACTTGACCATTTTTCTCTATTTCGCACTGTTTCAGAGTAATTCGAAAATTCGTTTTCAAAAATTGGTCGTTTTCTTCCCAGCCAAAAATTAATCTTAAATATAAAATATCACCCTTCTACGATTTGTCGTATTTGAGTTACAGCGCTTACAGACAGACAGGCAGACAGACGGACACACAGACATCATGGCGAAAATAGTCAGAATGGATTCAGGGAAGGTCAAAATAGATAATTCCGTCAAAATCCGGAGTTCGAAAAAAATCGGCTTCACTATACTTACTTATACTAATGTATATATTTCATATACCTACATGGTATAAGAAAGTAAAAAAAATTAGAATAAAATATATCACATGATACTTTGCTTAGTCTCGGTTTTTATCATGTGAACGAGACAAGGCAGGTTTATTTTTTTACGATACGAGGCCGAGACGAGATCAAAACGGACTATCAACATTCAATACCAAGTCGAGTCTTCCATTGAACGAATTTTTTATTTATCAAAACAATTCGGAACAGAAAGGTAAATTAATGAAATTACAATTTAAACACAATTTCAGATAAACTTTTATCCGTAATCTAAACTGAATCTCTTAATATACAAATATATATAAAAAAAACAGCATTTAATTACAAGATAAGCTATAATGATTATCGCTACAAATAATAGTTGTGGTTGTAGATTTCAGCTGTTGAGATGCGATGATTACGTGATAATTTATAACTCTGAATCAGTTCTGCCAGGTGGTTAAGTTTGACCATTTCAAAAAAACAGTGGTGGGAACATCTGTTCGTAAATTATTAACTATCAATCGACTTTAAAAAATTGCTTGTTTTAACATATATTACACTGATTTGTTTGCTATAGATTATATTGTGATTTAAAATTTTGTTTAATGGATATGACTTAAAAATCAATTTAGTTTTTTAGGGGGAGCGAGATTCAGTTTTTAATATTTATTTTCAAAAGATTTTTTATCTAATTAAAAAAAATGGGGAGAACTGCACCTTTTTAGCCCCCCTCCCCTCCCTTGATGAAAGAGACTAGAAGTTACTATACAGAATTAATCTAGATTTTCAAATCATTGTGGCTAGAAACACAGACATAGGGATGATATACTACAAATGTTGTTATCAGGGCTTGGATTCTGAACTGAACCGAAAACCGGAACAGAACCGAAATAAAAATATCGGTTTTTACGATTCAGTACATGTTAAAATACGCGCGTTAACATGATCTTATTTCCTACTTCAATTGTCGTTCGAACATAAAAAAAAAATTTTTTGTTTTAATTAATCACTCAGAGCTGAACCGTTTGGCAGACATCTAGCGTGTAAATGCGAAAGTAAAAAATATCGACTATCATAACATAAATTTTTATTACCTAACCTACATTCCACGCGAACGAAGTCACGGGTATCAGCTAGTATTTAATATTTAATCATTCGTTATGTTTAATTTTTAATAAAAATATATTTTTTATAATAAATTATTTTATTAAAGTAAAGAAATGTATTTTTAATGTTCAACTTTATGAATGATCATCCCAAAGGGAAGAGGGAGGGGGGGGTGAATAAATATCGCCCAGGGTGCTCAGGTAAAAATGCCAATATTCATACCAGTTTAATAAATAATTGTAGGTATGGTTTGGTATAAAAAAATATTTTGACTAACTTTAGCTCTTTAATACACTTTTGAATTTTTTTTTTCAATTTTTTTAACATCTTTGTCTACACCTTTACATGTTCAGTAAAAAAATTAAAGTTTCTAGCTTATATAGATTACGATATATTTTCCTTTGACTGATACAGACGGGCGGACGACACAGTGAGGTTAATAGGTTTTCTTCGGAACCGTAAAAAGTACATTCTTATAGCCGGTACATCAATTAAAGTTGTGAACTACTGTATAATTATGTACATAGTACTACATAGGTACATATATTAATATTTATTGACAAACTTATTATATTAGTAATTTTTCAGCTTTTTACTTTCTTATACCATGTATAAGTAAGTATAGTGAAGCCGATTTTTTTCGAAATCCGGATTTTGATGGAATATCGATTTTGACCTTCCCTGAATCCATTCTGACTATTTTCGCCATGATGTATGTGTGTCTGTCTATCGGTCTGTAAGCGCTGTAACTCAAATACGACAAATCGTAGTAGGGTGAAATTTTATATTTAAGATTAATTTTTGTCTGGGAAGAAAACGTTCTATTTTTGAAAACGATCTTTCAACCGGATACGGATGTTTACCTACGTCGATTTTTGAATTTTGCGAATTACTCTGAAACAGTGCGAAATAGAGAAAAATGGTCAAGTTAAAAATTGTAAGTAATATCATTATCTATAATTTATGTTCTATTCATTTTTTTTCGTAAAAAGGAATTTAAAAAAAAATTATTATAATTCAAATGGTTCATAACAGAGGACATGAGTGTCATGGGACTTTCTTATACGTAATACTGAGAATGAACAGTGTAGGTGTATCTAATAATTACATTAAAAAATTATTTCTGGCTAAATCATAAATGTTGGAAAAAAATGTATGGGAAATAAATTATAGATAATAACATACTCGACATTTTTTATCTAAAACAACTTTTTCTTATTGCAAAAATAATTCGAAAATTAAAAAATTTACAAGAGTAAACATCCGTTTTCAGTTATTACGTTCAAAAAATATCACTTATTTTATTCTATCTTATAAGTTTGTCAGAAATGTTTTAATAAATTAAGAATCACGTATACTTTTCACTGTTAGGATTACGTATAAGAAAGTCCCGTGGTTCCCAAGGCAGATATTTTATGTTCATTACACGCTTATTTTCTTAATGTTATACGTCCGTAGTTCTTTAGCATCTGGATGGCTCTTTTTATTATGTATATTTTAAATAAGTGCCAACACCGTTTCATATGTCCAGGTAAGTATACATTGGCGCCAGGTGTATGCGGGCAGGGGTTCTACGCGTGCCAGTCATTAGCGCCCTTTCGATGATCGGTGTCATGGTAGGCGGTGACTTTTGGCCTTTTTAAATGCGCGTGATTTGAATTAGTTGGCCAGTGTTTGTGCGATGATGATACGGGCACGTTAACTTATGTTATCTATTGGATATATTGTTCTAGGTGAGTTCAGTTTAGTGTACTTAATTTTAAATTGTAATGTTTTGTTTCGGTTAATATCTCGTTATTTTATTCTGAAGACAATGTTGGTAGAAAAGCTAAATGGCTAAAGTAAGTCATAAGATACTGGCACCAGGTTTGGATCATACTTCAGTTTGATTTTTCCAAAATTGTCGCGACACCAAAAAATTATAAAACAAATTTGAAAAAGCGTTTTAGAGCTGAAAAAATTACCTACGAAATGGTTATCTTGAAATTTTGGAAAAATCTTTCAAAATTGCAAAAAAAAATCCATTTTTTTTATTTTTTATTAAACCGAGATTTGGTCACAAAAATAAGTTTAATAACACAAAAATACCCCTAAATTCGAAAAGATTATAAAATTTCCTTCAATTTTCATATCCTATAAATTAAAAAAGAATCATATTTGACCTATCGGTATTACTTTGAAAATGAGCAATTTTTTCGAAAAATAAAAATGGTCCTTTAATTTTTTCCGTGAGTGTATAACCAAAGCATTGTAATTTTTTAACCCTTTGGACGCGTAAAGCGACTAAAGTCGCTTGTTTTTTTATTACCTTTCAACGCGTAAATCGACTATAGTCCACGGCTTATAAAAAATGTATCCGTGGACCTAGAATCATGAAATTTCAGGGGTGTCTTCCTTTTATGGTGTAATCACCCACTAAGAAAGAATTATTCGAAATTCAACCCCCGTGGGGGTAAAAAGGGGTGTAAAATTTTGTATGGTAAAAAATTTTTTTTTGGTAGATTTACTTGAAACTTAAAAAACTATACAAATAATGAAACACATATTTAAACATTTCCCAAAATTCAACCACTGAGGGGTTGTAAGGGGGAGTAAAATTTTGTATGGGAAAACTTTTTTTTGTTGGATTTACGTGAAACTTAATATATGTATATACTCTACCATACATATAATGAAAAAGATATTTCAGCATTTCCCAAAATTCAACCCCTAATAATGTAGGAGGGGGCGAGGGTGGGTTTTTGATATGTTTATCTGCATAGCTGAATAATTTATAAAGATGAATTCGGGCAAAATAATCTTCAATAAAAATAAAAATTTCGACATTCAACCCCTAATGACGAGGGTAGACAGGGGGTGGGTTTTTTTCAATTTTCAACTAAGATCCAAAATATTTGCGATTTTGTATAATGTTTAGTGTTTTTTTTTTTTAATTTCATCCCCTGTTACCTATGGAGGGTTGTAATTAGTTTTATTTGATCCGATGGGAAAAATACTACGGGGGAGGGGGGTTTTAGGGGGGGAAACAAACCCATATCTCGCATAGGAGCTGAGATATTTACGATTTTGTATATCGAATACAAATCAAGTAAAGGAAAAGTTATATATTTCACCCCCTGGCGCGTATGAAGGGTTGTAATTAATTTCGTAATACATTTTTATGTATATGTATGTTCATACTGTTACTATAATAAAGTTCAATTTTTTTTAATAATGCTGGTTTTTTTTCTTTAATTAATTTTTTTATTCATTCTACCCCCTTCAAAACTAAAACCATGCGACGCCCATGTTTTGTAAATATTTTATTTGATGCCTTACATTAAGTACATAATAAAAAAAATATTTTTTAAATTTTTTGGAACATTTTATTTTTGGTGGCAAAACTGCATTTTTTAGAGCATATTTTTTTTTCGTGTTACGCGTCCAAAGGGTTAAATAAGAGACTAACTTAATATAATCAATATAAATTGTTACATTAGAAATTAGATCTATCTTTGATTTTTCTGGTCATTTTTATACAGGGTATAAAAGTATCATTATTTACTTTTATTATTGGAGAATTAGAGTTACAATGGGCAAAGTATTAATATTTTGTATATTGTTATTAGAAAATATCAATTTTAAATTTCCCCTTAAATGTGTCTCTGCGTTAAATGGTCCACTGACGATACAATATGTAGTACAACATGTTGTACAATCTTAGTTGGTTCTACCGTTTGAACGATAATTGCAACCAGTGTTGCCAGAATGTACTTTTTAGTACGGTTTTCGTACTATTCATGACCCGACCGTACCAAAACCGTACCTCAACTCTGACCGTACCTTTTGCCCCACAAAGATTTGTACAAGCTTTTACTCAGCTTCACTACGTAAAAAAATAATTATAAAATAAAATGTTTATTATGAATCAAACCAATAAAAATAAAAGTAAAAACGAAATGTACCTACCTTAATTTTTTCGTCTATGTCTACTTTTCAGTATTGACAGTTTTTTAACGAAACATGAAGAGTAGTCCAGAGGGCGTCCATTAATTACTTGATAATTGATGTATTTTAACACAAAATAAAATAAAGAGTATAATTAAATAAATAATAATAATTCAAATACATCTCTAACAATTTTAACATTTGTAGTATCAGGGGTTGGGGACGGCAAAATGTGACAAAAAAGTTCTTTAATCACAACAGTTTAAAAACCGTACCTTTTTGTCAAATTTCGTACTATTTTGGTAAGCCTATCGTACTTTTTAGGGAGTTCATACTGGCAACACTGATTGCAACGTCTGTGGCGTTGTAGTTCAATCTATCGTACAGCGCGGTTGTATCGTCGGAAGTTTAGCATGTTTAAAAATCTGTTGTACAACTTGTAGATTGCATACAATTATAGATTGCAGTGATATTTTTCTGTATATTAATTTATCAAAAATTGTACGACTGATCGCTTTGGAATATGTTCACGTCTGTGGACAAAACTCTCTACGATCCGTCTTTTCGATTTACAGTTCAACTTATCGTACAACCTGTAGAACAACTAATTGTACCGTCAGTGGACCATTTTAGTTAAAATCCCATCAAATTCTGTTCATTCATTTTCGTGTTAAAACGGAACAAACAGATCAAACAAAATTTTTTTATAAGGTAGTCTCAATAGCTACTTGACCAATCAGCGTTTGCATTAGAATTACGTCACCACGGGTATATATTCAAATGTTATAAATGTATAATTAGTACAGTAAAAATAGATTTTTCGAACACAATAATTCCTTTATCAACGAAAATCGTTACAAAGATAACGGGTGAATCAAAACAATAGATTTGTGTAGTTCACGAACAAACTAGTTCCCACACGAGAACTAGAGGAACTAGTTCGTGTGCGCTCCGCTCTTTTAGTTCAATAATTCTCGATACACTTCAAATACACTGTTCTAAAAATAAGATTGTACGATTTTTATGTTTAATAATTTACGTTTGCAATACTTTATTACCAATTTTGAATTTATTTTACTAAAGATATAGGTATTACATTGATTTATTCTGTTCACATGAATGCAATATAGTATTATAAAGTTTTGATACTTTGTCCACGAACTCTTAGTAGGGTTTGAAATAAGAGCTCGAAAAGTTCCCACCTAAATCGTGGATGGAACATCCCCTTTCACGTAAAAAACTACCCCCGGAATTAAATTTATTCAATAAATTGTCATAGTATAGTCCGGAAAAAAAATCTGCGAATTAAAAGAACTAGATGAACGAACTAGTTCATTAAAGACCACTGAACTATAGGGAGCGCTCTCTGTCATCAACTAAAATACCCAACCAAAACAAGTGTACATATGTGAACGGGCCTTAACTTTGATTTATGACTAACTTTAAGTCCATGTTTTGACATATTTTGGCAGTTTGATCTTTAACCACGGCATCGTACACATCAGCTGAACGTTTAATCATCGTTAAAACTTTTTACAAAAATAACAAGTCGCCAGTGCAAAACATTTCGCGCTCTACGTGAATTTTTCGGTCAAAATAACAGACCAAGTACGCGGTTATTTCAAGAATTGTGAGTAATTTCGAGGAGAATCATATTCTGTTGGACCATAAGACATGAACATCAGTGCGCACGCCAGAAAAAATCCAAGCCATGTTCACCAAAATCCGAAAGTGACTCTTCGTCATCGATCACAGCAGTTAAATGTGTCTTATTCGAGTTTGTTGGAAAACTTCTTTTAGCCAGAATAAGCTGAAATGGATTTGAAAAACATCTGGTTTCAACAAGTTGGCGCTACATGCCATACATTGCATCAAACAATCAATTTATTAAAGATCAAGTTTGGAAATCGAATCATTTCGCGAAATAATCACGTAAACTGGCCCGCAAGATCGTGTAATTTGACGCCTTGTGACTTTTTTCTTTGGGGATTTCTGAAAGATCATGTTTATGCTAATGCCCATCAGACCACCGAAGCATTAAAAAAAATTCGAGCCGAAATATGTCTGATAACGCCAGAAATGTGCCAAAATGTCATCAAAAATTACAATCATCGTTTGATCATCTGTAGAGCTGGTATAGGTGCACATATGCCCGAGATTATCTTCCATGTATAATTGCTAATGACCAAACTTTCATAGTAAATAAACAATACGGTTCGATTTACATGAAAAGTGTGTTATTTTTTTTATTTTGGCTGACCTTTAGTTTGGTAACTACTCTTTAAGAAACCGATGAGTGCAGTTGCCATTTTGAAGTTATTCGCGTAAAAACAGTTTATCGCTCCTTTCACCCCCTGCAAAACTACCTTTGCGCCCCTTGGTCGACTACACTCAACAGCTTCTTAAAGTGTAGGTACTACACTATCTCTCTATCAATTTTCGATGACAAAGGAATTTTTGTGTTCACAAATTCTATTTTTACTGTACTAAAATTATACATTTATAAGGTTTGAATATATCCCTAATACTTGAATGTTCCCTTACACAAAAAAATAAAAAGAATTAGCATCATATGCATCTACACCACTGGTTCCCAAACTGCGGTCTTGGGCTGCCTTGGCGGTATTGGGGAGATCAAAGGGAGCCCTGATGGCTCTGGGTGTAGTTGGGGAGCCCCGGAAAGACAAAAGGGGGTCTTTTTAATATTATAAAATGTTATAAAACCCTTTATTACACAATGTACGTTTCTAATTTGTTTCATTGTTTGATTCATGAAAGTGACACTGCATAAACTGACCACCAAAAAAATTATTCCGTGTAAAACTGACATTTGAATATCCACATTACCTGTTATTTGTAGTTTTTGGTGTTTTTTTGCCGTTTTTAATTATCGTTTTAAAAATAAATATTAGGTGTACTACAAAGTCAGTTTCGCTTTGTCTGGCAAACTTTATTAACATGTATTGAATTATCTCATTTATCCGGCATTTCAACAGTAGATTTCCATTCTTCATTTTTACGATCAACCAATCCAAAATGTTAGTTTTTTTAACAACAATTCATTAAAAAACGTGATTTCTTATTGGTACCCCTAATTATAACTATGATTTTATATTATTATGGTTTTATATATTTAGTCCAGGAACATTAGGTTTTCTCTGGGGAAAAATTCGCAATAAGCTGAATTTTTGTATACACCTTCATTTTGTCTTTATAAATAAGGTACCAAAAGTCCCCAACAATCTTTTTACTTTTATTATTTTTTTATTACTTTTATTTTACTTTTTTACAGCCCACAAAAGGTGCTAACAATTAGTTTTAAGTAAATATCTCTGTATCTATTGGTTCTATGACTAAAATAGTTATTATCAAATATAAAGTTTAGAAAATTACCTACAATAAAGACCTTACAACTTTTGTACATGTGTACTGAAGGTACACAGCAAATTTGAAGTCAATCGGTTCAGTAGATCCTGTGATATTATGGCAGCCATTTTCAGATTTCAGTTTCGAGAAAAACGCGTTCAATGTTTATACATAGTTGGCTATTCAATGCTACGCATCATCTTCAAATCGCTGTAACTCCGTCAGTTTTTGGAATTGGGTAGGGTTTTGAACACATATTTTAGAAACTCTGTTTATTGATAAAATGCAAAAAAAAAATTTGATATTTTCACATTTTTAGACTAGAATACCCTCTTAATAAGCGAAAACGATTACTTGTACGAAAAAAGTTGTAAGATCTTTATTGTAGGTAATTTTCTAAACTTTATATTTGTTAATAACTATTTTAGTCATAGAACCAATAGATACAGAGATATTAACTTAAAACTAATTGTTAGCACCTTTTGTGGGCTGTAAAAAAGTATGCTCGCATGGGATTGCTGGGGACTTTTGGTATCTTATTTATAAAGATAAAATGAAGGTGTCTAAAAAAATTCAGCTTATTGCGAATTTTTCCCCAGACACAGCTATTTTTCGTCTAAATGTACTGGACTAATTACTAATATCGCTTATGGTCTAAATTCGATCAATATTTTACCTGCCTTAACGGCAACATATAAACATAATTTATTTTGCACATCTATGGCACAGTACCTTTTGAATGGCATAAGTTTCATTCGCCTCCTTTTATAATAAATACTAAAAAAACGTATGACAATTTTATATTACTATTATATTACAATAGATATGTACAATATATGTACATGTCGGTCATTCCATAAATAACTACACACTTTTTTTGTTGTTGTTACCGATTTTTTTAATTTTTACATATGTTTTAGTATTAGTTAAAAGAAAATTTTTAACGGTACTTAAAAATTGAAAAAAAATTCCCCCCAAAAATATCGACTCTTGAAAATTTGACTTTTTTTTAAAACAAAATATCTCAAAAACTATCAAAGATAGCGTAAAAATACAAGGGATCAATTATGTAGGAAAATGTATATTATTTATTTAAAAAAATATTTTGCTACACAAAACTTTTGTTTAAATATATTTTTTTTATTTATAAAATTTAACCGAAAATTTGGGGCACATGTCAACTATGAATTTTAAAAATAAAAATATATGTTGTAGCTTAGTCATTCCTGAGTATGTATTTTTACGCTATCTTTGATAGTTTTTAAGATATTTCGTTTTTTTTTTTAAAGTCAAATTTTCAAGTCGATATTTTTGGGGGAAATTTTTTTTTTCGATTTTTAAGTACCGTTACAAATCTTCTTTTAACTAATACTAAAACATATGTAAAAGTTAAAAAAATTGGTAACAACAACAAAAAAAGTGTGTAGTTATTTATGGAATGACCGACATATATACGAAAAAATGTTCACTACTAAAAATGTAAATTATCAGGGGAGCCTTGTAATTTTGTATAGCTGAAAAAGGGATGGTGGGTTAAATAAGTTTGAGAACACTATATCTATGTTAATCGATATAAACAAAATAAATCTAAACCATCTTCAAAGGTTTTCTCGATGGAACTCGACAACTTGATCCGCCAGGTGCATAGATCTTATACCGCAGGAGACGAGGGAGTCGCTGCGAAACAATGGACAATGTCACCAATCCTTGAACACGCGACAGATGTGGTCGACGTCGTGGCTCAGTCGCAACCGTACCTGCTCAGAAATTCATATATGCAAACCGATGTTATGGATTGTAAAGGTATTGGTTTATGATTTCATTATTAATTTTAAATGGAATGGTATATCAATTAGTACTTTATCTTAAAAAATATATTTAAATTAACAATTTAAATTTTATTTAAAAAATAAAATAAAATAATAATTTTAAATTTAAAAATTTTCTTAACAAAACTTGTTAATTTAAATATATTTTTTAAGATAAAGTACTAATTGATATACTATTCCATTTAAAATTTTTGAATTATCCCCAATTAAAGTTTTGCATTTTTGATATGTCGCGTATGACACTTTAAATTATCCTTTCAAATAATCATACATCATTAGAAAGTTCGTTATTTCTACTTTCCAATAAAAATTTAAAAATAATATTTCATTAATATTTAATGAAACTAGAGCACTTTTAGTAAAACCCTAAAATTTGGGAACAAGTCTCCATATTTTCTATACAATTGAATGTATGAACAATTTTTTTTTACAAAAGTCTCTTTTTTATGATCATTAAAATTATCTACTTTTGGATATACCGTTCCATTTGATTTTGCTGAGAAACTGGCATGTACCCCTCAAACTCTCCCCCAAGGGGGAGTTTTAGGGGGTTAAAAATATTTTCCTGAAATTCTTTAGGGTCGATAAATATAGTAACTTTTTTATCATAAAACTCTATCTTCGATAGTTTAGGCGTAAAACATAGTGGATACATAAAATAAATAAAACTGCCAAATTCGTGTTAGACATTGATAGGGTTCCGTAGCTATTCTCACTAACATTCTTTACTTGATAAAACGTATCAAGAGTTATTTTATGTCAGGGCCGTAACTACAGACTCGGGGGCCCCGGGGCAAGATGTGGCCGAGGGGCGCCCAGAATATGAAAAATTGAAGACCTTTTTTATTCTTAATTCGAAATGTAACACTTCTCTAATTTAGATTTTAATGACTTGTTTTGGTCGACAAAGTTTTTTCTTTAATTTTACACTTCTTACTAATTTTCATAAATGAATAATAAATGTAAAATTCAAGTTGGCAACGAAAAAAAAAGGTCAATTAAATTTTTACGCTGCCGCCCCCACCCCCTGACCTCAGGGGCCCCGGGGCACTGCCCCGGTGGTAGTTACGACCCTGTTTTATGTTAACCAAAGAATATATTATAATCTCTATTAAAGTGTACGTGTTCGTGTGACCATTTATAAAAAACAGTTATTTTAAAATTTTTCATTAACTATTTTTGTTACAGTGTTCGTTATAACTTTCGTTAAAAGTACCTATTAATTAAAAGCTGCATTCTGAATTTTTTTCAGTTTTTTGCATCGATAGTTTAGAAGGGTTAAATAAAGAGGTCCTAAAACTCAATGGGATAAGTGAAAAAAAATGTTTAGTATACTTTCAGTTTATGGGAAGGGGGTCCATAAAATTATTTTTATAAACAGACAGAGTGAAACTATAAGGGCTCCTAGTTTTCTACGGAACCCTAAAAAAGTTATACACTTTTTTAGTTTTATTTACACCTTTGACATCATAGATATTGAATGAATTTTCAATTTGTGAAAAATTAGCGGAAACCTGATATTTTCTTATTTAAAATATATTTTTTTTTTGAAATCTTTGACAAGAAAAAAACATAATAAAATTGAAAATAATTCATATCTCGGGTACTAACTATCGGATCGATAATATCAAATATGTTTTGGAATCCTCTCAATAAAACCAAATTATTATATCTCTTGTGATTTTTTGATATAATGTACCGTTTGGTTGATATTTTAAAATTTACCAAAAATTAAAACAGATCTTGAAAACTAAGGGCCCCGAGTTCGAATCCCAATAATTTTTCTTTTTTTCTTTCTTATGTAGAGTAAAAAGTTAATAAGCAATAAATAATTTTAAAAAAAACGTGTTATGTATTTCTTATATTATTAATTATTAAAAAAACGCCGATGCGATTTTTTTCTTTTTAGTTTTAAAATGCTCTTTTAAAAAATTGAACTGTACAAACAGATCAGAGGTAATCAATTTTGTATTTAGGCTGGTTTCCAGAGCACCGTGAGTGAGAATTACTATGGGCGTGAACAACACTCATTTGGCCGTTTTATTTTATAATAAATCTCATACGAATATTCATAAAAAAATACATATAGATAATTAATTCTATTGCAGCTATACAAAGGAAACCTGCTGATTGTTTAAATTATGATAACAACCCGTATGTCTACAAAAAATATCTTAATAATATTCATAAATATTATTCTAACAATGAACAAAACAAAAAAGAAGATTTACATATGGAATCATTTTTTAAAACAAAAACCAATAACTTTATTGAAGATTCATTGGAAATTGATACCAACAGTACTTATACAGAAAATAGTTCAGATTTTAAATACAACGAAAAGAATAATTCTTACAAACAAATAATCAATTCGGAAAGTTCTGACATATCTCTTGTTTTACCAAAAATTATAGAAAAATTTGGACACAAATTGAATCCATATTTAATCTCACATGAAAAAATAAATAAAAATAATACAATAAACAATGAAGACATAACTAATATTGCATTACATAATAATATCTATACAAAAATTGAATCAAGAAGTACATATAAAGACAAAAGTATCCAAGATTACAATAGGTTTGATGGCGTAATGAGATCTCAAAACCAACATGAAACTTATGAAATAACTAACACAAGAAATAAAGAAAAGTATCACAAAATAAAGTGTTCTTCTTATGATAGGTCAGTACTGAAAGAGAAAAATAGTTTTAAAAGAAAATGGTCCGGAGTGAGAGAAAAACCGCCACAGATTGTTGAAAAAAGAAACGCAAGGGAGCGTCGAAGAGTTCAAGCTGTTAATTCAGCCTTCCTGAGGTTGAAGAAAGCTGTACCCATTGAAAATAATAGGTATCGTTTTATAATGAATTTTCTTATCAGTAGAGATTGGAAAAATAGTTGTAATTGCTTCCTCGCAATATCGAAGATACGAGAAGCTATGTGATCGTTTCAAATTGAGACAAAAAAAATTTTCTCCGATTTCAAAATTTTAAATTGATTTATCAGTTTCACGTCACGGCAAACACTTTTCGTTCCGTGTCTGTCTGTCTGTCCGTCCGTCCGTGTGTCCGTCTGTCCCCTGAATTCTTGTCACACGAATAACTCATGAACCACTGAACCGATATTATTGAAACTTCGTCGGATGGTTGGGTCTGGCTTGAGGACGGTCCCATTTCAAAATCATCAAAATCGTGTGTAAATGGGAGAGGTGACACCCCAAAATATTTATATCTCAAGAACGACACATGTTACGTGAAAATTTTATAGAATATTTTTTGTAGAGCATTAAATTTCCTATAATATGGGTCTACAACGTTTGTTGTAAAATATTCCCTTACAAAGATTTATCTCAATTTATTTTTAAAATTCGTGTTTTGTTTTTCTAAATTGATATTTGCTTGAATATATTAAACTAGCTGCTACCCGCGGCTTCGCTCGCGTAAATTTTGTATCCACCATCTTAATGATATTTTTCCGCCGGATCGAGTGAAGCTAATTACAACCACTCATATATAAGAGTGTGAAATATAATTTTTTTCTATATTTTAGTTTTTATTCATTATGCAAAATCGCAAATATCTCGACTGCTATGCGAGATAGTTTTTTTTTTCTTCTATATACCCCATGTATAAATACCCGACCCCTGTGGTATTTTTCCCGCTGGATCTAATAAAACTAATTACAACCCTTCATATGTAACAGGGGGTGAAATGTTTATTACTAAAAAAAAAATTTCCCTACAAATTTGTCAACCCTTTTGCAATCCCTTAAGTGTTGAATTTTCGGGATACGAAGAAGCCTTCCTCGGGATGCAAGATATCTCACTGCCAAATTTCATCAAGATCGGTAAAGCGGTTTAGCCGTGAACAGGTAAAAAATAGATAGACTGAGAGATACACTTTTGCATTTATATTATAAATCTTGACTTCTATGTAAGATAAGGGGTTGTTTTGTCCCCCTAATAACCCCTCTGCCGTGGGTGTTTTTCTCGCCAGATCGAATGTAACCAATTACAACCCTTCATATGTGACAGGGGTGAAATATTAAATTTTTCTTGTTTTTAGTTTTCTTCCATTATACAAAATCGTAAATATCTTGGTTCCTATGCGAGATGGAGGGTTGTTTTCCCCCTGAAATCTCCATCCCCGTAGTATTTTTCCCGTCGGATCGAATAAAACCAATTACAACCCTTCATATGTAACGGGGGGTAAAATATTAATTACTTAAAAAAAATCAAAATTTTTCCACCCCCTTGCAATTTCTTTGGGGTTGCATTTTCGAGATACGAAGTAGCCTATGTCCGTCCTCGGGATACAAGCTATCTTACTGCTAAATTTCATCAAGATCGGTTAAGCGGTTTAGCCGTGAAAAGGTAACAGACAGACAGAGAGACAGACAAACACACTTTCGCATTTATAATATTAGTATGGATTTATTAATATTATATACTTACATTTTGTATTAAAATTGATGAACCTTTTTTTATATCAAATATATGTAGTTGTAAATTGAATGAACTTTGTCACTTTTAGATGCACGATGTTCAGATCACAGAGACAGATGTACAAATTCATACAACAATTAAACAAAATATCATTTAAAATTACGACAATGTTAATTATTAATTAAATAAATTCTTCTAATATTTATGATTACAAAATAATACAATAAAATACCTATGTAGGTAAAAATATTGATATATCAATAACTTTAAGTTTTAAATTTTAATGTATTACCTATGTTATGCCTAATGTTAGTCATTCGAATGCTGTGATTGTATGTCTTCAATTTTTTTGACAAATTTATGTACGAAAATTTTAATTATTTATTACTTTAGAGTTGTGCATATTTTTTCATTCGTTATGTTTTTTATATTTCTTTTTTGTCATATTTTATTGTTCATATAAAACACATTTACTTCAAAATTTTAAATGGCCACTGACATTTAAAAATAATAAATAAAATATAATGTATCCATAGTTACGGCATTTGCAATTAATTTAGTAGATGCTTAAAGCGCATTATATGTATACGTATTCTGTTTATTTTCTCCTCTTTAACATATCTTTTTCAAAAATCAGACACGGGTTCATGGTTGTCAATTAACCAAAGTATTTGAAAAAAATTTTAAAAATCTAATATCGGTTTTCGTTTTGATACTTTTTTACATCAAAACTTTTTTTTTCCTTTTTTTTCATTTTTTTTAAATCTGAAATTTGAACCTTACATTATATCGCCCAAGGAATATAAAAAAAATAATAAAAAAATTGTTACTTTTTTTTTGAATATTTGGGGGCCCCTTGTTACCCTATTTATAAACTTTTTCAAAAAAGGCCCACTAGTTGTTATTTTTTACCCTCAAGGAATGTATATACCAAATTTCAAGGTTCTCCGATGAGTGGAAATGGTCAAAAAAATGATTATCAGTGAGGACACTTCGTTATATATAGTAGATGTCATTTTGACATTTGTCAAAAAATTAAAAATATATGAAAAAATAATCAGGTGTATCTTGAGAAAAATTTAGAACTAATATTTTTTAGTAAAATTGTATAAAAATTAAATGATAAACCAATTTCAGGCAATTTATCTCAACATTAGGTATCGGTTTTTATTTAAATTATTCAATAACTAACTACCTTTGGTGAATTTAGCACTTGGAAGCACTGTGCATTTACTTGGCAGATGTTTTTTCAATGAAATAGTTACTAGTTGATTTTTTTTTAAATAGTTGGTAAATAGTTGTTTTTTTTACGATTTAATAATAATTAGTGCAAACGAAGCAGTACAAAGTGTCGCAAATAGTTTTAAAATAGTTGGAAAGGTAGTTGCAAATAGTTGATTTTAAATTGTGTTCAATCAAACCAGTTTTCTGAAAACGGTGGAGATATGTAATAAAAATTACAATAAATGCATTTTTCGGAATAGTTGAAAAACTATTTTCCAATCTCTAGTAATAAGGTACTGGCACCAGTCTTAGATCATACTCCAGTGTTGGAACCTTGATTAATTAAATGTACTTAATTAGAAATATTTGTTGATATTTGATTACTGCCATTACTGAATAATAACATAGCTACACAAAAAAATGTGTGGAGCCAAAAAAGCGACCTATATAGCATTGTAGTATTGGTCGAACATAGTCGAAATCCAAATTTTTCATTCTGCTTACCAGTTTTTCTTATTTGAGCTTGAATTTTGTATTAAGGTTGAATTTTCTAAAAAAACGTGTGCGATACCAAAAAAGGCGACATAGCATTGTAGTATTGGTCGAGCATAGTCGAAATCCATTTTTTGGAATTTTTTGCTTACCAGTTTTTTTTATTTGAGCTTGGATTTTGGATTTAGGTTGAATTTTTCCAAAAAAGGTGTGCGATACCAAAAAAGGCGACATAGCATTGTAGTATTGGTCGAGCATAGTCGAAATCCATTTTTTTGGAATTTTCTGCTTACCAGATTTTTTTTATCTGAGCTTGAATTTTGTGTTTAGGTTGAATTTTTCCGAGTTGGCTAAACCCAAAATTCAAGTTCAAATAAAAAAACTGGTGCAGAAAACTCCAAAAAATTTGATTTCGATCTTTAAATTTAAAAAAACAAATGACGATTTTTAAAGAAAATTGAGATAAATCTTTGTAAGGGAATATTTTACAACAAACATTATAGACCTATATTATAGGAAATTGAATGCTCTACAAAAAAGATTCTATAAAATTTTCACGTAACTTGTCGTTCTTGAGCTAGATGATATCTTATGAAAGATCAATTTAAAATTTTGAAATCGAAGAACAATTTTTTTTGTATTGTTTTAAAACGATCACAAAGCTTATCATATCTTCGATATTGCGAGGAAACAATTAAATTCCGACAATGTTGTAGATTTCATTGACTCTCGATTACCAGGCTTTTAGACCACAAGAAAATACATAAATCGTGTATTCGCGATTTTTTTTAAGTATTTATTGTTTATTAACTTTTTACTCTACAAAATAAACAAAACAAAATAAAAAATTATTGGAATTCGAACTCGGGGCCCATTGTTTATAAGGTCTTTTATAATTTTTTGTAAATTTTGAAATATAAACCAAACGGTATTTTATATCGAAAAATCACAAGAGACACAATAATTTGATTTTATTAAGGGGATTCCAAAACATATTTGATATTATCGATACAATAATTAATACCCGAGATATGAATTATTTTCAATTTTGAACAGCCGCCATTTTGAAATTCATAAAGGAATTCCGCTAACTAACGAACATAACTGAGGTATTTACAAGATCGATTTTACCAAGTTTCAAAAATATCGGAAGAATACCTGAAAGACTAGAGACTCCACAAGAAAAAAAGCCTTATAATAAAATTGAAAATAATTCATAACTCGGGTACTAATTGTCGGATCGATATTATCAAATATATTTTAGAATTCTCTCAATAAAACCAATTTATTGTATCTCATGATTTTTCGATATAAAGTGCCTTTTGGTTGATATTTTTAAATTTACAAAAAATTATAACAAATCTTGTAAACTAAGAGTCCCGAGTTCGAATCCCAATATATATTTATTTTTCAATTTTACTTTTTCTTGTAATTAAGGGTCTCGAGTTCGAATCCTAATATTTTTAATTTTTTTGTTTTTATTGTAGAATAAAAAGTTAATAAACAATAAATGCTGAATAAAATTCGCGTTATAATTCTGCATACGTTTTATGTATTTCTTATTTTATGAATTATTAAAAAAAGTGCCAAGGCGATTTTTTTCTTTTTGGTCTTAAAATGTTCTTTAAATACTAAAGAATTGAATTGTACAAAAAAATCAGAGGTAATCAAGTTTTTTATTAAAGTTGGCTTCCAGAGCACCGTGACCGGGCATTAAATAATTAATTAATAAGATCTCCTTTCCCAAAAAGCCTTACGTATTTACAAAAATAAGACGTTCTCTGAGAAAATATTTGTTCATTTATTAAAAACATGTTTGGTTTTATTTATTATTATGTATTTATTATTATTTTTATATAGTATTTTTATTTTTAGAGGAAAACGAATCAGTAAAGTGAAAACATTAATGAAAGCTATAGAATATATAAATGCATTACAAGAACTACTAATGCAAGATCAAAGTCATATTAATCTTAATTTTCAAGTAAGTATGATATTTTACAAATATTCGAGTTTCACTAGGGTTGTAAGGAATATTCCTTATTTCCTTTTTTTTCATTTTCAGAGAAAATGTTTCAGACAAAAGTTTCATGGTTTTGACAATATGGGTGATCCAACCAGTTGAAACTGAAAACCCATTTAAGGTCTTTAAAAAGGTCACCTTAATGGGTTTTCGGTTTCCACATTTCTTTTTCCAATCTACAGGGTGTCCCAAGACTGCGTGTAAGTTCAATATTTCATTTATTATATCAAATAGAAGAAAACTTTAAATACAAAAGTTGTCAGGTTAGACAAGCCGCACATTTTAAAAATAGTTACATTTATATAGGATGTCCCATAAGTGCGTTACAAATCAAAGTTATGTTTTTTTAAATACAATGTGTATTTTTTTGATTAATAATCTTAAAGCATTCATTTTTTTGGATATTTTGATACAAGCATGTGTAGGATTATACTGAGCGGTTTAGAAATTATGACCATTTTTATAAGAAAATTGCCATATTTTCAACATTGTTATTTTTATATTACAATTAAAAAAAATTTATTTTCTACTAAAAATAGTTTTGGCATATGCTCTATTTTTGCGATATTACATCAAACATTTACAAAATTGTATTTTTTGTACAGGGTGTATCAAAACTCTAAACTTTATTTTTTTCAAAATTTTCAAATGGAACATCCTTTATATTTTTACATTTTCGAATTGCCTATTCAATTCTTAACACAATTTATAAACTATGTTCTATACCTAAATCTAGCCGTTAAAAAGTTATTTGAAGATTTAATTTAATTTGAATGATAGGTCTTCTGTCTGCTGGACATTTTGAACAAAAAAATTAACTTTTGTGTATCATTTTGTTTATTTAATTTCTAGATTTTCATGTTGTTAAAGTTTGTAAGTTCTAGCAAATTTTTTTATGGATTATAATACAGTTGAATTGTTTTTATAAAACATGTTAAGATTTTAAAAATCTTCCAAATAATTATTTAAAGGCTAGATTTAGGTATAGAACATAGTTAATAAAATGTGTTTAGAATTGAATAATCAATTCGAAAATATAAAAATATATAGGGTGTTCCATTTGAAAATTTTGAAAAAAATTAAGTTCAGAGTTTTGATACAGCCTGTACAAAGAATACAATTTTGTAAATGTTTGATGTAATATCGCAATAATAGAGAATATGCCAAAACTATTTTTAGTAGAAAACAATTTTTTTTGGTTGTAATATAAAAATAACAATGTGTTGAAAATATGTCAATTTTCTTATAAAAATGGTCATCATTTCTAAACCGCTCAGTATAATCCTACACATGCTTATATCAAAATATCCAAAAAAATGAATGCTTTAAGATTATCAATCAAAAAAATACACATGGGACACCCTATATAAATGTAACTATTTTTAAAATATGCGGTTTGTCTAACCTGACAACTTTTGTATTTAAAGTTTTCTTCTATTTGATATAATAAATGAAATATTGAACTTTGACGCAGTCTTGGGACACCCTGTATGTATGGAAAATATAAGGGTTTTCAGGAGTTGATCGCAATCAGGACACTAGACGGTAGAGCTGTATATTTACTTTTTAAGCAAGCTGCGACTTTCCCCTCTTTATAATCGAAAAATGATATGACCGCAATCAGGATAGTTTTCTTTAATAGATAACCGCAATCAGGAAACAACCGAGTTAGATGGGATAATCCGCTCGCCTACTATGTCAATTTCATCAAACATATAAAAAATTCAATTATTCTTTTTCGCATCCGCATTCGCGTTTTTTTTCTTTGTTAATTTGCACTCGCTTTCGGTATAAACACTTTCGTTACAACCCTAATTTTCTTGTCTAGATTAGATTGTTTACAAATTGTACTTAATAACAAATTTTATTTTAGATGTCTTTTGACTTCTGACAATTCAAGTTTTGGTGACCTTTGAATTAATTATTAAAGCAAATCAAGCTCTTGGAAAATACGATTATGTAAAGAAAAATCGGTATATATGGAACAGGAAGGTAATATGGATACCTCCTTTTGCTGCTCTATTTTAAATTTATTTTCTTAAAAATGAGTTGGTCAAAAAATCTGAAATTTCCGTATTTCATTCATTTTGAGTGTTAAAATAATTTTAAGAAATTTCAACTTATTCCTTTTAGTTTCACGTAACTACTCTTCTTAAGAATTTTATTTTTGACTCCTCGATCTCGTTAAAAGATTAAATTATCAATCCAGTGAAATGATAAGGGCTGATTTTAAATAATATACCAGAATTTTATTACCTAAAACAAAATTGGTGTTCCATATACAAATTGTCCAAAAAAAGCATGAAATGCATGGGGATTTCCTAAACAGTAAAATGCCCGGCCTACACGAGGCTAGTTTTTCAAGCTTGGATAGCAAGCTAGTGCTAGTAACCTAGCAAGATCTATCCCCATGTAAACTAAACTAGCTTCGTTTTTAAGCTAGCAAGCTAGTGAAGAAGCTAGTAAGCTAGCATTTCAAGCCAGGATAGTTTAATAGGATGGGGTTCTATTTTTTAAGCTAGTAGCACTCCCCACCACCGAATTTACTACCACTTTTAGTTTTCGAGTTCCAGCCCTAACTAGTTTTTCTTATGAGCCACTAATTGTAAGTTAGCTATAGCATATGTGAAATTGTAATAGTTTATTGTTTTCAAATATTCATTTGTTATTTTGATTGTTGTTATTGTGATTTTTGTTTAACAATTTTTGTTTTTCATGGCCTACTTAAATGTTTGTAATAAAATACTTTATAAATACCACTAGTATTTAGTACTTTGACTTATTTTCGAAAATAAATATGAGAAGTGACATATTGTTGTAAAGTAGAGTAAAAAACACGTTAAAATACGCTATAGCCAACTTAGTGGCCCATAAGAAAAACTAAAGTTAGGGCTTGTAACCGCCTAAACCACATAGAATTATTAATATTTTTTTTTACCGTTTAGGAAATCCCTATGCATTTCACCCTGTATACCAACTTTACTCTAAACATTTTTTATTTGATATATATGATGTATATTCTCTAGTCCACATTCTAGTATAGATATTTATAAGTATTATTTTTTTTATGTTTTATATGATTTTATTTATACGTCATTTTCTAATTTTTTGATTTAAGATTATATATGCTTTATATACCGTATATTTTTATATATAGTAGAAAAAGGTGTAATTTAGTATTATTTTACAATGTCGCTTAGAAAAATTTCCAATAGTTACGAAAATTTTGATGAATATTTACTAAACATAAAGAAATATTTACAAGTTTTGAATGTATAAATTTTAATGTAATATTATAATAAATAAATATGCTGATTTGTATATATGTATACATGTATAATATACGTCTTTAAGTTAGTACCTATATTATAAAATATGCTATTATTTATTACTTTTACAATGCTAAAATGGAAAAATTCTACATTTGAGTACAGTAAATTTTACAATGCGGCATAGTAAATTTTACTAATTATTATTATTTTGCTCTTTCTTGTGTTCTATATAAAAAATTGGCGAATCATTAGTTTAGCTCTTACAAACAAATTTTATACTTTTGTATGTTGGTAAACACTTAAGGGAGATCGGGGTATTGTGGGCCACGGGGAATCGTGAGCCAGCGCCATATTTTTTTTCCTAGTGAATCATGACAGCTGTGAACAACTGTCATCGACTTATCTCATGATAAGCTAATATTTCCATGATCAGTAAACGTGCGCACCCGCATCGTTATGTTGCTCTGTGGTTCTTCAAAATATTACACTTATTACAAAATTTGATTTTAATGACTTTTTTTCGTTGCCAACTTGAATTTTACATTAAAAAAAAACTTGAGATTATCGACCAAAAAAAAGGTCTTCAATTTTTAATATTTTGGGGGGGGCTCGGTCTCTTCTTGCCCTGGGGCCTCCGAGCCTGTAGTTACGATCCTGATGGTAAACTAAAGTTTCGCCAAAAAATTATTACGTATATTTGGAAGTTAGAAGTAATTACAACTACGTTAATTTTAATTTTATTAAGATTACCAAAATGATTAAAAAATGCCGATCAAATAAATAATATTTTCTAGTCTTTTAAGACTGATATTTTTTTATTCTAATCCATGTGTCGAAGATGGTAGCGACGCGTTCTGTGGTAAAAATCGGAACTAACACAATCGGGTCACTTGTCATCTAACCTAACTTAACCGATTGTTATTACTTAAACTAAAAATATAACCTTAACCACAATAAAACAATGTCACTCAACACGTGTTTCGACTTCACAAGAAGTCCTCATCAGGAGCCTAACAGTTCCAGTTTGGAACTGTTGGGCTGAAACACGTGTGAAGTCGAAACACGTGTCGAGTGACATTGTTTTATTGTGGTTAAGGTGTATATTTTTAGTTTAAGTGACTAGAAACCACAGTTTCTCCGATTTTCCAGTCGATTGTTATTAAATAATTAAATCAGTGATTATATGTGGATTATATACGTTGAAAAAATAGAGTATTTAATTTATTTTATAAAGAAAATAAGTACAATTCGTCAAAACAATTTCCCACTTTAATTAAACACGTTTTTCAAACTAACAACTAACAGCTAATTCGATAAGAATACTTCCTTTTTTCACCACATCGCATCGTGGCGTGCGATCTAAGACACATACCAAATATTAATATTAAATATAATATTATTTATAATTATAAATATTAATATGTTAATCAAAAATAAAACAAACAAAAATTAAATCGCACTTGAATTTTATTTATTTACCTCAAAGGCCTAATGATGATACAAAAAAAGCTTTGATTTAAAAAAATATGTGTTTCCTTTTGTAGGACCTTTTCGCACTTTAAAAAAAATTACACCCAAGTACCAACTGGCACCTTGACTTTTTAAGTTCTTTGAGGTCTCAGGTATACAAATGTGAACATAATTGCCGGTTGTTATTTTATGTCCACTCACTTCCTTCTAGCGCCTGGTCTATTAGTGACACCAAAGAACCATTATGTGTAAAAAAATTCATCTGAATTATTTCGTAATTGGTGCCTAAACTATTCTATTTTAGTTATTTAAAAAAAAAAAAAACGAATAAAAAATTTAAAATATTCTTGCATGCTGAAAGTTGCCCGTGGGCCAAACTTTGCCCGCGCTTAAATTAAAATTAATAAAATGTATACCTACTTACTTGCATAGTATAAAGAACTGAAATACACTACATTAAAATCACATAGTTATAAAACCTACCAATCTTCACCAACGTGATGTGGAAACATAGAAGGTTAAATAGAAACACATGCTCTTAATAATTTTATTACTAATTTATTAAAAATCAAATATTTGTACACAAACATCACTACATACACGGACGTGTGTGATTAGATACCATCCGCTATTTTATTACAAAAAAATGAAATTTCGTAGAATGTTCCATGCAAATGCACCATCAGAAACCAAGAAAATGCAAAATAAATAATTGTAACTTTTCGGAATGATACATCATTTTCTGAAATTGTACTCACAAGGGACCTCATTCTGCATCTCAGACTTTGAGCATTGTCATATGTTGTGATATATGAGGGTACTTTTGTATCCAACATTTTCCCTGAAAAACCTTAGTTACATAACAAGCTTCTAATCTATTCGCAAATAAAAGGTCGCTTATAAGAATGTATTAATTTACGCCTATTCAAATGAAGTAATTCTATGGAAATATATTCACATAGAGCTTGTCATTAGAAAGTGTTAATTTATGTCTTTTTAAACTACTTTTGTGATTAGAGCTATATTCACACTACTTGCATTTCAAATGTCGTGCATTAGAATGTTTTAACATATGTAAAGTCAAATTACTATTTCGTATACAACTATATTCACACTGCTCGCATTTAAAAGGTCGTTCATTAGAATGTGTTAATTTATGTAAAGTCAAATTACTATTTCGTACACAACTATAATCACACTGCTCGCATTTAAAAGGTCGCACATTAGAATGTATTAATTTGTGTGAAACCAGTTTAACTTTTCGTATACAACTATATTCACACTGCTCGCATTTAAAAGGTCGCTCATTAGTATGTATCATTTTATGCCTATTCAAAGTAACTCTATATTTACAACTATATTCACATTGCTTGCATTTCAAAGGTTGCAAATTTAAATGTTTTAACATATGTGAAGTCAAATTACTATTTCGTGTACAACTATATTCACACTGCTCGCATTTAAAAAGTCGCACATTAGAATTTTTTAACATATGTGAAGTCAAATCACTTTTTCGTATACAACTATATTCACACTGCTCGCATTTAAAAGGTCGCTCATTAGTATGTGTTAATTTATGTGAAACCAGTTGAAATTTTCGTATACAACTGTATTCACACTGCTCGCATTTAAAAGGTCGCTCATTAGTATGTATCATTTTATGTCTATTCAAATGAAGTCTATCTTTGCAACTATATTCACACTGCTCGCATTTAAAAGGTCGCACATTAGAATGTGCTAATTTATGTCTGTTCAAACAATTTTTTCGTGCACTACTATATTCACACTGCTCGCATTTAAAAGGTCGCTCATTGGAATGTGTTAATTTGTGTGAAACCAGTTGAATTTTTCGTGCACAACTATATTCACACTGCTCGCATTTAAAAGGTCGCTCATTAGAATGTGTTAATTTATGCCTATTCAAATGAAGTCTATCTTTGCAACTATATTCACATTGCTCGCATTTAAAAGGTCGCTCATTCGAATGTGTTAATTTATGCCTATTCAAATGAAGTCTATCTTTGCAACTATATTCACATTGCTCGCATTTAAAAGGTCGCTCATTCGAATGTGTTAATTTATGTAAAGTCAAATTACTATTTCGTATACAACTATAATCACACTGCTCGCATTTAAAAGGTCGCACATTAGAATGTGCTAATTTATGTCTGTTCAAACAATTTTTTCGTGCACTACTATATTCACACTGCTCGCATTTAAAAGGTCGCTCATTGGAATGTGTTAATTTGTGTGAAACCAGTTGAATTTTTCGTGCACAACTATATTCACAATGCTCGCATTTAAAAGGTCGCTCATTAGAATGTGTTAATTTATGTCTATTCAAATGAAGTCTATCTTTGCAACTATATTCACACTGCTCGCATTTAAAAGGTCGCTCATTAGAATGTGTTAATTTATGCCTATTCAAATGAAGTCTATCTTTGCAACTATATTCACACTGCTCGCATTTAAAAGGTCGCTCATTAGAATGTGTTAATTTATGCCTATTCAAATGAAGTCTATCTTTGCAACTATATTCACATTGCTCGCATTTAAAAGGTCGCTCATTCGAATGTGTTAATTTATGTGAATTCAAATTACTTTTATTGTTGCTACTATATTCACACTGCTCGCATTTGAAAGGTCGCTCATTAGAATGTTTTAATTTATGCTTTTGTAAAACATGTTTCTTTTTAAAGTCTTTCAGGCACAGATTACATTTATACTTCTTCAAATTGACACTCTGTTTACTAAATATATTATCAGTTTTAGTTTCATTGTTTGAATTTAAATATTTATCACTGTACTTTATTTCTTCACTAATTGTAAAATCTTCATTTACCATTGGCTCATTATTAATGTCGGTATCTGACAGATTTTCTTGTTTAACTTCCAAGTCTCCCTGCAAAACAACAATCGATAATTTTGTTACTCGATACAATATAGATTATCTGACAATACTATATAGGTTGTTAGTTTAGAATTATCAATAACGTTAGAAACTAATGCACACATGCATGTGAGGTGAGTACAACAAACCAAGTAATAACAATATTGTCTACAAGTTTAAATCAATAATACATACTCTACATAATATGATAACATATGTATTAGTTTATTATCATAAAAACAAAATAATTTATCCTCAACACAATAAAGATCATATTCAACTAGCATTGAAAATACTGCATTAGTGAATGAAATTAAAAATCTAAATAAAATCGCGTTAAAACAATTAACCATATTTTATAATATTGTGTGTGCCTTTTCTTCATTTCAAAATCATCAGATTGTTTTGGAGCCGCTGTTTTTACAATACGCATACGGCGCATACGCGTCATATGTCAAACACTAAATACCTGCATATTTACTGTCAGGGGTTATTTTAGGAAAAATTTTCAACTACAAATACCTTTTTTGCTCTACACTTACACTTTTTTATATTTTGCTTTCTATTTGCAATTTTTCAACTACACAAATTAGCTTTTACAACTGCATTTTCATTTTTGGAACTGCAGAAACAAGCTACAACTACACACTAACATAACCCCTATTTACTGTAAAACCATATACCTATTACTATTACTCATAATTACACACTGTCTTTCATTACCTGGTATTCTTGTTTATAATATATAGGAAACTCATCATAAGTTTCAATATCTTGCATAATATCGATTTCTTCTTTTATATCCTCTTGTTTAATGGGAAACATTTTTATATACTCATATTTCGATTTTAAGATCCAATTACACAATATAAATTGAACAAGTAAAATAGCAAGTGTATACTGGCCAAACAACAGTGAGTAATTCTATGAGAACTTACAAAGTATTCAACTCACAAATCAGCATGTAGAATACAACCACATGAATACAACAACACGACCTAGCTGTATTAGTTATCTCTTTTCTCACTTTAATGTTACTAGCTAACTGTAAGTGGCGTAGTAAGAAAAATTTTCGGTGGAGGATAAGCTTGGGGACTCTCAAAATATGCGAAATTATTATTATAATTTTTTTTTTTAGTCACAAGACTGAGTACAGTTAACTATATGATCAAAAAAAAAAGGTCATTCAATTCAAAATTATAATAATAATTTCGCATATTTTAAGAACATTGAATATTTCGGGGGGGTTTCGACCCCAACCCCCCCCCCTGTTCTTACGCCACTGCTAACTGTAGCTAACTTGGTATTCGGCGAGTTTTTCGAAACACAATTTTTCGAAACACAGTTTTTCGAATCACAATTCTTCGAATAAACAATTTTTCGAAAAAATTAAGTTTTGGGTTTTTTAAATTAAGGTAGAAATGAGAAAGAAAAAAGAAAAAGCAAAATAATTTTACGTTGTTTAAACTTTTATTTAGTAAATAAAATATAAAGTAAAATAATATTTGGACATTTTACAAAATATATTTAAGTTGTATTTGCATGTTTTTTGAAAGTTGGTTTATTAATAAATTCAATTTAAGCGATTTTCTTTTATGTTTTTTAACGCGTATGTATGTTAAAATTGTGATTCGAAAAATTGTGTTTCGAAAAATTGTGATTCGAAAAATTGTGATTCGAAAAATTGTGTTTCGAAAAATTTACACCAAACCAGCTAACTTGCTAGCTAACTACCACTACCGTCTATGCCACTACCAGACTACCACTCTAAATTCAATGACAATGGCCAGAGTTTCTCAACCGCAGCCCTGGCTGTACAGTTGATTTAATTAATCGAAAACCGTTCATAGCAAATACTACACTGCTCAACTTAAGGGATCAGATAAAAAATATCAAAAATTTGGTAATTAATTTATCTTCGTAAGGCTAGGAAATATTTTGCTACATAAAATTAAAGAACTTTCATACAGAAAATTTAATGCTCATCAAAAATGAGAATCTTATGTTATGTAATAAAAATAATATTAGTTATTTACATGCTTAAATTTTTTTTTCTACAACTGTTTAAAAAAGTTGGCTTTTTAATTGACATAAGGTAATACTTTTGCGCACGCCGTACGTAAAAGTTACTTTTTTTGCGCAAAAGTGTTTACTGTTTTCATAGTAACACATACATTTTTACATTTTTTACGAGTGTAATAAAATATTCTCGCAGACTGAAGGTGGCCCGCGGGCCAAACTTTGCCTACGCTTAAATTTCACTTAAGCTAATAAAATGTATACCTACTTACTTGCATAGTATAGAGAACTGAAATACACTACAATTCTTGTCGTTTGTTATATTTAGTGAATTAACTTGAGATTTAATGTAGTAGGTGCTTTAAAACCACATAGTAATAAAACCTACCAATCTTCTCACCAACATGATATGGAAACATAGGAGGTTAAATAAAAACGCATTCTCTTAATAACATTTTGTTACTTATTTATTAAAAATCAAATATTTGTACACAAAAATCACGGGCGTGAGTGATTAGATACCATCCGCTATTTTATTACAAATAATACCTTAATAGTAGAAACTGAAGAATGTTCCATGCTACCCCATTAAACATTCCCGAAGAGAACAGCTCAAGGTCCACCGGAAACCAAGAAAATAGAAAATAAATAATTGCAACTTTTCGGAATGTTATATCATTTTCCGAAAAAGTGAGAAAATGTGGTTGTAAACTAGTGCTTTCTCTCTCTCTTTGTACTCATTGTCAGTATAAATGTCTTGAAAAATTATTCTTTTATGAAGGTACAAGTACCTTCCAACTACTTGTATTACGATCTGATCGCTTTGGACATTAACTAATGTACAAATGCGATTGGATCACGAATTCAGCCGGTAACAGGCGCTAATCAAACGACGCTCGACGCCACCTCGCACCCAAATACCGTTTATACCATCTGGAAGTCGATCGCCATATCACTCCCGAGGACCGCCGACTCTTGTCAGAAGACCGTTGACGTCACCCGGAAGCAGTGGCGGATTTACGTTAAATGCCGCCCTGTACAAAAAAAATTACCGCCCCTCTACCTATTTTCTTCAACAATCACATATTTCAAATATGCGATTGTTGAAGTAAACAAATATGGGCGGATGTAGTTAATGAGTTGGTACACAGATGGCAGCAAGTTGATCAGCCGGTTCAGAACGAAAATCGCGCGCTAATTCGAAATCAGTAGTTCAATTGATAGATAGGATATTTGAAAAATGAGGGCAATCGAAATCGTCAGAGAATTTTTACAAGATGTAGAAAAATCGTTTTGATAATCAGAGTAATTTTTTGTATTCCTTTTTTTAGTGTTGTGTATTTAACTAAAAAAGTTGTATTCTCCCAGAATCTGCCACCCTGGGCAGTAGCCCATGTTGCCCGTGCCTAAATCCGCCGTTGCCCGGAAGCCGTGCACCGCCTCACGCCCGAAGAACGTCGACTCCGACTGAAGGACACTCAACATCACCTCCTACCCGAGAACCGTTAACTTACATCCGAGGTCCGAGGGTCGCCTACGCCCAACAAATGACGCCCGATACTGCTTCAATCCCAAAACCCACCATCATTTGAACAACGTCCAATCCCGTGGACAACGCAGGGAAGCCGAACGGCACCTTCCGCCCAATCGAAAAACGCCACGTTACCAACGTAGCCCGACTTCATCCGAACGACGCCGCTTCCATCCCGAAGCTCGCAGACGTCACACGCTGACATCGTCAATTCAGAAGCCCGTCCCGAACGATGCCTGACGCTACCTCAATCACGAGGACCGTAGACGCCCGACACCGTCTCACATACAACCATCAACGTTAAGCAAAAGACGCACGTCACCCACATTCGACCGAGGACAAACGACCTCACCGTACTAATCCCAACACGAGCCCAGCTGACACCGGAATCCCCGTCGCCCCCCTCAATTTAATAACTGTAAATTATTGTATAGGTATATAAATAATCGACGATAAAAGGTCGCTTATAAAAAAGTGTTTAAATCTGTTTATTTAAATGAAATATATCTATGCAACTATATTGACACTGCTCGCATTTAAAAGCTTATAATTAGAATGTGTTAATTTATGCCTATTCAAACTACTTTTGTGATTAGAGCTATATTCACACTGCTCGCATTTAAAAGGTCGCTTATTAGAATGTTTTAATTTGTGTGAAGTCAAATCGTTTTTTCGTGTACAACTATATTCACACTGCTCGCATTTGAAAGGTCGCTCATTGGAATGTATTAATTTATGTCTATTCAATGTACTTTTATGATTAGAGCTATATTCACACTGCTCGCACTTAAAAGGTCGCTCATTAGAATGTTTTAATTTGTGTGAAGTCAAATCTTTTTTTCGTGTACAACTATATTCACACTGCTCGCATTTAAAAGGTCGCACATTCAAATGTATTAATTTATGTGAATTCAAATTACTTTTATTGTTAAAACTATATTGACACTGCTCGCATTTAAAAGGTCGCTCATTAGAATGTATTACACTGCACAACAGCATTTCTGATGATTGGGTTATGTTACATGATACTAGCCTAATTTTTAATGGCGATTTCAAATCTGTGATCGAAATTTTTCTATCAGCTCTAGTTTAGAAAATATGACACATGGGCCGTTTTATAATAAAACACAACATGTTTAAAGTTAATTCTATTTTATTAAGTTGTTAAAGTGAAAAAACTTTCTTTTATAAGATTTCCTTGCAGAAGTTGAAGCCTGAGAGCTGTTCTGAATGCTCCAACAATAGTCAGCCATCATGTGTGCGTTCCAGTAGTCTTGATAGCGTTCCTCCATCGTACGAAGGTCCTAGTGGAATCGCTCGCCCTGTTCTTCACTTAGATCCCCAATATTAGCGGGAAAATAGTCTAAGTGGTTGTGAAGAAAGTGTAACTTGATGCTCATGTTACATCCAAATGTTTGAAAGTGAATCATTAGTTGTTCAACGTGTTGAGAATAGTCAGAACTTTTCTTATTTCCCAAGAAATTTTGAACAAGCCACACAAACTCATTCCATGCCTTTTTCTCAATCTCTGTCATAGTGTCCGTAAAATTTGTGTCTTTTGTTAATGATCTTATCAGTGGTCCGTCAAAAATGCCCGCTTTTATCTTTTCTGCACTCAGTTTTGGGAACTTTTTTGATAGAAAAAGGAAACAACTTCCATTTTTGTTAAGACCTTTAACAATTTGTTTTATAAGCCCTAATTTTATATGCAACGGAGGCAAAATTATACGATCCCTTGATACTAAAGGTGGGTTTATCACGTTTTGTTGTCGTGGAACTAGCACTTCCCGAGTAGGCCAATGCAGTCGTCATGGTGGTTCACGGGTTCATTCCAGATCATAGCAGTTTCGTACCTGAAATTATGTCATTTCGTATTTGTCCATAAACGTAGAAACTCAACGCACATTTTGCATACTTTTTGCGGAATCCAAGACTTATTCTTCATTTCCAGCGGGTGTCCAAAATAATTTTTGTAAGCCTCATTTACGAACGTTGTCACATTTAAACGGTATTCTTTAAATATATACTCTCCGCAAATGAAACAAAAATGGTTTGGATCATTCACACACACTCTTCTTGACGATGCCATATCAAATTATAATAAGATAACTTAATAATTTTTAAATTAGCAGCAAATAAACACGGTAAGACAGCAAATTTTTAATGAAAGCTATAACTCGTGAACAAGAGCTGTTAGAAAAAAAATGAGGGTATATTTAGAATCAGCGACGTCAAATTAGTAAACATCATGTGACATAAGTGTGACATCAGTCAAAAAGTGCAATTTTGTTGGCCAGTGTTATTTTATGCTTATTCAAATAAAGTTTATCTTTGCAACTATATTCACACTGTTCGCATTTAAAAGGTCGCTCATTAGAATGCGTTAATTTATGAGAAGTCAAATAACTTTTTCGAGTAAAACTATAATCACACTGCTCACATTTAAAAGGTCGCTCATTAGTATGTGTTAATTTATGTGAAACCAGTTGAAGTTTTTGTATACAACTATATTCACACTGTTCGCATTTAAAAGGTCGAACATTAGAATGTGTTAATTTATGTAAAGTCAAATTATTTTTTCGTGTACAACTATATTCACACTGCTCGCAATTAAAAGGTCGCTCCTTAGAATGTTTTAATTTATGTGAAGTCAAATTACTTTTTTGGGTACAACTATATTCACACTGCTCGCATTTAAAAGGTCGCTCATTGGAATGTGTTAATTTGTGTGAAACCAGTTGAATTTTTCGTGCACAACTATATTCACACTGTTCGCATTTAAAAGGTCGCTCATTAGAATGTGTTAATTTATGTCTATTCAAACTATTATTTCGTGTACAACTATATTCACACTGCTCACATTTAAAAGGTCGCTCATTCGAATGTGTTAATTTATGTGAATTCAAATTACTTTTATTGTTGCTACTATATTCACACTGCTCGCATTTGAAAGGTCGCTCATTCGAATGTTTTAATTTATGCTTTAGTAAAACATGTTTCTTTTTAAAGTCTTTCAAGCACAGATTACATGTATACTTCTGCAAATTGACACTCTGCTTACTAAATATATTATCAGTTTTAGTTTCATTGTTTGAATTTAAATATTTATCACTGTATGTTATTTCTTCTTTTAAATCTTCATTTACCATTGGCTCATTATTAATGTCAGTATCTGACAGATTTTCTTGTTTAACTTCCAAGTCTCCCTGCAAAACAACAATTGATAATTCGTTACACGATACAATGTAGATTATCTGACAATACTATACACTATACAGGTTGTATAATTATATTATAGGACCAGGCATTTATTTCTGTAACTATTGATAATATTATAAAAGTTCAAATAAGTAATATCTTTGGTTTTTTAATGTGACGAGGAATACGGCATCCAAATTAATAAACCTTCGCTCGCTTCGCTCTTGTAGAAAAATACTTTTTTTTCGTAGATCAATAGATTAGACGTCATTTAATATTAAAAAATTGAATTTAGGAATTTAGTTAATTTTAGTATATTACATCAAGCAGACTAAAATAATAATATCCATTTATTGTTAAAATGCATGCATTTATTATAAAAAATACAATTATATGTAGTTTATAGCGCTGTTATTCAACATGTTCTGTAGTTCTATGAAATAAAAAATACACCATTCCATTTATTAAAAAAAAGTTGCCTACCAAGCGCGCGAAGCAAGCGAAGGTTTATTTATTTGGATGCCATATTCACATTAAATGCCTGGTCCTATAATAATAATTATACACTCATTATAGTTAGTTTGGAATCATCCAGTGGCGTAGTAACGGGGGGGAAATATTCAATGTTCTAAAAAAACGTTCAGTTCAAAACACATTCAAAAAATTTAACTCATGTATTATCCCCCCCGAATTGTCATGTTTGTACAATTATACCAATGTGTAGAATCTACATTGTAGATGGTCATATTATTGGCTTAGTTTGCTATTGCCCGTTTGCACCGTATTAATCTTAAGTCAGGCTTAGCTAAGTCTGGATTAAGTCTGAGCAAAGCTTAAGTTTTGTTTCGTTTGCACTGTCTCCCAAGCCATCATGCTTAACTATAAAACCGTTAAACATGACAACACTGTAAAAATCTAGTAACTTTTTATATCTTACGTTTGTGTACTTACATCAAGAGACTGATTTTTCAAAAACGCATCTGTCAAACACATATTTTAGTCGAAATTCAAAACAGTGGAACATAATTTCAAAAGAGAAATGTATTTACTAGACATAAGATATAAAAAAGGAAACATTAAAAAAATGAAATAATAATTTAAAGTATTTTTATTTATTTATACATATTTATAATAGTCATCAAACGAAACCATCAATAAAAATTAAATTCATCCATATCATTAAAATAATTTGAACGGGTATAATTCAGTCTTGGAAAGCCAAACTCAATAATGTCTATAATATCTAAATCGTCCTCAAAAATACCGTGCATTCAAATATCCATGATTGAATTCAACACAAAACAAATAATACTTAACACAAAGAAACAGAACTATGTGACAGACGTTTATAGGTTATGCAGTAATGTCCAGGTTATGTACAAAGTATGTCGTTTGTCGATGTAATGACCATGCGCGAACGCTTGATTCCTATTGGTTCCTTACTTTAAGTTTGACTTAAGTCCTCGTTAGCAAGGACTTAGATTTAAGATAGACTTAAGAAATTGTGGAGAACGGTGCAACAAAAATCGTTGTCTTAAGATTGACTTAAGTTTAAGTCAGACTTAACTAGTACGGTGCAAACGGGCATATGTATTGCCAAACATGACCAATACGCAAATATCAATCCGTCGAAAATCGGTTTTAGAGCGCGCATCAAAGGGTTTCAATACGCAAATATCTGTCTTTACCCTTATAATTTTTGGTTTCTAATAGGGCGACCCTTTTTTAAGAAGGCAATGCGGGGCGGAATTTTTTGGGGAGTATAGTCAGAGACAAAAAAATGAAAAGTTAGTATCTCGGTTTAATTTTTTTTAACAAATAATACGATATTATTAACCAAATTAAATAAAATTGAAGGTTCGTTACCGTACTACACTCCCACCCCTTCCCCCGCCAGAAAAAATTGGTTCCGGCGCCACTGGTCATATGTCAAACACTACTAACAAACAATACCTGCTATTGGCAGTTAACCTTTATTTATGTACTATAAAACTATATATTACTCAGTATAAACATTGTCTTTCATTACCTGGTATTCTTGTTTATAATATATTGAAAACTCATCATAGGTTTCATTTTCTTGTAGAGGATCGATTTCTTCTTTTATATCTTCTTGTTTAACGGGAAACATTTTATACACTTTCGATTTTAAGATCCAATCTCAAAATATAAATTGAACAAGTAAAACTGCAATAAGTGTGCACTGTTGTATTGGCCGAATAATTCACTGATTGTGAGAACAATTACAAAGTATTCAACTCACAATCAGCATGTAGAATACAACGACATGAATACAACAACAGGACCAAAGGTATATAAAGTCAAGGTAGTCTCATTTGGTCCTTGATCAATCAGCGGTCGCGCGGGAATTGACGTCACTAGGGAGATATATTTAAAAGTTATAAATGCATAATAGAATATCAGTTACACAAAATTTCTTTTCTTATTCTTGTTTTCGTATTTTTTGATATTTTAACAACACATACAATCAAAGAAGTACAAATTCAACAACAAAATCATAAAAAAGCTGCCACAGACAATTTCTATTCGGGAAGCATCATTTTTACTATTCTTAAGTTAACAATACGTTCAGTGATTCTGACAGCTTTTTATGATTTTGCAATGTTGAATTTGTATTTCCTTGATTGTATTATAGACCGAGCTCTGATAGCAAAAAACGGTACGTCATCGAACACCTCAAATTTAAAATGTGAAAATGGTTGGAAATCATGTAAACAACATATTAGACCCGGCAGACTATTAAAAATATGTTAATTGCTATGCTTAATGAATTTTTGAAATGAGTTAAAAAAACAATGAATATACCTTACAAAACACCTGCATGAAATTTACACAGTTTATAGTAAATAATGTGCAATTTTTGAAAAAAAAATGCTGCTTAGCAATTTTTGTTAATTACCTTGTCTGCCTTAAATTTTTATAAGTTATAATTTTCAACAAAAGTACGTCACATAACACCTTTTTTTTATTTATAAAAAAATGAAGTTTGAGATCTCCCCTATCTGTTAAAACTTTGCTGACTGGAAATTTTCGTTAATTACCTTGTCTGCCTTAATTTTGAATGTGCAGCATCCATGCGTGAGATGAATGTCCGGCTCCACCGTTGACGTGACATAACACCTTTTTTTTTTTTTTTTAAATAAAGTTTGAGACCTCCTCTATGCTTATAAATTTGTGTGCCATCGAAAAAATGTTTTTTACTATGGCAGTCTTAATTTTTAAGCGCCGTGCCAATGATTTTTTTTCGTTTAAATAGTTTATACGCAGGCCGTGAAAAAACACCATCTTAATTTTTTTTCTAACATTAACTTTGAGACTTCTTATTGCATTAAAATTTTGCTGCCAGCAAAAAAACGTTTTTTACTTTGTCAGTCTTAATTTTTTAAGCGCTACGACCACATTTTTTTGTTAAAAAAAAATGTAATATAACCGTTGACAACTTTTTTTTTTTTTTTTTAATTATAAATCGAGGTTTTACATCTCTTTTATATATTAAGAGAGTTTTTTTATCGAAAAAATATTTTTTACCAGGTCAGTCTTAAGGGGGAAAGCCACTGTGATGTAATTGTCAATGTTTGAGAATTTTTTATAGGTATACCATATTATTTTGCGATCAGGTAGTAGACATCTTATTAAATATATATTCAACTTATTGAATACCAATTTTTATTGAAAAATATTAAAAATTAAAAAAGTTATGGGCCTCGATGTGACGACCAAAAAAATAAATTCCTCTCCATTGTCACATCGAAATTTTGGTGAAGGGTTATCGAAATTTAGAAAAAGAATATACCTTCCCTGAATCTATTCTGATTATTTTCGCTATGATGTATGTGTGTCTGTCTGTTTGTAAGCGCAGTAACTCAAATACGACAAATCGTCGAAGGGTGAAATTTTATATTTAAGATTAAATTTTGTCTGGGAAGAAAACCTCCTATTTTGAAAACAACCTTTCAAAAAAAATGACAAGAGTAAACATCCGTTTCCGGTTTAGTAATTACGTTTAAAAAAATTAATTTGAGACATGCTGCAGAGAATATTATTATCTATAATTTATGTCTTTTAAATAATATTCTATTTTTTATTATTTTTTTAAATCAATAAATTATATCGAATTTATCAGATATTTGATTGAGCTTATAAAATATTTCATTGCAACGATTTAAATAAATAATTTGCTAGATTCAATCAATTATTTATTGGAACTATAGTATTTTTTATTATATGTATTATTTATTAATGTATCAGGATAGTTAAAAATAATAATAAACATTCATAATTATTTCAAATAAAACAAATAGGGTTTACCCTAGAGTCTAGAGTCTAGACCCTAGACCAGCGATCACCAAAATAGGACCTGCGCGCCGACCCTTCAAAGATTTACATCCGGCTCCCGATGAATATATAATATATAGAAATATTAATTTTATAAAATTTAATGATTTGATTGTTAATTCAGGACAATTATTTATTTAAAATTTAAATAAATCATTGTCGTGAATTCAAAAATCCTAATAGATGAATATCCTGCCTGGAGTACGCGTACTCTCAGGGGTACGCGAAAAAAAATTTATAATGGCGAAAAAAGCTACAGTGGCACACCCCTTCCACCCAACAAAAAACATAAGCTGTGTGAAAAGTTAATTAAACACCGAGCACTTGATAACTGATCTCTACAAATAAATAAAATGAAAGTTGGGAACCGCTGATCTATTGGGATTTGAGATAAGACTTGCAGTGTATTGTTTGAGACGACCAAATGTTTCTTTGCTCGGAAATTTCTTGAATATTACCATTTATCGAAATTCTATGAAAATAGTGCAGGCAAAATAAAAGTTTGCAGATATTAATTAATAAAAATTGTTAGGCAGACAAGTTATAATAGATAGAGGTGATCTCAAACTTTATTTTAAAAAAAAGAAAAAAAAGGTGTTATGTGACGTACTTTTGTTAAAAATTATAGCTTATAAAAATTTAAGGTAGACAATGTAATTAACAAAAATTTCCAGTCAGCAAAGTTTTAACAGATAGGGGAGATCTCAAACTTCATTTTTTTATAAATAAAAAAAAGGTGTTATGTGACGTACTTTTGTTGAAAATTATAACTTATAAAAATTTAAGGCAGACAAGGTAATTAACAAAAATTGCTAAGCAGCATTTTTTTTTCAAAAATTGCACATTATTTACTATAAACTGTGTAAATTTCATGCAGGTGTTTTGTAAGGTATATTCATTGTTTTTTTAACTCATTTCAAAAATTCATTAAGCATAGCAATTAACATATTTTTAATAGTCTGCCGGGTCTAACATGTTGTTTACATTATTTCCAACCATTTTCACTTTTTAAATTTGAGGTGTTCGATGACGTACCATTTTTTGCTATCAGAGCTCGGTCTATTAGTACGTCTGGTACGTAAAAAAACCCTGCACTTTTTGATTGGGGTATGACACTTTCTGTGCCCATAGATAAAGGGAATATTTTACAACAATCGTTGTAGACCCATATTATAGGAAATTTAATGCTCTACAAAAAATATTCTATAAAATTTTCACGTAACATGTGTCGTTCTTGAGATATCTTGAAAAAATAAATCTTTTGGGGTGTCATCTCTCTCCCTGACACACGATTTTGATGATTTTGAAATGTGACCGTCCTCAAGCTAGACCCAACCATCCGACCAAGTTTCAATAATATCGGTTCAGTGGTTCATGAGTTATGCGTGTGACAAGGATTCAGGGGACAGATGGACGGACGGATACACGGACACACGGACGGACAGACATACAGACATGGAACGAAAAGTGTTTGCGTTGATGTGAAACGGATAAATCAATTTAAAATTTTGAAATCGGAGAACATTTTTTTTGTCTCAATCTGAAACGATCACATAGCTTCTCGTATCTTCGATATTGCGAGGAAGCAAAAATAAAATTTACTCTAGTATGTTTTCTCATTAAATGACGAGTTTTTCCATTTTTTTTTTAAATATGGCCGATTGTGGACGTAAAAATCGAATTTTATTTTTGAAAATTTCATCACATATTTACAACATAAAAATACATATTTCCTCTTATTTTCGTAAAAATCCCATCATTTTTACGAAAATTATTGCATTATAAGTGATACAAAAAATGTTTCGATAATTTTTTTATTTGAGGTTAGGATGCGTTTGAAAAGTAAACCTATGCAGTCTATTAACGTACAAATATTTTGTTATTTTTTTTATTTTCCTACGACCTATAGAACCGGAGATATTTCAAAAACAGTGTAGTGATACACTCGAAATGTATCAAAAATGCACAATTATACAATTTTCTCGGGACGCACATGGCTGATTTTCCTAACTTTTTCGATTTTCAACTCATCTTTGAACATGTAAAGAGAAAATCCAAAAATAAACCAACTTCCCGATTGCATCACTTCAAAATGCAAATTTCCCTCTACAATGAGCGCTTATAACTACACAGGTAGAATAGTGACTTGGGCCAAGAAAATCTTGTTTTATATATAACGAAAACAATATTTTCTTAATATAAGAATTTATTCTTAATCCAAGTATATTATTGTTTTCGTTCAACAATATTTCTTTAAATGGAAACAATAATTTTCTGGATTAAGAGTATATTCTTAAATTAAGAAAATATTTTTTTCGTTATATAGAAAACAAGGATTTCTTGGCCCAAATCAACCTTTCTACCAGTGTAGGAAACAAATAATTGGAAAAAATTGAAAAAGCAGATTTGGAAAGCTGAAAGTTTTTTCTTTAAAGGCCCTTTAGTTGTTTATTCGATAAAAAAAAGTCATTCTGAAAAATCCACTTGAAAGTATTTTAAAAAATTGCATATTTTTAATTTTTCGTAAAACATGGGGACACCAGTGGCGTAGCGTGGGGGGGTAAGGGGGTCTATCATGCCCCGGGCGCCACTTGCAGAAGTGCGCCAAAACCTTTTGGAACTTTTTTCAATTTACTAAAGGTCATAGGCCAGAATATGCAACTGACGACTTTTTTTTTTTTAGTCACGCCAATTTCAATTCAGATTTATTATAAAATTATTATTATTATTTTTAATTTTCTGGTAAGGGCCACACCAAACATACTCGCGAATCACGGATTGGACAAGCTTGCCCAAGACGACAATATTCTATATATTATATTACTTTATGTTTTTTCAGGGGCGCCAAAAAGGTATCGTGCCCCGGGCGCCAATTATGCTTGCTACGCCACTGGGGGAAACATTAGGAGAAATCATGATCACATAATTAAGTGGCTATGTTTTTTTTTTTGAGTTCAAAGTACCTATTTGTTTAATGATCCCTTGGAGTTTAGTGTACAAAAAACAGATTTTTATAACTGGCCGACGGAGCAAGGTATTTTCGTAACTAGTGAATAGTTTTTAAAAATTCTTTTCAGATGTTGTTTGTAAATGTCAGTAGATTACTTATAAATATTTTAATGATTGAAATTTGTTATTTTTAAGTCATGAATGCGCTTAATTAATAATATGGTGTTGTAAAAACCGCGTTTTTTTGTGTTTGAATAATTTTGAGGTAGACTTAAAATAAAAAGCACTACCGAGTACCGCCGTGATTTTGCATTGAGCATGTAGAGGAAGTCATTGGCTTTTGATATATATTACAAAATTGGCTGCTATGTGGTGCATATAAACGATTCAGAGCGGTTTTAGTTTCGTCGCGCGCTGCCGAGAAATTTCGGCGTTCGGCGTATTTGGGGATTAGGGCGGGCCAAGTATGATTATTTAAAGGTTTTTATTATTGTACGGTGTAATCTATATATATGTATACTAGCTGCTACCCGCGGCTTCGCTCGCGTGGAATTTCGAAACCCCCATCCCCATGATATTTTTTTCGCCGGATCGAATGAAACTAATTACAACCATTCGTATGTAAAAGAGTGTGAAATATAAATTTTTTCTATATTTTGGTTTTCGTTAATTATGCAAAATCGTAAATATCTCGACTGCTAAGCGAGATAAAGGGTTGCTTTTCCTTATAAAACCCCACCCTATGGTATTTTTCCCGCCGGATCGAATAAAACTAATTACAACCCTTCATATGTACCAGGGGATGAAATCTTTATTACTAAAAAAAATCCCCATACAAATTTTTCAACCCTTTTGCAATTCCCTAGGGGTTGTGAATTTTCGAGATACGAAGTAGCCTATGTCCGTCCTCGGAATGCAAGCTATCTCACTGCCAAATTTCATCAAGATCGGTAAACAGGTAACAAACAGACAGAGAGATACACTTTCGCATTTATAATATAAGTCTCGACTCCTATGTAAGATAATGGGTTGTTTTGTCCCCCTAATAACCCCTCTTCCGTAGTATTTTTCCCGCCAGATCGAATGTAACCAATTACAACCCTTCATTTGTGACAGGGGGTAAAATATTAAATTTTTCATATTTTTAATTTTCTTTCATTATAGAAAATCGTAAATATCTCGGCTCTATGCGAGATAGAGGGTTGTTTTACCCTCTAAAATCCCCTCCCCCGTGGTATTTTTCCCGCCGGATTGAATAAAGCCACTTACAACCCTTCATATGTAACGGGAGGTAAAATATTAACTACTAAAAAAAATTAAATTTTTTCCACCCCCTTTCAATTCATTAGAGGTTAAATTTTCGAGAAACGAAATAGCCTATGTCCGTCCTCGGGATGCAAGCTATCTCACTGTCAAATTTCATCAAGATCGGTAAAGCGGTTTAGCCGTGAAAAGGTAACAAACAGACAGACAGACAGAGAGACAGACAAACATACTTTCGCATTTATAATATTAGTATGGATATGGACTAGTATGGATATTAGTATGGATAAAAGAGTTTGTCCTTAATCACTCACTCACCCACTTACTCATTTACTCACTCATCACCGTACAACCCAAATCCCTGGCCCTAGAAGCATGAAATTTCAAGGGTGTCTTCCTTTTATGACGTAACCACCCACTAAGAAAAGATTTTTCGATAATCAACCCCTAAGAGGGTAAAGAGGGGTATAAAAGTTTGTATGCGAAAAATATTTTTTGGTTGGATTTACTTGAAACAACAATATATACAAACAATGAAACACAAATTTTTTAACATTTCCCAAAATTAATTCCCTAAGGGGTTGCAAAGGGAGGGGAGGGGGGTGATATGTTTATCTGCATAGCTGTTAAAGTTATATAGGTGGATTCGAGCTAAATAGTCTTCAAAATTTACTTTAATCGCTATTTCTGCACGGAATATCTTCTTTTTTTTCTCATCCGCCATTTTGAATTTCAAAAATGCAATTTCATTGTTAAAATCATAATTTATAAACAAATACATACATGAAACTGTAACATTTTTATAATAAACAATTTTTTAACAAAAATGGTGGCCGTTTTGGTTCTTTCCAGCAATTTATTTACTTTTTTAAAATATTTTATGCAATAATTTGTGGTTCTGTGATTACATGTATTGTTAAAATGGTTTAAAATATCAAAAATTTCGAAATAATACGAAAACAACATTAATAAACATATATATTTGCAAGCAACTTTATATTATAACTTTTATAACATTTGAAATGATCGTCGTGGTGACGTCATTCTCGCAAGGGCTCTGATTGGTCAAAAGCTAATGAGGTATACATTGGGATGGTAAGTAGTAAATATTCCCTAATGTGTTTTCGTCGCTTCCGTTATCTCTAATTTCATAGCTTAAATCCGATGTCAGTGTGGTTGACGTCGGGTTTGTGTCGGCGTCAATAAATATTATTATTTTTAAAAGTTATGGGAAATGAAAATCTAAATATTTTTATTTAAAATAATATATCTTTTATATATATAGTGTTGTGTTGTATTACTTTATTTTGTAGGTTTGTATATTTACAGCTTTTCATATATTGAGCTTTGAAAACGTACATATCATTTATTATAAATAATGCACAATATAAATTAGACTTGATCTATTATTAAATAAAACAATAATATTAATTAAATTATCTATTTATAATCGCTGTTCATACAGGTACACATAATTTATAAAATACTAAATTTCAGGTTTTCATCACAATGGCTTTACCTACTAATTATAAACAGACAGCAATGTCTATGCCCAGTCCACAGACAAATCGTAAGTTTAATAAACATTTTAAACTATTTATTGTAAATCAGATTAATGTTTGTTTATAAAACAGAAGTGACATTTAAAGAATATTTAAATCTTATAATTTTCTGAATCAATTTTTCTGCGTTTGCTATACTATTATTGATCAATATGCATGATTTTTAAGAGCCTCTTGAGCCAGTATTTTAAAGAGTTTTAGATGGAGTAACTATTGTTATGAGGGTTACATTATACGTATTTTTAATATTTACATATTTTTATAGGTGTATTATTTTTAATACACCTATTTAAAATCAGTGTAATGCGTGTAATGGCATCTTCATATTATGAGGCTTTATTGCATTTATTTCAAGAAGTTGTAAAAAATATGAATGTGTTTTTTTGTAAAATACCTATATCTGTATTCATAAAGTAATGAAGCTTCGGTTACCACATAAACAAAAAGTATGGTTAATATGGAGAACATGGATATCCGCTGTCAGATTTATCAATAATCACGTACATAGTTATTCAGAATAGAGTTGATGCTCTAATAATATACATGTTAACTGTCCTTGGATAGGGTAATGTATTCGGGCAAAATCGAGTTGATTAGTTTTGGGTTGTTTAGTTTTTGTTAGGTAAAAACAAGGATTCAATATTTTTTAAAATAATTCTATCAAATAAAATAAACATAAAAATGGTAAAAATATTCTAGTCACGCATGCGCATCAACTCTATTCTGAATAACTACATATGTGATTTTTGACAAATCTGACAACGGACACCCATGTTCTCCGTATTAACCAAAAGTATTAAATTATTCAACAACAAAGTTGTTATATAGATAACTGATTTGTATATTTGTTTGCTTCATGAATACTGATATTATGTTTGTTTAATCTATAAATAACAAGAACGGCCATAAATTACATAAACAGTTAAAAATCAAATATTACATATTATCATGTTTAAATTGAAAAACTGAGTGAATTTAATTTTTGTTCTTGGTATTTAAAACCATTCAAAAATTTATAATTATTATTGAATGTAAGTTTAAAGCTATAACAATTTATGTAGCTATTATTTGTGTAATTATCAACAAATAAATATATGTACAGTCGACTCTCAATAATTTGACACTCGATAATCTGAAGTTTTTTTCTGGCCCGTTGAAAAACACTGAATAAATTGAAAAAAATCCATGTATCATCGTAATTTAAAGTTGTAGTAATGGCATCTTGCTCGCCAACACTCTATAATTTGAAGTCAGTGCTCCCCAACTCTCTATAATATGAAATATTTTGAATCACTTCTGTAATTCGTTTAATCGTGTATGATCATGCACAGACGTTGTTATGTATATAATTGAGTTTTTAGTCTTCGTTAAATTATACCGTTTTTTTCGAATGTCTTAAATCAAAATGAACTCTAGGAAGAATAAGTGTATTTACCAATATGTACAAATGTACATTGTACATAGTATATGTATTACTTTTTAAATAAAGACCACATTGTACATATCGCACCCGTCGTGGAAGACTGTAACATCTCGAAAAAGCAGTATCGTGGGAAATGGATCCTTAAGTTTTTTACTTTCTTCATTTATCTCTCCAATTGTTAATTATTGTCTATTGATTATGATCGTAAATATCTTCCTTTAGAATTCTTCTTTCGGTTCATACTTAAAAATACCTATTTTTTGCCATTAATTTAACACAATTTATAAATTTGTTCTAAATTTTGTGGTTATTAACAGTATTTTGCGGACAGATTAGAATTGGTTTTATTTTGTTATATTGTTTCATGGACAATATTACTTATTTTCCTAATTTGTTCCGTTAATTAATTTTTTCAATGGAAGCCAAACCGTACAGATTATATATTTAGGGTAAAAAAACTGTTAAAATTAAAAAGTGATAACATCTGGGCAAAACTGTAATAACTACCTAACCACTAAGAAACTAGATAAGGAACTGACTTGTCATAGTATTCTACGGACGCGACCGGCATGCCTACATTACTGGAATACTGTAACATCTGCCACCTTGCAACCAATAAATAGACTATATTTAACGCGGTCTTCCCCAAACAATTGTACATCATTTCAGAGTCGAATGCCGTAACAAACTCAAAATAGCCGATTTTGGAGATGTTACAGTCTTCCACGATAGGTGCGATATGTACGTACTTTTATTGAAACTCTAACTTCCTCTTGGTTATTTGAACTCTCGGTAATTTGAATTTTTTCTGTGGTCCCTTGAGTTTCAAATTATCGAGAGTCGACTGTATAATTGATTTCATAAATGAATTGCAACAGTTGATAAATGTACCGATTGTTATATTTTTGAAATAGATTAATTAGAGAGTAAACGCTGCATAAATATGTTAGAGTTGAGTTTTGTGCAAGTTTTGAAAGTAGGTTTTTTGCAACTTCGGATCCGATTATCTTGATGTGAACGCATGATAAATAAATGAATTGAAATTCTTGCGCAGTAGACTTTTGTAAAGTACTTTGTCATGAGTTTGCTTTGTGTTTTTGTTGTTCAGATATGCTGTCATCCGGTGCCCCCATGACTTTCAACATCCTTAAAGGTAATGGAAGTTGTGTGTATTTTATTTTGTTTCTATAAAACCACTCCAATTAATCCTATCCTATTTTATCAATTATTATTTTGCATAGTTTTTTTCTGAAAGTGATAGATTTTTATAATATAGAATTTGCTGTAGAATTTGAAATATTAATGCTACGGATACAAATGAAACTTTAAAAACATACAATTGTGTTACAGTTACATTTTATTTCAATAAATATATACCTACATGTATTATCAATCTATATACTCTGATTTGAGTATTTAACAAACATATCAATAGATCGTAACGTGTAAATATTATAAACTAAAATGTAACTATAATTAAAGAATTAAGCTTAAGATAATAACAATACTAAATGCTTTCCTAGTATATAATTATATTATTCTGCTTAGCTTATTTAATATAAAAGATTCCAAACAGCTGCTTAATTATTCAGATTATATAAAAATGACTTCGGGCATATATTTTAATTTATATTCAAATTCAATATTTATTTTCATGATATATTTTTACACTAGAATATGAGGTAAGTCAGATTAGTAATTTTTGATTGTAGCATGTTTTATTTAAAAACTATTAATTGTTGAAATCGAGAAATTTTATTATGAAAATTACGAGAATTATTAACAATATTTTTTAAATAAATTTAGAACGTCTTCGTGCTTCGGGGGGCTCTAATTCATCATCAAGTGGTAACGTAAGTTATATTACATATATATAATATTTATTCAGTTTTACAATTGTATCGTTCTGTTTTAGAAAGAACAAGCTGGTTCACCTTTTATTCATACAATTCATGGAAATCCAAATTTCACACCGCAAAAAGTCGGTAAAAATACTGGAGTAAGTATCAAAATTTCGGATAGATTTATTTTTACAAAAATAATATTTTTTAAATGCAATTATAGAATGACTCTCGGACACCGAAACCTCCTAAGCCACCAGAAAAGCCTTTAATGCCGTATATGAGATACAGTCGAAAAGTTTGGGATCAAGTAAAAGCTCAGAATCCCGAATTGAAACTATGGGAGATTGGAAAAATCATTGGTCAGATGTGGAGAGATCTTCCTGACGAAGAAAAAAATGAATTTGTCGATGAATACGAAACGGAAAAGGTATAATTTATAAAAACCAAATAGTTGATAAAATTGATAAAACGTGTCTGTTTGTTTTTAGGTGGAGTATGAAAAATCATTAAAAACTTACCATAACTCTCCTGCTTATTTGGCTTACGTCGCTGCTAAAAACCGTGGCAAGTCAAGTATGTATAATCGGAAGTTTGATTTTAAATTTGTATTCGTTCAATATGCGTAAAGTACATTTTTTAACTCAACTTTGGCAGATTATTAATGATTTTATTAAAAGTGACTCGTTATTTAATTTAAATATATTTTAGTCCAACAATCTTCTGACGATCGGGAAACCCACGATCGTAGTCAAAGTTCAAGCAAACAATCATCTGACAGACGGATAGACATACAACCAGCTGAAGATGAAGATGGTACGTATTTAGTTCTTGCTTTGACCAAATTCACTCTTATAATTATTTGTGATGTTAAAGATCAAGATGATGGTTACTCCGTGAAGCACATTGGATATGCACGTTATTTACGTAACCACAGACTCATCAACGAGATATTCTCTGATTCCGTTGTGCCAGATGTTCGATCGGTTGTAACAACCGGCCGTATGCAAGTGTTGAAGAGACAAGTACAGTCTTTAACTATGCACCAGAAGAAACTAGAAGCGGAGTTGCAACAGATCGAGGAGAAATTTGAGGCGAAGAAACGGAAATTTATAGAAAGCAGTGAATTGTTTCAGGAGGAATTAAAGAAGGTATTATTACAATTTAAAATGTTTTAAATGTTTACGGCCGCCATCTTTTATTAAATGTCACGATCGTCATTTCCATGCATATTATCCCAGAGGCATCAGTTGAAAATTTATAATATGCAAATATGCTTTAAATAACAATTGAATTTTGTATGTTATGTATGAGAGATTATTTTCCAAATACACATTTCTCTGTTAATCAATTATCACACAAAATACTTTTAAAGACAATATAAAACATTTATTAGTTATTAATTAATTTTATAATTCAAAACAATTGATATTAATTTTATTATCTGAATGACTCGTGGAGTGATATGGTAACAACGCTAGGTAATATGTTATTTATCCTTTATCTTTCCTTGTTTAAGGTTTCGACACGAAAAAATCTTTAAAATTCACTTATTTTTGACTGCCTAAAGTGGTCTCCCCCTTTAACAAATGCGTTGGTTGAACATATTATGTGTTGTGTACTTTCAGCATTGCCGGCAAGCGGTCGATGAAGAAACATTCCAAAAGATGGTGGAACGTCAGTACGAGCTCTTGAGGAAAGAACGCATGAAGGGGACAGAAGATGCCGGGAAACAACGTCCTAGTGATGAGAACTTATCAACGTCAAACGAGCCCGTGACGGCTAATGCTGCAGCGGCCAGCGAGGACGCGCCCACCCAACAAGAGGTGAGATTCTGAGATTTATATCTAGTCTGTTTCGTAGTGTCTTACAAGTTTTAAACATTCTGCAAATAAAGATTTTATTCCACTGTTAGATAAAGTTACGTTTAATTATTACGATTACCTATGCACACATCATTCTCCCGTCACGTTCCTCATTTAAATTTTGAGGTTTCTTAGGCCTGTTTTAAACTTGGACGAACATTAATGTCCCTAGAAATTATCAAACAAGTGTAAAACAGGCGTTGAGTGGAAAAACAAATACCAATAAAGACAACTGCCAGTTTGAAATGTTCAACATTCGTTATTGAGTACGTTTACACAGCGCTGTTGTTCCGATTTTACTGTAACCGATGTAGTTAAACCGTTTTAAGCAGTGCTGTTTATACATACGAGAATAAGTAACACCAGCTGGAATTATAATTCCGATTTGAAGTACGCTATAAGTTCGATGGCGTACCAACAAGAAATCCCATGAATCACACTTTCTTTTGTTTTCAATCTCTTCGTCTCAGGTGTTTTAAACATGTTTTAACTGATGACGCTTTTTCAAATGTTAATGCGAAGTGCATTATGATGAAATCCTTATACTCCGTAGATACTTATATTTATTGAGGTTGGCTAAATAGATATAACAATGTCCATTTTATTCTGGTTTAGTTATGCTATGCCTGTAAGTCAAGAGGAATTGCATAACTAAACCTGATCAGTTATGTCGGGTGTAATATGCCATCTACATTCATTTTTAAACCCGGTTTTACTGCACCGATTACAATAAAACCAGAATAACGTACATCAATAAACGTACTCATTGATTATTGAACATTTGAATGCTGTAAAATAGTGGTTCTTAAACTTATATGGTCTAGGGACCCCCTTTTTGAACAATTATTTTTCAGGGACCCCCTCCTCGATAGATACGAATTAATCACTGGTAAAAGTTCAGCGGATCCTAGTTTAAGAACCGCTGCTATAAAACAAGAATTATTATTGGTCTATGAGTTTCCTTGATTAAATATATATAATGTATTTATTAAAATAAGATCCGATAGTTGATTGTTATTTGTATATCACTGATAATTAAATTACAGTCGGGACTCATTTATTGTAACTCTCGTTTATTTTTAACTCTCGTTTATCGTAAATGCCGACTTTCGTTTATTGTAAATTTTTTCTCCTCCACCTCCCACCATTCTCGAGTCATGGCGTAAACGAACATATTTTTGAAATTTTTGTAGAATTAATTAGAGACACTTATCACCGTCGTCACTCGTCACCTTGCTCATATTCGAAATTAAAAGTAAAGTAAAATTATTTCACTATCATGATTAACTATTAATGATAAATATTAAATACCATACATAGTCTCTATAGTCTCTTGACTAATCAGCGTTGGCGCGGGATTTCAAGTCACCACGAAGAAGTATTCAAATGTTTGACATCACAGAACATATTGCCAACTTAAGAATAGTAAAAATGACACTTCCCGAATAAACAAAATTGTCTGTGATAGCTTTTTCATGATTTTGCAATGTCGAATTTGTACTTCTTTGATTGGATATGTTGTTAAAATATCAAAAAATACGAAGACAAGAATAAATAAAGGATTTCTTGTATTTGATATTCTATTATACATTTATAACATTTGAATACATCTTCGTGGTGATGTCAATTCCCACGCCAACGCTGATTGGTCAAGGATCTACACATAACTTGGTGTGAGCCTCTCTCGACTTGAAATAAACGCGAGTCATATGATTCAGAAGGTTTAAAATAAATGAGTCCCGACTGTACCTACGATATGTTGTAACAATGAACAATGAGCTGTCGGATAGGTTTAAAAGATATTGTAAGTTGTTGCTTATATTTTATTGCATCTACAGATGGTAGAGCTTCACTTCATTCAGGTAAAACATTTCCAAAAGGTTCTATTATCTCTCGGTATGCACGATTTAAGAAGTCTGACTCGTAATTACTGTTAGATTGAAGTTACAACGTTTAATAGTGTTGTTGTGGTAATAATGCATATGAATCTTGTGTGTGTTTTGTTTGGATTGATTTGGCATGAATGGACATTCGTAACTTGGTAAACATATTTTATATGATTCAAAGTAATTGTTGTGATTATTTTATTCGGATGATTATTTTTTGTAAGTGATGAATTTGGGTGATTTTAAACAAAACGATATTATTTGATTTACTAGATATTAAAAATTAGAATGACTATTGGTTTTATTTAGTTATTATTAGAGCATTATCTTGCAGATATTCTATTAGCTTCAATGTTATTAAAATTATAATAGTAAATATGAAATAAGGTACTTGCGGGTAATAAGGTCTGCTAAGATTAAATATAAAATAAAGTGAAAAACATTGCATGTAATCAAGAAAATGTATTATCAATCTGTCTCTCTGAGTCTTATAAATAAACTAAAACAAAAAAAAAGATAAATTCTATCAATAACCAAAACAAAATATCGGTATGGAGAACCATACATGACTTCCATGTTCTTTCTATCTTTTTAAATAATTTTTAAATATTTTATTTATATAACCTACTACTATGAATATACATATCGTAATACATTAAAAAAACATAAATACTTACAACGGTTACAGCTCTTTTTGCCATTTGTATATAAATATTAGTTTTCTAATGTCAAAAACATAAAACACATTCGTAGAAAAACTAATTTGACAATTTGAATTTAGTTGCATTTGTTTCCAAGGAAACATGAATTAATGACATATTAGTATTTAAAATTAAAATTTTTAAGTGTGTTTTTCACCCCTTTAATGGCTGTTTTAGGCACGTACAAATAATAAATGTCCCTTAGATTCAATTGAACTGCAAATGTACCAAATCTTATCAAAATTACTCGCAATATTCACTTTTTAGACGAAAAAAGTTACAAAATTGCGAATATTTCCAAAACCCCTAATCCGATTAGCACCAAAATCAATAGGTCTGGAGTACTCACTGAGACAAACATTTTCCCCAAAAATAATCCAGATCGGTGAATTTTTACAGTAGTTATCGTGAACGAAAGAAAATTCTACATCCGCACAGACACACAGACACACGCACAGCCGCCATGCGGAAATTAACTTTTCTTTAAGTTTTGAAGTTAGTACAATCAGAATTTGTCATTTTCTCGGACACGATTTTTCGATGGTATTACAATACTTCCATTTCTTTCAGAACATGGAAGTAAAATAATCATTTTTAAAATTAACATAAGTAGGCCTTATTATACTACAGTAATATAATAAGGCCTAAGGGTAAAACCTTCAAAATTAATTTAAGTATCAACATATATTTGGAAATTGAGATCAAACTAAACATTGTAAATAGTTTTAACAGTAATAATAACTAATCACAGCTATCAGGGCATTCGAAATCATCTGCATTTTCTGATGATAGACCGACACATTTGCCTGTGATACCACTTGCTACATCGACTGCACTTCCTCATATCAGCCAGTCTGTCTTCTCCACAACCGTAGTAATGCTATTCCGTTTCCATTAATTCAGTACGAACATTCTTTGTTGGCTGAAGATTAGATTTAGATACTAACTTTATAGATAGGCCTTGTTACCCGCAGGTCCAATAATTTTTTAATTTTTTTTAGAAAATATTTATATTGAGAAAGACAAAAAGAAACAATAAATTTAATTAAATATAATAAACATATGTAGATCGTTTTTAAACACAAACTTTTTAGTTTAATGTATTAATATACATAGAAAATACTTACAATTATTTACAGTAATCTTTTACTATTCGAGCGAATTTTCTTCACTGTTCGAAACAAAAGTTAAAATTGGTGGCAGGGCACGGGGAACTGCGAGGTTACGTAATGGAATGAACTTATTTACACTTAATGTATGTGTGTAGAAGTTCGTGTGTGCGTGCGGGGATTTTAAACCTATTTTTTGACTCTTAGTCTTATTACCCCCAAGTACCTTAGACAAACTTGTATTATAAATAGAGAATTCTGTTGAAAGAATTATCATTGTCTATATTTAATGTACTTTTAGAGCTGATGAATGTCAGTTAGAATAATTAATTTTGTGAATGAAGCTCTAATAGTAATATTTGTATGTTTCGTAGACTTTAAATGCATGTGAGTATTATTGTAATATCTATCTATTTATGTATCGATGTGATATGACTGTATGAGAATTATTACTGAGCAGCCGATGGAGCAAGAACATCAGAAAAACGGCGATACCGTGGAGACAGAACGCGAAACAGGCAAAAGTACTCCTGATATTAAACAAAACTCACCTGCTTCAATCGATCAAAAGTCGGAATCTAACTCTCCGTCCGGAATCGATAACAACCAGCAAGGTAATTGTTAATAAAACCCAACACTTGACGGATTAATCTCCAATGTGGTGTTTGTAAACAGCAGGTCCTCCTCTGCCGGCTCCTCAACAAACACCTCCCCTGTCTCAGCCGCCGGCACCGCAACAGCCAAGCACACCTCCCATAATGCAGCCTGCGGACATCTCCGGTCACCAGAGCTCTATGCCGCCTCACGTGATGCCCCCGCCGCTACCGATGGGTCACGTGGTGCCGCCCATGCACCACGGACCCCCACCGCAGCCTCCCCACATCCAACCGCAGCCGGGACACCCCATGCCGCCTCACCCACATCAAGGCATGCCACCAGGTGCGTTTGTGTGCAATCTGTGTGTTTAAATATACACACTGATGGGGAAAAACGTTTTAACATGGGTTCTTGATAGCCGGAACCCAAAAATAAAAACGTACTATGTGGTGACGGGTGGGACGTTTTGACACATTTAAATTTAAAAATGATAATTTTATTTTTCAATATTCGTATATTTTGGACTACTATGGAACTTAAGGAGGTTGGGAAGTTACGTGTGAGGGGAAGGCGGTGGGGTAAGACGCAATTTTTGGTTGCCAAAACTACGACTTGTTTTTCTCACTTGCACTCATGTATTTGTCATTACTTGTCTTTTTACAATGCCATGTTACGCATTAATTTCAAATATTTATACATAATTTCATATATTTTTCATGTTTCTTTTATTGTTTTCTTAATAATGGTGTGGTCAAAATATGTAATTCTTATTTAAATAGTTACATCAATGTATACTTTACAATATACTTAATTTTCAAAGTAATTTTACTGTTTTTTAAATTGATTTTTATCATTTTTCTATCTTTTAACAATCTATTTTTATCAACTGCCATTTAACGCCATGTATTTATAACTGGACTTTAAAATTCATTTTCTTAAAAACGAGATGGTCTGAATGAAATCTGAAATTTCAGTATGTCATTCATTCTGAGTATTTAAACAACTGTGTGAAATTTCAACTAATTCCTACTGGTTTGACGTAACTTCCCAACCTCCTTAAACAATACTTTAAGCCTAAAAGTTAAGTGATTTCTGTCAGTTTACTTTTTGTTAGTCAGGTAAAAACGTACTAAAGAGGTTCCATTATACTGATTATCTGTTTGACAGGTGGGCCACCGCCAGGTGCCATGATTCCTATAAACCAACAAGTCCCTCCGTATCAGCAGTATTCTCCAAGTGGCAGCCCGGCTCAGGGACCACAAACTGTTCCACTACCGCCGCGACCTCCACATCCGCCGTACGGGTACCCGCAACAGCAACCTCCGTACGGGTACTCGCCTCAGTACCCGCCGCACCATTACTACCACCAGCCGTACCCTCCGCAGTACCCGCCGCACGTGTCGCGACCACATCCGCATTACCACCCACCGCCTCCAGAGCACTCTGGCCCGCCTGGACCCGGACACGGGCCGGGAATGCCGCCGGAGCATATCCCGCCGCAGTACCAGTCTCCAACGCACCACCCGGCAGGTAGCGGGGACGAGCAGAGACACCAGGGACCACCTCCACAGATGATTCCTGTGCAAGACGACGGAGCTGCTTCTCCAATGCAACAGCCACCGCCGATTGAATCAAATAAAGGTTAGAGCACTTTAAATTCAATGCGAACAAATTATCGAGTACATTCGTGCGTGGCTGACAAATTTATAAATTTTAAAGTAAAAAAGCTAAAAAAATATACCACAAAATAACTTAATAATGAAAATATAATAATATAAAATATAAAAAAGGAACTAGCGCATTGGACCCGGTGTTACCTGGGGATATTAATTCAATTAAACAAAGTATCATACCCACCCGACATGCCCACAACACAAAATTATACACCTTTATCTATCTATTAGCGAAAACCGGAATAAAATCCGCTCAGTAGTTATTGAGAAAATTGTGTAAAATTATATTTTCCCAGGAAACACCAGGCCCGTCTTAGAATTTGTATGAAAATCAAAAATAAATAAATAAATAGGTTAGCAATAATCATAATAATTATATTTTAACTTTTTTGGAAGTGAAATGTTTCTTTATAATTCAATTTTCAATCAGTATATTTCAAAATATGTATTTAATTATTAGCATGTGTCAAAAATCATCTATTTATTGGATAAAATATTTGAAAGAGACGTGATCATAGTAACCTAAATTAAAAAAATACTGAAATCGTAAATTATAGAATAGAGTAATCCGGTAAAAAATGAAAACCCCTAAAAACCTATTTAATGTAATCTAGAGATAAAAAAACATCGTAGAACATTTTTCCATACTCCAAAAGTTTATCCCGACCCCAAAATATCAAATTTAAAAAAAGGTACTTTTCAAACACTCCTAATTGCATGACGTCATAATCCAAAATTGAAATGTCAGTCAATGCTTAAATATACAAGTGTCAACACTGTCAACGATAAACATGGAAAACGCATGAAAAATAATAAGTTATAAATATTGTTTCGTACCGTTGTAATTCAACTTACAAAACTCCTGGAAAAAGATTTATATAGTGACTCAGGGTGTTCACTTTCTGGAAAGTCAGGGAAGCCTAAAGTGGTCAGGGAATTTATTAATTTTTTTTTAGAAAGTCAGGGAAAAAAAGAAAAAGGTCATTGAATTGAAAGTAAGTAACAAGTGTAAATCAAGTTATGACCAAAAAAAAAAAGGTCTTCAAATATTATTTCTGCACATTCTTGCTCCGGGAACCCCCGAGTCAGGGAATTTTATTTCCAAAAACCAGTGGACACCCTGAGTCTGTTAAGTAAGAGCATGTACAATGTTATTCATAAAAAAATTATTCAACAAATTTTTCTTTCACATCCTTACATTTGACATGCTCCAAGGCAATGCACAATTGTGTTAATAACGAGTCCAATCACCACCAGCATCGATAATGTCATGATCAGTTTTTCCTCCTTTTTTGGTCACTTTCCCTATTGAACCACGATCTAGAAAATCTTCAACATTTTTCGACTCCTTAAATCGATTCACCCACTTCTGAACAAATGCCTTTGACTTTTTAATGTACTTGGCTGCCACTGCATAAGACATTTTTGGCCCTTTTGGGTGCATGCAAAGAAACACGGCTTCGAAACACGGTTTCGCGTACACGTCACTCATCACGGTTTCTGTATTTCTCTGACAAAAGATCGACATAGACTGAAATTATTTCATCAAAGCACCAAAGGCAGAGGTTCCCTGAACCTGATGAAAAAATATTTAGGTTTGTATAACCTACTGACTGCGAGTAATGTCGTACACGCTCTTACTAACACACTGTAACTGTGCCAGGAGGAAACTAAAGAAAAAATTAAAAGTAAGGTTATTCTATATAGTTGACGTAATAAGAATTGTGAAGTCACAAACGCTTTTTTAAACACGTCGCATTTTATATGCAAGCTGATTTTTACGACTTTTAATATTGAATAATTTAAAATTGAGCGATAAAAAACAATTTATTTAATGCTATTATTATTTTTTTAGCCTAATCTTTGCAATTAAGTAATAAAAAAGGTATGTCAAAAATTTCTGGATTACTCTATTCTTTATTCAATGGCTATTGTGTTTTTATATAAATGACAGTTGTATGCTGTGACATCACGAAAACAAAACACGACTTGATAAAGCACGAATTTGCACAGAAAAATAATCTTAACTATTGGTGGAAAGCACATTGAAATCGGTTCAGTAATTCCCGAGTTTATAAGCCTAACTTTAACTTCAACTTTTTTTTTTAAAGTTAATTTTATTATATATAGATATCGGGCGTATTATATGGTAATAACTCACTGAACACGACTACATACTGTGTTTATCGCATGGCTACAATGTTTGTATGGATACAGGAGCCGTGTTTACCGCACACAACGTGTTAATGTTTAATGTTGTGAATACTATAAAGTAATAAATGTATTTGTTTCAGATGTGAACAAAGAAGGAGTTTCTGCTGAAAAGAAAGAGTAGGTTTTTAAGAAATACACATTTAGTAATATTTTTATTGCATTTTATTTTTTACCGTATTGTATAATGATAGGTTTACCTTTAAGAATAAATCCATTTGTATTTTGTAGCGCTTGTTTTGCTCTGTCAATATCTGCAATGGAAATGATCTTTATAGTAAATATAATTCTAATAAATGAAATGTTTTTGTCACTTACTTATTAATGTAATAAACGCCTGACCTTTCATCTTTCCTTTCATTAATCTGTAAATAATATGAGGTTCTCTAGGATTTTGGAAATTGTTAAAGATTGATATTAGGTCGTCTTCCGTAACACCCGGTGATAAGTTTTTGATAAATAACGTCTGAAAGATATTCTCAGTATTTTATAAGAACGCATCAATGAATTTTGTTTATAATAAACTTACTTTATTCGGTGAACCAACTTCGTAGTTTTCAAACCGAGGTATTTTTTTAATTTCTTCCAAACTCAATCGAAACATTTTAATATGATCAATAGAAATTACGTTACTTGAAGGAGTGCTAGAAACAAATTCTTTACTGCAAGTCGGCGTGCAAACGTTAGAACTTTCAGCGATGTTATCAATCTCAACAATTGTATTATTTTTCACTGTGTATAATTTTTCCGGTAAACAAGAATACGTACGTTGTTTTCCTTGACTTTCATAAGAACAGCTAGGTACTGTTTTTAAATCCCATTTCGTATTAGAATTACTTGGATTTTTTACCTCATTCCCAAATTTATTTGTTGTATTTGAATTTTCCACTTTTTGTTCTATTCTTTTAAATAATTTCCGTCTTTTTTTTAAAGGCGGGACATTTGTTTTTTGTTTTAAATGAGCAAACAGTTCATCTTCTAATTGGCCAAGTTGATTTATCGGATGTGACAACGGTCTATTATCTTTAAATTTATCTAAATTCGATGCAGCAAATTTAAACAATTTAGTTTCTTTACTCTCTGGTTTTACGCAACTCCCTAGGTCTATTTGATGCCGGGCAGATGAAGAACCTCTATAAAATATCAAAAGTCAATACAACGAGTCTTAAAAATATTTTTTTATATTTATCAGAATAAGAGTTGATTAAAATAAGCGCGTTATTAAAATTAAAAAATGTGTATCTCCGTAAATACTTAACGTATTGAAATGAAATAAACACCATTGTGTAGCAATTATATCTAATAGAAAAGATATAAAGGACTGGCACCAGACTTGGACAATACACCAGTATTGGACTCTTGTTTAATTAAATGTACTAAATTAGAAATACATACTTGATTACTACCATTACTGAATCATAATTGATAGACACTTAACTATAAAACAGCTTAATTTGATAACAATCGGCCAATGGATGTCAAAATGATGGACATTTAAACTAATTATTATTAGTGTAATCATTTATTAATCATTATATTATCATAGCATCTGCTTTACATTGTTTCAAATTTTACAATTCTTTATTTTATAACTTTTGTTTCATAGTACTTATCATTTTGTAATCACTGGGTGCTCATTACTAGTTTTACTTTATCCATTACTGGAGAAAAAACATAAACAAAATACAAAGCTTTAATTTAAAAAACAAACTATTTGTGGACTTTGGTAATTAAATTGATTTAAGGGGTAATACCACTTTAGTGGCCTAAAAAAAGGCGTAACTTTTTTGGGAGTATAATAAAAGGAATGGGAATTCGTTTCAGGTTTATTCAGCATATATTTAAGTATAGAAAAAAAAAAATTATTATCATTTTTGTACAAAATAGCGGTGAGAGAATGATCTTTTTTAAAAATACCTCTAGTAACGGACAAATTTCTCGTGAAATATAAGACCTGGAGCAAAAAACCAAAAAAATTTTAAATCTGTATACTACTGGCTAGAGAAGTACGTAGGGATTTTTTATTTAATCAAATTTTGTAGAAATTATGCACTTTTGAAAAAAAATCTATTTTTTGCCAAAAAATGAGCAGTTAATTGTTTATAAAATAAAAATTTTACATCGAATCGAAAAACCCCTACGTACTTCTATAAAGGATCTAATTGTGAAGTTACTGTCAAAATTTCAAACTAACTTATGCAACCGTATTGAAGTAATGTGTTCGCTAAGATTTAAAAAAATGGTTTCGAGAAAAACACGTTTAAAGTTTTAGGTAGCGTACCCTAGTGACCTTTTGAGTAACCTAATTTTTTTTTACTATAGAACCAAGTGCATATTATTTTTATGATGTTTAAACAAAACAAAAAAGATTTTTTCAAAATCTTAAAGTGGTGTCTGTTGCCCCTTAAAAAAGAGTTATATGTTTTATTAGTAACATGAGTTCATGAGAATTACAAATAATTCGGGCAAGACATATGCCAAAAGGTTTCCGAAGTACGTACTACGTGAAATGTTTGGAACCACTTACAGGTGCATTTTTAAGTTAAAGTTAAAATATAAAAAAGTGTCAAGTTCTACTAATAGAGATCTATATTTTGACATACCACATGCCTAGATATCAAAATAAAAAATTCTATGACGCCCCTCCCTATAATTCCAAAATTTAAAATTATATTGTTGACTTTAGTATTTGTCGTTGATAGTCCCACCAAAGCCTCGTTACCAAATTTTTTTCAGATTTTTTGAGCCAGTAGGTACAGAGTTAGAGGGGGGGGGGGGGGACAAAATGAAACACTGCTTTTAGCCCCCTACAGGCGCCATTTTAGAGTTAGAAAAAAAATAAAAAATATGATCAAATTCTACTAATTGAGATGTACATTTTGACGTGCCACACGTCTTGGTATACAATTTTATTGTTTTTTTTTGGATTTGCTTTAAAGCCCCCTACAGGCACCATTTTTGATTTAGAAAAAAAATAGAAAAAGGGTCGAATTCCGCTTGTTTGGTTATACATTTTAACGTGCCACATGCCTTGGTATAAAAAAAAATATTTTTTTTACCTAGTTTTAGCTCTTTATTGCCCCCCCCTGAAAAATTATTTATTCAATAAATTTGTACATATTTTACTAGAGGGTGTCATTTTACATGTTCAGTAAAAATTTCAAGTTTCTAGCTTATATAGTTTACGAGCTATTTGGCTTTGAGTGAAAAGGAAGGACGGACGACAAAGTGAGATTAATAGGGTTTCTTCGGAATCCTAAAAAGAATCCCATCAATCCCAAAAAACAGTAAACTTTGCTTTTAAAGCATTCAAGACTGGTGCCAGTACCTTATTAATTTTATTTTTTGGGGAAAACTCTACTAACCCTTCTTGTAAACTATACGATCTTTCTTTGCCTTTAACTATTTTATCATTGATCTCTTTTAATCTCGATTGCAAAACGGACGGTTCTAGTGTCCGTTTTGTACGATACTCATTACACGTAAGTAGTTGTATATCTTCGTCAGTTAAATCGTACGATTTCAATTCTTCTATTTGTGATATCCGCTCGTCGCATTTTTTAAAGTTTTGTAAACTGGTTTCACCTTTTGCTAATTGTGTAACGGGTATGAATTCTGTTGAGTGTATAAATTCTTGATCTATTTTCAACTCACTGAAATCGTTAATGATGTTAGATTATTTACAAGTTGATATTTATCTATTCGTACCTCTCTAATGAAATATTAGTATCTATCTGT